>OY482671.1:3606984-4206984 GCA_960531455.1 Urophora cardui | reverse complement strand
TCGCTCTTATGTTACTACAAATTAGTTGATAAGTGAATTTAGTGAAGTGTGGTCGTCGAAAAACAGTTGTCAACACAGCAAAAATATTTCAATAAATTATATAATAATGTAAAGTATGTTAAATATCTAGTTATACAAAAGTTAAATAAAAATTTATATAAAAACTATGTCTACTTGCCTTATCCTGCGGCATGGCAAAAAAGTAGGAAAATGAAAATTTGGAATTAAAAATCGCGCAATTTTTAATTCCAAATTTTCGCCTGCGGCGCATTTCTTTTCTCATAAAAAGCAGTTTAGGAAAATGAAAATTTGGAATTAAAAATCGCTCAATTTTTTATTCCAAATTTTCGGCTGCGGCGCATTTCTTTTCTCATAAAAAGCAGTTTAGGAAAATGAAAATTTGGAATTAAAAATCGCGCGATTTTTCATTCCAAATTTTCGCTTGCGGCGCTTTTCTTTTCTCATAAAAAGCAGTTTAGGAAAACGAAAATTTGGAATTAAAAATCGCGCGATTTTTTATTACAAATTTTCGCCTGCGGCGCTTTTCTTTTCTCATAACAAGCAGTTTAGAAAAATGAAAATTTGGAATTAAAAATCGCGCGATTTTTTATTCCAAATTTTCGCCTGCGGCGCTTAACTTTTCTAATAACAGCAGCGACGCGAACCGACACGGACCGATGCGAAGCTAAATGCTCGAAAACGCAATAAAGTCAATTGACTTTATTGCGTTTTCCAAAAACGCAATAATGTCAATTGACCTTATTTCCCAACCGGGTGGGAAATAAGGTCAATTGACCTTATTTCCATTGACCTTGTTACCTGTCACCCTAATAGAGCCATACACAAAAAATGTTAAGAGTAAATCAAGTTTATTTCAAATATGTGCATTAGACTGGCTCATTTAATAAATTTTTGAACTACAAATAATGTAGGTATTTTCTTGAGACATTTTCGAAAAATCAAACAAACAAAAAATAGCACCACCCTAGTAGTTGTTCATTTACATTTCTGTTCATATCTTTCACATTTATAAGCGTATCTTAAAATATGATGTATTAGATATGTTTGCCTACAGAAGAAAATTTTTTGTTTACTGAAGCTCATTAACCCTAAGTGAACTATTAACCCTACGTGCATAAAAATTTTCGACAAATTCAAAAAAGTAATTTCTTTTTTTCTTACTACGAACGGAGGTTTCTTCAAAATAAAATTTTGAAAAAGAAAAAAAAAATTTTTTGCACCACCCTAGTAGTTGGCCAATTACATTTTCCTTCATATTTTCTGCATTTATCTACTTATAGTCGGCTCTTAAAATTTGATAAAGCAAATTTGTTTGCCTCGAGAAGAGAATTTTTCCTATGGAAGCTAATTAACCCTTAATGCACCATTAACCCTAAGTGCACTAAAATTATTGAAAATTTAAAAAAAAAAAAACAACGTACACCAGCTCGTATAAAGCATTTTTAAAGAAATTTTCGAAAAACGAAAAAAAAATATTTCGATCACCCTAGTAGTCTCTCAATTAAATTTTTCTTCATATCTTCGGCACTTATAGTCTGATTTTAATCTTTGATACATCAAATTTTTTGGTCTCGGGGAGAGAATTTTTTGTAAAATTAAATTTTAAAGAAATTTTAAAAAGAAAAAAATTTGTTTGGACCACCCTAGTAGTAGCATTTTAATCATATTTTTGGCATTTATTGTCGGATCTTAAAGTTTAATACATCAATATTTTTGGCCTCAAGAAGGGAATTTCCCCGCATTGGAGCTGCTTAACCCTAAGTGCACCATTAACCCTAAGTGGAACAATATTTAAAGTTTAGAGGTCGCGCAAATGCCTCGAAGTTTCCTTCTGTTTTTACATTGGTAATGGTACATAATTTCAATATTTATTGAGCTTCTTTTGGTCGATGGAATGAAAACAAAAACCTTTGGTTTTCTTTTTATGCCTCCTACGCGTTTCGACACATTATTGTGCCTTCTTCAGGGAGTCTGTTTATTTTTCAACAGGAAAACATCATTATTACATATATTTTTGCAATTGATTACATTAACATACCTTAATTGAACATTATATCCTAACAAGAAAGATGTTTTTATCATTAAAACAAAGGGGAAACATATTGTTTTAGGAATAATTGAATAAAAATATTCTTGCTCCGCAATGATTTTTTCGGTTTTAACTTTTTGGGCCACTTTAATATATGTACATATGTACATAATTGGAAGAAGAAGATATTTTTCTGAAAACGAAAAACTAATGCCCTTATTTTACAAAACGCCGTGACTCGTTGCGTCGCAGTCACTCACGTTCACTCACTTTCACCTTCACCTAAAAGTTGGTATTTTATAAGCTTTTACGTTTTCTCGTTCGCTCCGTTGCGTAGTCACGACGATTGTCAAACGCTTTACGTAGCCTATTTACCACTTTTCTGGTTTTCTTCATTTCCTTAGTAATTTTTAGTGTGTTTTTTTTTAATTGAACTGTTTTATTGAGTGGTTAACCCTGGAAAGTTGGCAGCTGCTAACCCAATAAACATTTTTCTTCATTTTCAATTTGAGGTTCATTTGAGAAGTAACCCTATTGTCAAATATCAAGTGTTAGTTATCAAATGCGCCTAAAATTTCTCTTGATAGCCTTCTCAAACAAAAGGGCACATTTTTAGTATGGGATTTTTGACTGATTCTCAATTTGATAAATTTCATTTTCTCAAATCAATTTCAAAGTTGGTACGAAATGGAATGCAATCAATAGATGTATGTATGTATTACATATTTGTACTCTAGACTCTAGAGTCTATAGTACAGAAAAATTGAGGGATAGTTAGAGAGTTTGTGTTATGAGCGCAGAAATGGAATGGAATAAATAGATGTATGTATGTATGTACATATGTATTACATATTTGTACTTTGATATGATATTTTTCATTTACCCGTGCGGGTAAATTTCGGCGGTGCCTTTTGTACAGTCACATGTGTATATTAATATCTTTTTTAATATGCATACACACATATGAGAAAAAAACTATGTTTTTAATAAAGTTTTTGTAACTTCACAAAAAAGCAACAAACAAATAAAATAAGAGTAAGAAATACAGAATCATTATTATACACAATCATTTTCAACCATCATTTCAACCGACTGCTCACGTAAAACAACGAACTCTGATTGAAACATACAACATACATGCAAACATACAAAATTTCTTCGTTCCTTGAAACCTCGACATGATGAAATTCGTGAAATGGTACAAAATGCGAAACAAGTCTTTTTTCAAATGTAAGTTATTCTAAAATTGAGAAACAATGTTTGATGAACACTTGAAAATATCGCACGTTTTATGCAATAGGGATTTAACTCAAAAAAATTTTTTTTGGGAAAACGCAAATAAAGTTTTATAATTTCAAATAGTTTCCTTCTACGGCTAACTGCAAAACCACTTTTATTTCCGCCATTTTTATCATTTTGAGTATTTTATAAGACTAGACTCAAAGGCACTACCCAGTTATTGAAATATATGGCAAAATCCCAGAAATCGAAAATTTCGAGTTAAATCCCTATTGCATAAAACGGGCGATGTTTATTTTCAAATTATATATCTGCTGATTCTCAAATTTAGAAACAATATTTTCTCAAACGTTTGAGAATTTCTTTTTCAGTGTTTAATGGGAAGTCAACAAAAATAAAAAAAAAATATTTGTTGACATTGTGTGTAAATACATACATACGTGTTTTGTTTAGTTCGTTTTTTTTAATAAAATATATTATTTATATGCAACATATGTATTAAAAAAATGTGTGTGTAATATAGTTAATATAAATATATGTACGTGTTATGCAATGTTAAGAAATAAGATGCATTTGTGTATTCTTGTGTGTGCGGGAAGCAAAAGTTAAACGTTTTTATTAATAAATGTTTTATTTAAATCAAGGAAAAAATTAGTTCAGCATCATATTCGGGTTCGCGAGATTGAAACGCGTCGATTGATACCCGTTTTTTTTTTTTAAATTGGCTAATTTTAGCCGTTGCAAATTAAACTATATCGAATGCTCACTCGAACAAAGGGAAGTGACTCTTTTGACAGTTGAAGTGACCGTTTTCGTCACTTTGCGTTTTATAAAATACCAAAAATGTAACATACTCACCAAAAAACGTAACACATTCACTTTGAGTCACTTACAGTCACTTTCAGTCACCTAAAGAGATACAAAATACGAACACGACAATAAGTGACTCTGGGTGACTCGTTGCGTCGCGTTGCGTTTTGCAAAATAAGGCCCTAAATCATGCACATTTTAAATAGCAAATTAAGTTAAAAGACGCTGGAGTGCCAAAGCATTTTTTTAGACGCAAAAAATCCTAAATGTGCTAAATGGACTAAATACGCTAAATGGGTTAATTAAAAAAGTACATGCAAATCTATCACTGACGGTGTTTGAAATAAGTCAAAACGACAGTACTAAATGGCAAAGAATTTAGTGAAAAAGACGCAGCCCAACGCGAACTTAAATAAAAGATAAACACACACACAAAGCCGTGCGAAAAAAATAGGCAAGCGCCACACACACACACACACACACACACACACAAGGTCATTTAAGAATAGCTGAGGTGAACCGCCAGCAGTGAAAAAATAAACCAAGGCAAACACGAGCGAAGGCAAGTGAGTAAGCACAGCAAAGCATAGAAGAGGGAGTGGCAAGGCGAGGCAAGAGCGATGGAAGGCTGCAGCGGAAATGACTGGCGTGCGCCAAAGCTTTTAAAGAAAAAAGTAGAAAAAGGGGAAGAAAAAGAAGAAGAAAAAAGAAGAAGAAAAAAGAAGAAGAAAAAGGGTAAATGATAAACAGTAATTGAAAAAATTAAAAAAAAAAATGCAAACAAAACAAAACACACACACAAATCATGGCCGAGTTGAGCAACGGTGAGCATTAGAGTGCACCAGCTGTTGGCCTCTAAAAGCCAATTTACAGTTAAAGCCGCAAAATGGCGCGCATGCAAAAAAGGGCCTAAGCGTCAAGCGGCGGAAAGTAGAGTAGAGTCGAGGCGGAAGAAGAAAAAAGAGAATAGAGGCAGAGGCAGAGGAAGAGGAAGAAAAAGTAGGGGGAAGACGAAGAACCTTGTGATAGCGAAACGACCCAGCAAAAGCCCAAAAGTCCAAAGGAGCCAACAAAATGCCGGCAGGCAAGCAAAAAGCGGAGACTTGCAAATGCAAATGGAATGCCTCTTTGGCTGGTTAAATGTGAGGCGGCGGCGGCTATTTTTAGCACAAAATTAACTGCTTGCGGCGCAAAAAGCAAATATGTCATTTTTTGCCGTTGTTTTTTTTTTTGTTGCTTTTGCTTGGTTTGTGTGGCATGTTAACTGTAAATCAAGCGCTCGTTGCAGTGGCGCTAATTGCAGGCGCAAGTTGGATGCGGAGAAGGCAAACGCATTGGACACACGTTGTTGGAAGTTGGCTATGAAAAGGTGATGCATGTATGGAGGGTGGCTGAGTGGGACGAAGGATTCTGTTGGATTCCAAGCTAGGCATCTGCTGTACTGCTATTAGTGTACAAGCTTAGTAGGGGTCAGCAAATTCAGCGCGCATTCATCTCCGGTACACAATAAGCAGAGCAAGCAACGCTCGGGCAATTCGTAAGCAAGTAAGTGGTGCAACAAAAAGGAATAACTAGACACGCGCATGTTGGCTGTGGCATGTTAATCAAAAACAGTAAATACACTTGCTTGCGGGCGGAACGAATGCAAAGAGAGACATGTGTGCTGTATTAGAATTTACGAGCTAGATTAAGGTGATATTTTGCTTTATGTACATGAACTCTAGAGTGCCTACATATGGCTGTGTGTGTGTGTGGTTAAATGCTGCGCTGAGTGAATTTGTGTATATTTGTCTTCGATATTTACAGTCCTTGCTGTACTCAAACCCTCATAAATTGCAATTCAATGCACTTTTTGTGCAACAACAACAAAGCAAGCTAATGTGTGCATTTTTTTGACAAATGCCGCAGGTTAACTTGATTTCAATCTCATTCAAAATGTTTTTGATTGACTGTAGGGCATTTAAGCATTTTGATTTAACTGAAAGGTAGAGAGCAAGCTGGAGCATGCCAAATTTGAGAAAGCTTGTTCAAACATAACTACAAGCAACGCTGGTATATCCAATGTATGTTTAAAAGCAGTATGTGGGTCAGAAAATTTTTTTTACAGCAGTTGGGTCTAGATCAAGACCGGTAAAACTGTTCCGCACGGGCAACTGAGAAATATCGCACACATTTTAACTAATGTAGCTCAAATCACTGATCGGACCTTATAAGTGTGGCTTTAGATCTGGTAAATCTATCACCGACCAGATATTCACAATGCTTCAAATCTTGGAGAAACTCCGTGAAAAGAGAATTGACACACACCACCTTTTTGTTGACTTTTAAGCACCTTCTGATAGCATGCAAAGGAGTTACTTGTATGCCGCGATGTCTGAATTTGGGTTCCCCACAAAAATGATACGGCTATGCCAAATGACGTTGAATAACATCTCTAGCTCCGTCAGGATCAGGAAGGACCTCTCCAAGTCGTTCGAGACCAAAGGAGGTTTCAGAAAACGTGACTATCCGTCGTGTGATTTCTTTAACTTGATGCTGGAGAAGATAATTCGAGCTACGGAGCATAGTCGCTCAGGAATAATATACCATAAGAGCGTCCAATTTCTGGCCTACGCTGATGATATCGACATCATCGGCCCTAGCAACCGCGCAGTATGTTCCGCCTTCTTCAGGCCAGATAAGGAATCTAAGAAAATGGGGTTGGCAGCCAACGAGGAAAAGACAAAGTATTTCCGCTCATCACACAAAGAGACGACGCACATTCGCCTTGGTAGCCACGTCATTTTTGACAAATATAATTTTGAAGTCCGTGGAGGACTTTGTCTATTTAGGAACCAGCGTTAACACCGAAAATGATGTCAGCATTGAAATCCAGCGAAGATTAACTCTAGCCAACAGATGCTACTTCTGAGGCAACTGAAAAGTAAAGTCCTACCTCGCAGCACAAAAATTTCGCTCTACAAGACACTCATCACACCTGTGCCAATGTATGGGACAGAATCATGGACGATATCAACATCGGATGAGATGGCTCTTGGAGTGTTCGAGTGGAAAGTTTTTCGTAAGATTCATGGCCTTTGCGCGTTTTTGACTGCGAGTATGGAAGAGGATTTAACGATCAGCTTTATCCACGAGATTTGCGCAGATATGTATATAGTTCAGCGAATAAAAATTCAGCGGCTGTACTGGCTTGGCCATATTATGCGCATGGGAAACGATACTCTGGCCCAGAAAGTCTTCCTATCGATACCCCCGGTGGCAGTGGAAGAAGAGGGAGGCCTCCACTGCGTTAAAAAGTGGAGAGGGACCTGGCTAAAGGTTGCTCTTTTTCAGTTTAACTCTAGAAACTAACTATTGGCGAATACGTTCGCCTATTTAGTTATGTAGGTGTAAGTAACAGCGTCGCATATATCGCATTTTTATCCGGCTAAGAATTTTCAAATTCGACTACATTTCTAAGTATTTCTGTTGAATATT
The DNA here is from genome assembly GCA_960531455.1 of Urophora cardui. Classification (NCBI taxonomy): domain Eukaryota; kingdom Metazoa; phylum Arthropoda; class Insecta; order Diptera; family Tephritidae; genus Urophora; species Urophora cardui. The sequence continues at coordinate 4,199,408 of OY482671.1, read as the reverse complement.
TTTGCGATTGTCTCTATGGCTAACCCTTTTTGTTGCTGCCCTAACACAACTTTTTCCGTCAATTTTACTTACTTTGTTATATGTTTTCTTTTTTGGACTTTATTTTGCGCTTGGGGATAAAACTTGTACGAAAACAGATAATTTAGCGGTGCTGCTGGCCAATAAAAGGGAATTTCTAAGAGAAAATTGAAATAAGGACGGGGAAAATGTAACAAAGCAATAAGAAAAGAACAACAGGAATTTGGAATAACATGTAATGCTACGAAGCAACAAAGCATAATAAAAATAAAAACAAAAATACCAAAGAGGTACCAAAAACACAAAAAAAAAACAAAAAAGAGAATCAAGCAAAATAAATGAGAAATAAGCAAAATAAATGAGATAAGCTAACAACATTTTTTGGTTTAACAAACTGCTTTTGGATTAGAAGTAAGCTTTTCAACTTCAATTTAGGTTATTTTATGGTTGAACATCTGCACCAAGAGGGTTATTTTCATGCGTTAAACTTGCGTAAAATTCGACAAAATTGTACGCTGCTTTCAAAGGCTTAAATGCTTGCCAAATGTTTTCCTTATTTACGTTCATATACTAAGCTTAATATAAACAAATCGCAGCGCTGTATAGATGAACCAACACCATTTAATTGAATTTCTAATAAAAATGCGTTTCACAGCTCATTGGCTGTTGGATTATTGTCTTTCATTGCTTTTAAAATTATTTACTTTGCATATATTTTTGTTTACTTTTTACACACTCACCTGCACGACTTTTGCATGACTTCCGCGCGATTGTAGCCACTAATTTTGCAAAAGGACTCATTGCAATAAACAATCGGAAAATCCACAATCTGTGCGTTGGCCAATAGAAATGAACTATCCGCTGGAAAAAGAACAAAAGAAGAAGAAGTAGAAGAGGATAAATTAGAAGCAGAAAAATTAGTTAAGAAATGTCATATAAGAAATACACAAAAGTTTAAAATTTAAACATATTTCTACCACATTCCCACACATTTTGTTAATTTACCCTAAAAACGCCAAAAAGGTGCTACACGGCGTATACGTAACATTTGTACTACTTAGGGCCATTTTCACAGTGACGAGTTAACTGACATTCGATAGTTAACTATCAATTTTTTATTTTTTCTCTCTATAAAAAAAATAAAAAATTGATAGTTAACTATCGGATGCGAGTTAACTCGTCACTGTGAAAATGGCCCTTAGTAAAACTACTCTATGTATATCCGCTTTGCTTGTAATATTAAGTAAATTTTAGAAAAGAACACACACACATACCTATTGAAATAAATCCTATAGATTTTTGCTATTTGTGTAGCGCGCTTAAGCCCTCTCCCAATTTCTCCCCTTCATAACAACTTCAACGACTGACTTAAGCGCAACACACGCGCCCGCTATGCCGCATAATCACTTTTCGACGCCACATAAGCCGCCACTTCAGCTCATGTGCACATATTCTGTGTCAGCTTAATAGTTTTTGAGGCGGTTGTTAATACTTTCATGCGTCCGTTATAAGATGCGCTAAATATATATAACATAACAAAAAAATAAAACTAATTTTACAAAAATATTTTGCTACAAATCCTATAGCTTCTTTAATAGATACATATGGACCACTAGGAGGAGTGCTCCTAAGGTGTATATAGCAATCCTTTTGTATAACGAAATTATACATGCAATGACTCAATATACTAAATTTTTTCCGAAGTCCGAATTTTTTTCGGTGTATAATCCGAAAATTCGGAGTCCACTCCGAAAACATTTTAATTGCTTTATCAGCATTATCAACTACTTTAGCTGAGCCACTGAGCTGAAAATTTCCTCTAAATTTGCATCATTCGGAGTAAATTGCAAAAATTCTGAATCAACTCCGAAAATGTTTCACACGCTTTCTAATCATTATTAGCTATTTTAACTTAACCGCGTGAAAATTTCCTCTGAATTGGCATCACTCGGAGTAAGCTCTTAAAATTCGGAGTCAACTCCGAAAACATTTTAAACGCTTTCTAATCTTTATTAGCTTTTTTAGCGTAGCATCGTGAAAATTTCTTATAAATTTGCATCATTCGAAGTAAACTCGGAAATTCGGAGTCAACTCCACAGAGCCAAAAAGTTCACCTATAATCAAAGAGACTGCCATCTAAAAAAGCTATTTGGCCAAGGAGAGCGAGAGGAGACAAAATTGAAGAAATTTTTGCTAGAAAATCTTCTAGATTTTAGCTTGAATTTCTTCTTAAATTTATTGAAAAGGATACCGTCTGAAAACGAGGAGATAACTTCTTATTTATTAATTTTTTATGTCATTTTGTCAAAAAAATTAAATTGTTAGAAGAAATCTGCTTGTTTTTATGAGAAAATTTTTATAAAGCAAATCAATAAGGACATCCTCTAATTTTTACTAGAACCTTTTTGAATTTATTAAAAAGGAAAACTTTTTATTTTTAAAAGAGCCCTTATTAATTAAAATTTTGCTATAAACGTCTTAACGTACATACGTAAATGGATGGATATACTCGTACATACTAGAAATATGTATGCACTCAAAAAAAAAATTTCTCTCGATCAAAGACATAATTTTCCTTATTTTGAACACGCGTCCCAATACAAAATTTTCTTTGTTTTGTGTAAATTTTCTCAAAAATGTGGAAAAAACATAAAAAAACATTCAAACAAATTCGTTGCCAAGGGGATTTGTATGGGAATTTAATTTCTCAAAATTATAGAAATCAAGTCTTCAAAACAAGGAAAGTTGGGAATGGAATGGCGCTTAAAGAATTTTTCATTATTTTAATGTATGAATTTTTTCAAAACAAGCATATGAAACCATGGTAACGCATGTAACAACAATATTTTATAAACCTTTTAACATGTTTTAAGGAAAATTTACTCAAAACAAAGAAAGTAGTGTTCAAAATAGGTAAACAATTTCTTTGACCCCTCCATATATTTTTTTTCTCTCAGTGTGTATAACAGTTATTGCATCAGCCACTTTTTATGTATGTGTGCAATAACATGTTCAAGAAATTAAAAGGAGAACTTTTTATTTTTAAAAGAGCTCTTATGTGTTTCCTCCGTTCGTCAATTTCACTACGGCTTTGCACATTTCTACAATTCTCAAACGATTAGTGAAACACTTGGTATAAAGAGTTTATTATGTCCATCTGCACTTATATGAAATGAAATGTTGCCCTTTGTCTGAATAAGTCCTAGGAAAATACTAGTTGACTAATTATGTTTTCCGATGAAAATCAAGATTCTCTTCTTAATAATATTAAACAGGATTTCTTCTTAATTTTACAGGTTATCTGCTAAATTTATGTGAAAAGGTTTCCATATTTATTCTAGGAGTCATCTTCTAAATTTTATTTAATAGGTATTCATCTTAGTTTTATAGGTTATCTCTTAAATTTTACTGAAAATGATTTCATCTAAAATCCACGGGTCATCTTCTTAATTATATTGAAAAGGGTTTCATATTAGTTTTGCAGATTATCTACTTAGTTTTATTAAAATGAAATATCCAGTAATAATAAGACGGACATCTTATTGGAGAGAAAGCATAGAGAAATCCGCTAAACTTTGTTCTAATTTATAGGGCATTTTAGGTGGTATTTTGGCTCTGTGTCGGAAAACATTTTAAATGCTTTCTTAGCTCCTAAAACTCGGAGTCAACTCCGAAAACATTTTAAACGTTATTGAAAATTTCTGAACAATTTTAGCTAATTATAGCTTGACACCATGTAAATTTCTTAAAAATTTATGGCATTCAGAGTAAGCTCCAAAAATTCGGAGCCAACTTTGAAAACATTTTAAACGCTTTTAAATCATTATTGCATTTTTTGGCTTAACACAGCGAAATTTTCTTCTAAATTTGCATCATGCGGAGTAAGCTCCTAAACTTCGGAGTCAACTCCGAAAACATTTTAAAAGCTAGTTTAGCTTAACACTGAAAATCTCTTCTAAATTTGCATCATTCGGAGTAAACTCGGAAATTCGGAGTCAACTCCGAAAACATTTTAAACGCTTTCTAAGCATTTTTCATAATTTATATCTTAACACTGTGAAAATTTCCTAAAAATTTAAGGCGTTTGGTGTAAGCTCCTAAAACATTTTAAATGTTTCTGAACATTGTTGAACATTTTTAGAAAATTATAGCTTGATACCGTGTAAATTTCTCCAAAATTTATGGCATTCGGAGTCGCATAAATACTCGCATCTTAGGAACTATGCCTGCTGTAAGCGTCTATGTGCGCAATTTTAGCTGTATATGCTTTTTTAGCTGTATATTCTACTATCTTATATGTGAATTTGTGTGGCGATAAAAACTACAAAAAAAAACTTTTCGATGTTGAATGCGAGATGAAACAAAGTACTCGTAACAACATTAATAGCTAAACTCAATGCTTATACTTTAATGGTTTCTTATTTATTTATTTATCTACACCAACAACATATTTTACAGCTTATCTTTTTACGCCATCCGATGCCAAAACAAAAAGCAATGGCAAGTAGATGTCATGCTGAGCTGCTGAAAGCGATTGCCCGATAGAGTTTCAAGGTCGCAAACATAAAAACTAAGTTAAGTCGCTCTGCGAAGTACATAAGTAATGCGCATAAAGCAATAAAAGCTCTATATGTTTGAGTGTGTGTGAGTATGCGTAACAAAATGGCATCTAACTCGTATACTTAAACATAAATCTTAAGAACGCTATAAAAGTTACCGTTTAAGTATCTTGCATTCAATGCAAGCGAGCAAGCGAAAATGGCTGCGTGAAGCGTTGCTTAGCAGCTTTTCATTTGTTCAGCTTTGCTCAGCGCTATTTTTACACACACTCTCTCTCTACGTTTTTTTTTTTGCTTTCTGTGCTTTGTTTTTACTTTTTTTGTTCTGTTTGCTTCTTGTTGCTGCAGTTAGTGTTAACGTTGTTGTTTTTTTTATTGCTTTTCATACATAAATCGCTTGGCATTTATCGCTTGGCCGCTGAGCAAAAGCCATTCGAATAAATGGACATTTCGAAAGGCTTCCCTATGCGCTCTTTAACAAGACTATCATACATTTACCTAAGTATATTAAGCTTGAACTTAGCTTAATAAACTTAAAGACTTGAAAAATTTCTATTTCAATAAATAAACTGTACTGCTCGAAAATTTCAACAATGATGAGTTAAAATACTATTTTTTCACTGTTGCATGTAAAAAAGCTAAAAAAAAAGCTCCATTATAAGCCTAATCCGCTTTTTTCCTCTTGTTAAAGTGATATTACAAACCCTTAAAGAGGCATGAGCTTGCTAACCCTTAAAGAGGCATGAGCTTGCTAACCCTTTCTATTTACTGATTATTTCAACTTTGAACATGTAACGAGAAACTCTTTCGCTTTTTTTCTGGCTGTGGCAGCTACTTTGATATGCATTTTTTTCATATCGTGGCGTGCATTTAGGCGCCATCGAACAGCAAAACTAATTTACCAAAGCAAACACTTGACAGCAACAAAAACCAAAAACGCGACAGCAATGTAGTTTTGAGATGAGCGCACGATAGCTCAAGTGTTATTTTAATTGTAATTATGTTTGGCGCTGAAGCGTGGCGCAAAAACAAAAAAACCAAATAAATTAATTTTAATTATAATAAAATGTAAAGCAAATATTTTTCTATGTAATTAATATTTGGATGAGTAGTTACCTTTTTTCGTGATAAACGTAACTAACGCGCATGAAAACGCATAAAAAGTCAATACAGATTAGCCTAAGAACAGCGAGTAAGCGTCCTTTTCCATATTAGCAAGCAGTTACAATTTTGAAGCATACTTTTTGGCGCGCTTAACGTTATTTCAAAGCATTTAAAGGGGTTTTTTAGAAAAATGTGCATGCTTTAAGCAGCGTAGTCCCTAAGAAATATACATATGTAATGCGTCTACACCGTCTTGTCTTTTGCTACGCTTAATTATCAGTTTTCACCATAGCAAAGCGCTTTAAATTTTTTCAACTTAAACTTGCAGCAAATGTAAACGTTTTATTTATTTTTCATTAAATTGCATTTCAATTCATTTTATTTGTATGCTTTTGTTTGTATTAATTCTTGCCCATTAAAGCAAACCAATTGTAAACGCCTGAAAGTAGACACAAAAATGAGCAAGTGCAATATCCAAATTAATTAAACTGCCACAAAAATGTAATTTATATGAATGAGGGAAAAATGTCATTGTCGTTAATTCGAATGCTACGCAAAGCATACAATCAACAATTTGTTTAATTTATTTTGCGACAATTAACTGAGCATAACATTAAAAAAACATTTGCATACTTTTAGGGCGTCAAAACAAATACGTAAATTTCCATTTTGTTTAAGTGACTTTTTAGGCAAAAATTAATAACGAACTCCTACAAAAAGTAACGCCTTACATAGAAAAGCAAATGTTTATGTTAATATTCCATAGCCTACTTTTAGGCTTTTTCGGGCAAGCCACGTATGTTTACGACATTTCTAACAAAATAAATGTTTCTTTTCTATTTTCATGGCATTTTTTTGTAAATTCAGATGTAAAGTAAATATTTATTCACACACTTGAGAGCACATAAAAATGTGAAATCTGTCAACGCATATTTTGCTTTATGTCTGCCACTTAGAACTGTTACTTTTATTGTTGTTGCTGTTGATTTTTGTATATATTGCCGTTTTTTGAGCTAGACAAGCTGACAACAATCAGTGCAACAAAAGACAAATGGTTTGTCCATTGTGTTGACGCAGACACGCAGGCGGCAGTCATTCAGCAAGAGTAGGTAAATATTTTGACAAAATTGATTGCGTATCACTTTTTTTTGTATTTGATGTATTAATTTTGAGTACATTTTGTAGTAAATTGTTATATCAATCAATCAGGCGGCCGAACTATTGACAAACAATTGCAAATATTGATGTTACTTTAATTCGAGTCTGTTTTTAGTGAGAGAAAATAAACGTTTCTCCGCTTTTTTTATTTATTTTTCTGCATGCATAGTTTACTAATTTCCAAATACTATTAATGTTGGATAACGAAAGGTTGACTTGAAATCAGACGTGTTAAATTCCCATTAAAATTAGTAAAGATTAGTTTTTTTTTTTTAATTTTTTGTTTTAATTTTATTGATTATTTGAATTTTCTTATGTACATAAACCTGGCAATTAAAAGCCAATTAAATTAATTTTTATTTTAATAATAGTGATTAATACCGCCTTAAAATTCAATTTTTTTTAATTTTACTATTATTTTTAATTGTTTAATTATTTTTAGTGGCTTCACTATTTTAAATTTTGTAATTTTAATGATGCTTTTAATTAACTTACATTAACCTAGAAATTAATAGTAAATTAAATTAAATAATTATCAAATGTAATCATGACCAGTAGCCACTAAAAATAACTACAAATAATTATATCAATAATTTTAATTTTAATTTTAATTTTAATTTTAATTTTAATTTTGCGATACGAATAAAAATTGTGTGGTTATTTTTAATTGCTTGCTTATTTAAAATTAAGCGTTTATTTCTCTTTAATACTTTAATTTAGGGCCGTTTACTCAACCTCTGATTAACGCTAACCACGGTTAAAGTTCGGTTAAACATCATTATCGACTTCATCAAACCACGTATTTAACATATGGTCGATAATGCAGTCCATAGCTTAACCGGACCTTTGTCCTCCGGTTAGCGTTAATCAGAGGTTGAGTAAGCGGCCCTTAATAATAATATTTCTCAATTAATAATGCAATTAAAAATAATTTAAAATAATTTAAAATAATCAAAATAATGATGCAATTAGAATTTATTCATAGACTTATTAATGCGTTTTTTTTTTTTTTTAATTTAATCACAAATTATCATATAATCAAAATTAATCAGATTTTTTTTAATTGTATGATTGTTTTTAATTGCTTGCATGTTTTCATTTATGCGATTGTTTATTTTTATTTCAATTAACCACCAAATAATTGTATTAATCCACCACCATTAAACTGCTAAATAATTGTATTAATCACGCAAATAAAAAAATTGAAAAATATAGAAAATAATCAAAATAACTAAGCAATTAAAAAATTAAAAATAATCAAGTAGGTAATTTTTATTAATCATGCAGTCAAAAAACTTAAAAATAATTCAAAATAATCATATTATTATATTAATTATGCAATTAGACACAATCAAAAATAATAAAAAAAAAACATCAAAATAATCATGCAATTAAAAAACATCAAAAATACCTGAAAATAATCAAATAGTTGTATTAATCAAGCAACTGCAAAATAAAATTAAGGATTAATTAAAAAAATCAAAGTAATAATTCAGTAATAAACTCACAAATAAATAATTAAAAATAATCAAGTATTTTTATTCATCATATAAAAATGGAAAAATAGTTGAAAATAATCAAATAATTGTATTAATCAAGCAATTTAAAAAAAAAATTTAAGTATAAATTAAAAAAAATTAAAGCAATCATTCAGTTAAAAATCAAATATTATTAAAAATAATAAATTATTTTTCTTCATCATGGAAAAAATAGAAAAATTTAGTCAAATAGTTGTATTAATCAAGCAATTAAAAAAATATATTAAAGAATTATTTAAAAAAAATGAAACTAGTCATACAGTTAAAAAATCATATATAATTAAAAAGAATCAAGTATTTGTATTCATCATGAAAAAAATCAAAAAATAATTGAATCAACATTCAAAATAGTAATGCAATTAAAATTAATTAATCGATGAATTAAAGTAATTCTTCAATTTTATTAAGAATTAATCATTAAAATGTTGAAATTAATCATATTAATGATAACTATTAAGTTGAAATTAATCGTATTTAATAATCAAAGTTACAAAATCAAAAAAAAATGTTTAATTAATAAGCTTAAAAGTTTTGTAATCATTAAATAGCAGTTCTTCTTGAAATACTTTTAGCTTTAGTAAAGTTATTCTTCCAACTCACACACACACAAACCCTCTTGCTCAAAGCCAAGCATTTACATTTAAATTTTCAATGAGAGACCGACTAAAAAAACCGCATGAAAACTTTCACTGCATGCACACATTGACACAATATGCTTTTTAACACGCTTTTATTAGCTTCACCTGTATGTATGTATGTATGTATGTATGTATGTATGTAACTTCATCCCATCCTAAAAGTTGCAACATTTAACTAAATTATTATATCTTTCAAACATTTACTTTTTTGTGTTGTCTCTATTATTTCTATTCTCCTCCGGATTCGAAACATGACATCAACAGCCCAACGGCATCATATAGTAGGACATTCAACATTATATTTTATGCTTCATTGCGGCTTTTATGTTACCTTTTTTAAAAATAGCCTCTATGAATTTCAATTCACTCCCGTATACAAGCCAATAAGTAACAAGCTTTCAGGGTACGGAAAAACTCACTCACGAACGCTCAAAAATACATTCTTCTCAAATCACAAACAAATGTTCAAAGAAAAACGTATAACCACTCAAATAGCTAGCGAACTAACGCACAATAGCCAGCGACCGCTCATAGCGTTGGCGATAAACTCAATGCATAAATTCACTCAAAAATAAAGCTTGAAGCTTCTGTTTTGGGTTTGTTGTATTTGCAATGAAATCAACCGCATGTACATACATACGTATGCAGAGCAAGAACTGGTTTTGTGTTTTGTGTAAGAAGCTTTGTTTTGTCGTTGTTGTGTTTGCAATAAAAACAATCGCATGTACATACATATGTATGCAAAGCAAATACTGGTTTTGTTTGTAATTCATTTAATAGTAAGTGCTGAATCAACGAAAAGGAACCCTAATTACATTTTTATACAATGTTTTGTAAACGTGAGGTGAAAAAAATTTCTCTAAAAAAAAAAAATAAAAACTAAAAATAAAAAATAAAAAAAATGCGCCACTCGGGACTCGAACCTGAGCTCCTTGGTCCGTAGGCAGCATACCTCACCATTACGCTACAAACGTATTCGGAGCTTTATTGTCTAAACTCGAATTTATTCAATCAGGTTTCTTTTTTTTTTGTTCTTTTCAAATGCTTCACCTCAACTTCTCTTCACTTTCTGATTGTAAAATATAACAAAACGTTTGGGAAATTTTGTATTTCCAAACTAGTTTGGAAAACCTTGAATAAAAGGGTTTGGAAAATATTGCATAATAAGCTAGTTTACTTCACTGCATATTGGGATTTTTGGTAGAAGTTATAAATACATATGTACATCCCATCAGACTTCTTTTTACTTTTATTCTTGCGTCCGCATAAAACATCCTTTAATGAAAAATTTCACTAAAAAGTCAAAAATAAATAATAGATTAAAAAACTAAAAAACACGCTTTAATCTTAAAAATCGTACTAAAAATTGAGAAATAATTTAATTAGAAACAAAATGATGAACGAAAATATAAGTATTTAAGGAAAAGCGTGGGGGTGCTCAATAATATTTGAACATGAAAATATTCGATTCGTACAACTAGTACAAAAATATACCTAGTTGCGAAATTAAAGAGTACGATATATGAAATCTCAAAAAAGTCAAAATAAAATTATTAGTAAAAAAACACCGATTTTAAATATTGTTTGACATACTGAGCACCCCACGCTTTTCCTTAAATACTTATATTTTCGTTCATCATTTTGTTTCTAATTAAATTATTTCTCAATTTTTAGTACGATTTTTAAGATTAAAGCGTGTTTTTTAGTTTTTTAAGCTATTATTTATTATGTACACATACATACATATCTACACACATTTTTTATTCTGTCTTCAAGCTTGTATAATGTAGTTTCTTCCATTCGGTTGTTTGTCTTTTTTGTATTTTTTGCTGCGGCAACCACACTTGCCACACACCAAAATGTATTAAATAACATTTTACGTGTTAGTCCGTTCGTGGTTGTCGCTCGCTGCCGTTGGTTTATTTTCATTTGTGGGTAGTTATTCGTTAAACTAACTTAGCGCCACACATGCACATTTTACACACTTGAAAAAAAATGCAATAAAAACAACTACAAAACAACTACAAAACAAAATGCTCGTATATACTTATTTTCATGCGAATTTCCTTGCTATTCATTCCTTTTCATTTTCTTTTCATTTTTCAAATTTTCCACATTCAACTGCCTTCAATAACAGCGCAAAGCAAAAACGCACCACTTTGTCCTCCACGTAAAATAAAGCACACCTACATCAACAACAAAAGAACGTTGTTTGTTGTTGCATAGCAGCGCCCACATGCCACATACAACACACCACATGCCATCCCCATTCACCATTCGCCATTTACCATTCACCATCAACCTTCAGTCCGTCAATTTACATGTTCGCTAGAAAAAAAAAAAACCTTACAAATTTAAATCTACTTTCAATAAACGCCACCGCCATCTTTGTGTGTCTCTTCTTCCTCTTTCTCTGGTCTTCTCGCTATCACTTATCACCGTTTTTCCGCTATTCCTTATACACGCGCCTCTAAAGGCGGATTCATCGTTCGAGTTCTGAACTAAAGTTGAATTTGAGTTTACTAATAAAAATAGTTCAGAACTTTTCGGAATTCCTCTCACACTCCGAAAACACAATAACAACCACATGGCAAAAAAGTTCTGAACTCGAACGATGAATCCGCCTTAACATTAACGCACCGTCCGTCTTCCGTCGATCGTTTGTCTGTAATTTTTTGCTTTTTACTGCCTTCCTTGTTTTCTTTTATCTTATTTTCTTTATCTTATTTACTTTATTTTATTATATTTTACTTCATTTTATTTTATTTCATAAAATTTTTTTTTTTTGCTTTTTGTATGCATAAAATCAAAAATGTCGTAACTAAGGCTGTTTACTTTATTTCCACCGTGTTTTATTTTGATTTACTGTCACACAGCGTCGCCGCAGTTACACCGCTGTCACACTACGATGTCGCTTGTGGCATGCCACATATTCATTTGTGTTGTGCCTTTTTCATTTTCTTCCTTTCATTTCTCGTTTTCCATCTTCTTCTGCCTTCTCCTTTTCCCTTTTTGTCTTTCTCCTTTTTGCTCACTTTTTTATTTTTGCCTTCCATCTGGGTTTTATTCAATTCAGTAGCTGTGCTTGTGTGTATTCCCTTAGCGGCATGCCACACCGTTTGCCCAGCTAACAATTTTACTCGAAATCTGTGAGACATCTATCAGATTTTCGGCAAAAAACTCTGAAATCAATAAGATTTATGTACGACTTCTTCAAGAGAAATGTATGAAGACGTTGACAGGAATTCTTACAGACATGTCTTGGGAAATTCTTTGTTTTTTACCGACGATTCGTACAGATATCTAACAGATTTCTGAACGAACAATGAGGGGAAATTCTATTGTTTTCCGACGAATCTGACTGATATCTAACAGATATCTGAAGAAAAATCGTGATGATTTCTGATTTATTGTCCGAAACCTCTGATGGCTATCTTACAGATATCTAAAGAATTTCCAATTAAAATTCGCATACACAGATGTAGTGGCAAATTACACTCAAATAAATTTTGGTATAAATTTTAAACTTTTTTGGTCGATATATAGGACACGACCGAAAAATTATTAAAATTTAAACTGAAAAGTTTAAAAGATTTTTAAACTTTTAAGGTTTCGATTTCATTCCAAATTAAAATTTATGTTAAGACTTTCAAAAGTTTAAAATTTAAATCTTTTTTTGGTTTAAATTAAAATAAAAATGTCTGCTCCCAAATCCTCTTCATGCTTTTCCCTATTGTATCTTCTTTCCTATCCTTTTTTCTCCTTTTCTCCCATATTGTTCTCCCCCCAACATCCCCTTAATCCTTTTCCATATTGTGTCTTTTTCCTATCCTCTTCTTCTCCTTTTCTTCCTTCTTCATTTTATCTGTTTCCATAATTATTTTGTGTTTGTTTGTTTCTCCATTCATTCATTCAAATTGTCTAATAACTATAAATGAGCTTTTTATATTGTTCATTTCCCGAAAAAGCAAGCTGGAATTTCAAATCCAAAATTAAAATTTTTTTGTTGAAACCAAATTTTACGACCAATAAAAGTTTAAAATTTATACCTTAAAAGTTTAAATGAGAAAAAGTGTAAGATTTAAACCAAAAAAGTATGAAATTTATTCCAAAAAGTAATTTGAAATATTTGAACTTTTGTAAGTTTGAATTTTAAACCAAAAAGGAATAAGAAACTTTTAAACTTTCGAATGTTCAAAATTTAACAAAAAAAAGTTTTAAATTTCTTTCAAACCAAATCAAAGTTTAAAAAATATTCCAATATTTATAACAGTGTAGATATTATGCAAATATGTATTTATTATATGGAAATTTATTTACATGTGTAGATATCGCTATGTACAAACATATACATATTTATGTAAACATCTGTACTTAGTCTTATTACTAGAGCCGCTAATAAACTTCAACTTCTGGTTGGCTGAGTATGGTAAAGAATCAGAGATTTACATTTACTTTGTACTCAGATTTTTTTCAGAATTGTCTGAATCAGAAATTGTCTGGTAAGATTGTTAGGGGGGTGTGTATGCTGATTTGCAGGTGTGTATGTTACGCCATTTTGTTTATTATTATATGTGTATGTATTTTCATGATTTTTATTTCTTCTGAAATACAACTTGATCGACAGACATCATTTCATCCAAGGCACAACCCCGCCCTGCGTTCTCATTGCAGCTTTAGCTAAAACAATAACCATGTGTCGAGCGAAAGCACATGGAAATTTATATAATTGAGTGACTTTTGCTTACTTCATTCTTTCTCGACACTTTTTAATGCTTGGAAACAATTTATATATATATATTTTTTTTGATATTTCTGAAATTTTCTGAATACAGCTGCTAACAAGTGAGAATTTAACATATTCCAATTGTTTACAGTTCCTGTAATTACGCGCCGAGGCACAAGCATCTGTTTGCAGAATCACAACAGTATAATTTTCGAGCTTGGGGTACTTGAAAGGTATGTAAATTACTAACAAATTATTTGTTATAGTCTTCAGTAGCATAATTCCATATGTTTACTTCATTTTATCCAAAACACAAACCTTTCTACACCCTTATGGAAGCTTTAGCCAATTTAGATGACTAAAATTGATTTTTAAATCATTTGGCACTTTTTAAGTAAATAAAACACAAAAGAAGTATCACTGTATACTATAGATGTATGTCATAAATAAAAGTAATGTATCCAAGACATAAACCTCTAAATTGTGGTTTTAGCCAAGTTAACCACCTAAATCTAACTTTTTACTAAGTCAAGGTAGTTATGTGATTAATTTAAGAAAATTTATCAGTAAATAAAAAACAAAAAGAAGACTACTGCACACTTTATCTACAACAAATTAACTTTCTGTCGATCTATGTGTCATATCTACATATGCAATACCTAGGTTGAAGAACAATCCAATTCTTAAAAGTTTTCAAAAAAGTGTCACCTCAGAATTTGACTGAAGAATGCCGCAATTCATTTCATAGGCATTTTTCTGAATTGGCGCGTTTAAAAAGAAAAAAAAATTCGAACTGGAATGATCTTGAAATTAGGTTTGGGTATCATCGTACCATGCGAAAACTAGCATACGATTTTTTGTAGCTGACGAAAAGTAACAAGTTTGACTTTTGGCTAACGAAAAGTATCAATTTCGTTTAAACAATAACAATTTTAATGTAATATAATTACTGCTACTTTTCGTCGGCCAAAAGTCAAATGTGCTACTTTTCGTACAGAATTTTTTTATTTTCCAGCTTTAGTCAGAAATTTTAAATAGTTTTCATATGGTACGACGATTTGTAATCCAGTTTTTATGTGATGACATCATACTAAATTTAGTTTGGACATTTTTTACAATTTAACATGGCCATTAAGGCACATAAAAACTACAAAAAAAAGTAACAACCAAGATTAAATAAAATATGAAGGAGAAGGCAAATAAGTGTTGCTTTACAAATATTTCTGCGCAAAGCAAGTAAAATTTTATTCAATTTTTTTTTACACAAAAACTACATTAACAGCAACTAAATTATTGAATTGTGCCACAAAAAAATATGCTTGTGCCACTTTTGTTGTAATTTTTGCTGCTTTTCACACACTTATATACATACACACGCTTTAAATCCAAGCAAACGAAACCAAATCATGCAACCAACCAACCAACATACGTCATCAGCCATAAACAAAAAATGAGGTTGCACATGCAACAGCGCCACAGCGGAGCAAAAAAAAATAGCGCAACACAGCGCGGCATGCTACACACACAAATACATGCATATAAAAGCATGGCACAACATATTTACTTTTTACTTTTACATATTTACTATTGCAAGTGTATTTATCTCTGTGTTTGAATGTATGCAGTTACTCTGTAACTCCCCAGCCACCCCAGCCCACTGTTGTTGCACTTGTTCGCATTCGTATTCTCGTTTTCATTTTCGTTTTCGTTCTCGTGCTCGTTTTTCGTTTTTCGTTCATTCATTCACCCAGTTTCTGACGCGCTGACGTCATTGATAAGCATTGCCACCGCTGTTGTCGTCCTTTCGGCTTTTGTTTCGCTGTTTTTACTTTTGTGGCACAAGTGGGCCAGTGGAGGTCGCAATCTAACAAATAACAAAATGTATGTAACGAGTGTGTATATAATTAACCGACCGATCGACCGAGTTTGTTGCCACAATGTGCATTGTTTTTAAGCATAGATATGTACGTTGTATGTGCTTATGTGCAAGTGTGTGCCTTCTGGAGTGTTACGCTTACTTTTGGAGTGGCTATCGAGCTATAGTATGTAAGATATATATGTATATCAGTGGTTGTGTGCGCTCTATAAACCATTTATGCTCAGTTCTTGTTTTCGATTTTTCATATTTTTAGTTGTTGTTTTTGTTTTTGTGCAATAATGAGCTCATCCCATAATAACAAAATAGTTGATAATGCTGTTGCATGCAGCTTTTGGACACAATATTATTTAGTGCAATATTATTGAATACATAATATGGCGAATTAGCATGAATGATTAATTTGTAGTTTATGGTATTTCATCAACACTTTATACATACATATTATTATATAGTTAGTATTAGTTATATAGTTAGTTAGCAGTTGAGCTAAATGAGCTAAACTTAGTTACGATTTATGGTTGCGCTCACAAACGCTTGTTGTTGTAATTTTGCATAACCAAATATTGCTAAATATTATGCAAATATTTTGCTGTGCAAGTTCAACAAACATTTTAGTCAAATTCCAAATTTTTGCAAGTGGAAATGTACAACAGACAGCATATATGGCTTATAACACTGTGACACTGTTCTTTGTACAAAGATTTTGTCTGAGCGATTTCACTGGTGAAATTTTAAATATGACGAATAATTTTTTAGAACATTTTAACACTCTAACGACAATCAAAATAGTATATTTTCATGCTTTCTGAAAAAAGGGCTCAAAACGAACTTTTCATGTGGATGCTGGAGGGTTAAAGTATTCAACGAAATTAAAGCTCATGCAATTCTAATATATGATTCCTAAAAACATATTTCGATACGATATGTACATATATGTATTTTACAATTTTGTTTGCATTTATTTACAAATCACTCAGAGGAAATTTCGCAAATTTAAAATGACAATAAAAAAATTTGTGACCAAATGAAGCAAAAGGGTTTGCGAGGTTTTACAATAAGGCTAGTGGTCTTTCTTTCTGTGTGGGAATTATTCCGCCTCCGACAACAAACCTCAAACTGTGTTTAAGTGTAATATGTAATAGGCGCCATGGCGTATGAGTAACATACCAATTGGCATGATATATCAGAACCAGGCGGACGCTTGCCAAACATACACTCAGGGAAAAAAATAAAAAAACATATGAAAACGTGCTTAAAATCAGAGACATAACTGTTATAAGTGATGTAAATACCAACATTTTTACTTTAAAAATGTTCATTGTAAAATTTTTAAATCAAGAAAAAACATTTTAAATTTAAAAATGTTTATTCTTATTTTAAGCACTATGAGAAAAAAAACACTGCAGTGTTCTCTATATCATTTTCTCTTCCGGATTCGAAATTTTATCCATCGGCATTCTCTTCATCTTCCCTCAATCCGAGTCCCAACTACAAAAATGTAGCCTCCGCTTGTTCTCCTCTTCTTTTCCACTTCGCCTTAACTGTTTGCTATCTTTATTTCTTATTCTCCTTTTCTTCTTTATTTTATATTCTCCTCTGGGTTCGAACCATGACATCAACCTGAAATTCAATCCAACGCCATCACATAGTGGAACATTAAACATTATATTGAATTGTAGAAACCTATCTATATTTCCCTTTTTCTAAAAAAGAATCCATGAATTATATGAATCATAGTAAAAACAAAATAAAAAAAATCGATTCTCATTATGGTTTTTTTTGGATTTCCCACAAAAAATATTTTCTCAGAAAAAAATTTTGAACAAAGAGCGAGTTTTTGAATCAACACTCATTTCCATTTTTAATTTAAGTATGTTTCTTTTTAAATCCAAAATGCATTTTTACTTCAAAAATTTCATTCGTAATTCAAAAATTTCATTTCTAATTTAAAAATTTTCATTGTTAAAATAAAAATAGTTTGATTTAAAACGTGTATTATGAAAACAAAAATTTTATTTTTGATTTTAAAATGCTGTCTTTCCCTCAGTGTGGGTATATGAAATATATCTCTAGCGATTACCAAAAAAAAATTTTGAATAACTGTCTCTTTCGACCGAAAAATAACGATTATACCTGGCCCTTTGCCATATGATTGCTTGTAATGAAAAAAGTTTTTTGGCTCTCCTGAAAATTTTTGAATTTGAGTTGTGCCACTTTATGATTTAGGGTGCGATATATCAAAAGCAGGCGGACGCTTGCCACACATAGTTACATATATATGTATGTATGTATGCGTATCTATGCATGTGTGTTTGCCTGAGACCGTTTCAGTTTTCTTATTCACACAAGTCAATGCCACTTGACGTTGATCAATGAATTTTGGCGTGTAATCTGCCTGTTAGCAACGGCTACAAATGCGTGAAAATTTGCGAATGGAGCGTTAGAAAGCGCGAATAGTTAGAGAGACGAGGAGAAGCTATGTATGTATGCATTAGGGATTCCAATCCCGGGATCCCGGGATCCCGTCCTTTTTGACACCCCGAAAATCCCGGGATAGCTAGAATCTTATCCCGGCATTTTCGGGATAAGATAAAGAGAGAATATTCCGTTATTATAGCAAAGAAAAGTTATATTTTATATAATTTTTATTGGTCTCAGATCTGTATACTAATAGCATTTCCTATTCTGAATGAAAATGTTGCATTATCACATTGCAGCATTATCAACATGTGTCCTGTGCCCTATTAAAATGTTGCATTTTTCATGTGATGAATGAAACAAAAATAATGCAACCCTTTACTTGTGCTAAGAGCAGAAACTGTTGCCCGTAGTCGAGCCAGTTTTATATTTTGTCAATAGAACAAACAGCCCTAAAAAAGTGTTGAGTCTGTGTGGAAGAGAACAAAAAAATGTGACAGCTGGAAGAAAGTGCGACTAGAATAAAAAAGTCCATTAGTAAAAGTAAGGATTCAAATTTTTGATTTTTTTTTTATAATTAAATTTTTTTGTGTTGAAGTACGCGGTGTAAGGAAACGTACGTTAGGTATTTTTAAAGCTTTTAGCTTGTGGCAAAGTTCATTTGATAATTTCTATTTCCTGATTTTTAGTCATTTATTTCTCAAATCGTCGTACCATACGAAAACTAGCACATTTAAAATTTCTGGCGAAATCTATCAATAAAAAAATTCTGTACGAAAAGTAACAAGTTCGACTTTTGGCTGACGAAAAGTATCAGTAATTATATACTGTTTTTACATTAAAATTGTTGTTGTTTAAACGAAATTGATAGTTTTCGTCAGCCAAAAGTTGAACTTGCTACTTTTCGTCAGCCAAAGCTCGATTTTGTTACTTTTCGTCGGCCAAAAGTCGAACTTATTACTTTTCGTCAGCCACAAAAAATCGTATGCTAGTTTTCGTATGGTACGGCGAAATGTTTTTTGGAATTTTCCCACATGGAAAGTAAATAATGGAAGAAACTGGAAACAAAATTTTAATTAGACTTGATAGTCCTACAACACTACTAAAATTAAATACGCATCTGCATACTCGGAATTCATATCAAAATTTGTGCCTCCGATATTTATCTATTCAGAAGTTGCATTAATTTTCTGAATTTTTCGGCAAGCTTGGTAATATTCGCTTAAACAAAGTGCGTCGTTAAATTCTAAAAAATTTTTCATTGGAAATTATCAAATGATTGCAAGCCTTTTTAATAATATCCTAAAAGTACCAACTGCAAAGGCAAATGTTTTGTTCATCAAATGTATGTAATTTTCGTTGTTGGTTGTGCGTTTTAAAGTAACTCTTAGGTATTATTAAGTAATACGCAACGTTCCTATTTTATTTTCTCACTAATGAAATAATAAAAAATGGCAATAAAAATCTATTTTTTTCTTTGCATTTTAAAGTTGTAGCGTTTCTCTAAAAATGTATTTACTTTTTTCAACCCCAAATGTGGGAAAATAGTACTGGTCGAAAAATTTTTGTAACATAAATAAAATTCTACGTTTCAAAAGGA
Organism: Urophora cardui; assembly: GCA_960531455.1. Taxonomy (NCBI): domain Eukaryota; kingdom Metazoa; phylum Arthropoda; class Insecta; order Diptera; family Tephritidae; genus Urophora; species Urophora cardui. The sequence goes on along the minus strand of OY482671.1, from coordinate 4,179,770 downwards.
TTTCGGTATAGTTTTTGAGATATTCATGTCCAAAAGGCGAAATACGCAGTTTGTGGCCTCAATATTTTTAAAATTACTCACTTTCATTAAAAACTGATTACATCTATTGAAAGCACGATCATTTCTTTTGAAGACAACGTAGATATCTGAATAAGATACCCGAAAAAGCAAAGCGCTGTTTTCAAGAGAAATGATCGTTCTTTCAATAGCTGCAATCATCTTTTAATGAAAGTAATTTAACAGATTGAGCAGTGAATATAGCAAAAATCGCATTTTTCGCCTCTTTGGACATGAATATCTCAAAACCTACACGTATTACCGAAAATCCGACTTCAGATTCAGAATCAGCGTACCGAAATCCTTTAGAAAAGTAGAATTTTATTTGAGTTAGAAAATTTTTTGGAAATTTTGTCGGCCTGTGTAATTAAAGTCCAAATCCCGGGATAAATCCCGGGATCCCGGGATTATAAAATAAAATCTCGAAAATCCCGGGATCGTAAAAATCGGAAAAATTGGAATCCCTAGTATGCATGTATGTGTGTGCATATTTGTTTCTTCTACATGTACATACCCTGCAGCGAAAGTCCAAACTAGTCAGCCAACCTACCAGTTAACTGACTAGATAAATTATGGGAGTTGCCCAACTAGATTCATAGGGGAGAAATTGAGATTAGTTATGAAGCAAGAAGTTTTGGCAAAAAAAAGGGGTTTTAAATTAAAAACGAATGTATCCGGGGTTTCTGGAGCTTGCAATGAACACGATGCAGTAAAAGTAAGGCAACTTCTTTATTGTTGTTGTAGTATTCGAACCCTGCGTAGTATGCCCCTTGTAGATTTAGTTGGTTGCAAATTGTTAGATCATTAAATCAGGTGAATGCCACAAATATAACATAGTTTGAGATGTTAATGTAGCCGTGTACATTAGATACTACTTCAGCCATAGAAAAAAGTACATGATATGTTTGTATAAAGTCAGAAAATAATTAATATAAATGTCAAGCTTAGAATGGTCAACGTATTACTTATTCACAATTTTAATGTTAATTTACCTAAATATTTAATATGCAAGATCACAATCTAATGTACCTGAATTCTTTAATTTAGATATCATATTCTAATAACTAAATAAATGTATTAGAAACTTTATTTTGCAATTTTTATTTTCATTGGAGTAGCATGTAAAATTAGTCAGTCAACTGGTATAGTTCTGATATCTACACTGACTAGTCAGAAAATTGGTTTGATGCTGGTGTGGATACTGACTAGTCAGTCAAGTGGTATGACTCTGGTGTGGATACTGACAATTGCCATTTCCTAGGTCATCACCGTGTTAAAAATACCAGTTGCTAATATGGAAAAAAGATAGATGGCTGACTAGTTGAGCTGTATGGCCAACTAGTTGTCAATTAGTTTACAACTAGTTGATTTCGCTGCAGGGTATATATATAAGTATATATGCACATACACATATGACATTCATCGCACGCAAGTGTGTTTGAATTTGGCAAATTTTCAATCACGCAATCACGCGTTTTGGTTTGGGGAAAGTGTTGACGCTGCGCTACGCCCAGACTACCAACAAATTGTGGATATGCATTTCGTTTTTTGTTGTTAGACAAAATTGACAGCAACCCTGTATGCAGTGTAGTTAGTTGGTTGTGTAAATGAAGTTGTCATTTGACTTAAGCATACAAATCCCTCGGGCTATTCACACCCGAATATTGAGATTGAGATTTGTCCAATTTTCGTTATAAACACAAAACTATAATGTGCAACAGCACTTTTAATGGGCGCAATAAGTCCCATACAGTGTGAAAAACTTACGCAACAAGACTCTGAAGAGGGCATATGGCCGAAACCGGTTTATAACCAAATCAAATTTGACAAAGGATGACGGAAATTTGTTACACAATACATGGAATAGTCAAAGAGGTCTCCTCTCAGATTGAGATAGAGAGAGGGAGAGAGAGAGAGAGAGAGAGAGAGAATGAGAGAATGAGTAGTCCTTATAATCTGATGATATACTTACAAGTAAATCAGAATTGGCCCATACAACTTTTGGTCGCTTGAAATTTGCAGGCATTATTTATTAAGCCTTTAAATCTTCTCTAATAAACCTTAAATAAGGCGAGGATTTTTTGGAGAGCACGTACCTGAGCAGTAGTGTCCGACCGAAGCTGGAATTTTAGGCCGAAGCCAAAGCCGTAGCTGAATATTCGGCATAATCTTTTATTCGGCCGAAAACCGAAGCCGAAGCCGAAGCCAAATACCAAAATAAGAAACATATATACTTAAGTTTGAGATGTTTTTATTTAATAAAATACATACATACATAGTTGTAAACAAAAATAAAAAAATTCAGTCTTTAGCTATGTTAATAACATTTTAACAATGTAGGCAAATAAAATTGAATACTTAAAGTTCAAAAGCTTTATGTTGTACGCCAAAAAAAAAGAGTTTATCTGCATTTTCTCCCAAGAGATTTGACCGTCTATCGGTGTATAGTTGACCAGCTGTACTAAATAATTGCTCGCTCGCCACACTCATTGGAGGAGCAGTTAAATATTTGTTTGCAACCTTTTTTAAATTAAAAAAATTTGAGGAATGCCAATAATGGAATATATGTATTTAACACTACGAAGACCACGTGGTTGATCTAAGTATTCGCTTAATTCCACTTCAAGACTTATATTAGTTTTTGCTTTGCGTGCGCAATCTTTTACAGATTTATCATGGGATGCCCAGAGGTCACTGGAATCCAAAGTAATTGATTCATCCAAAGATTCTTCACTATCACAAAAAAAAAAACAACAAATTTCATTTTGTGATCCAGTGTAATTAGCGTAAGTTATTGTTCGGAATCTTAGGCCTGTTCAATAACAAAAAAATATTACTGGAAGTTACGATTTTCTGTCGCTCATAAAAATCAAAAATTCGTAAAATCCAGTCTTTTTTTTTATTAAACAAATCCATTATTCGGCCTCAATTATTCGGCCTTTTCAGCCGAAGGCCGAAGCCGAAGCCGAATAAAAAATACCAGCCGAATAGGCCGAATACCGAAGCTTGGCCGAATATTCGGTCGGACACTACTGAGCAGTAATGAGAAAATGCATGCACATACTAGTTACCTGCTTAAGCGGCTCCTCAGCAGTAATAAAAACTTTCTTGTGCATGCACTACAACTTTTATACTCGTATAATTCCCGAGTGTGTTTGTTTTCGGCTGTGTTGTTGCTTGTTGGTTGTGCTGTTTGTTTGTGTGCCTAATGCCAAACCACAACAATTTAAGTCATTGTACAAGCATTTGCATATTAAATTTTTTTTAGTTTTTTTGTTTTTTTTTTTGCAATTCTTACAAGGTTTTCTAAATGCAGTACAATTTAATCCAATTTATACCTTACAGTGCAACAAAAAAAGTAACAACCACACCACACACAATAACTTAAGTGTGTGACTTGTGTGTGGCACAGGGAATTATTTAACTTAAAACCATTTGCAAATTTACCTCACACACACACACACACTCACTCACACACACACACACACACATTTGTCGCTTTTCAAGGTGCCACCTGATGGCATTATGCAACATGTGTGCAATGAGCAATGTGTTTAAGTATTTTGTGTGCGTGGGTGTGTGGCAGTGGCCGCTGTGGTGCAGTGGGTAGAGTGCTCGCCTGCTATGCCAGAGGTCTCGGGTTCAAACCACGGTCCGAGCAAAACACCAAAAATTTTTCTAATTAGTAAAAATCCAATTATTGGGTTTTTTAAGAGCAGCGGTTACCTCTCGGCAGTGGACGGCATACCCTCCGAGAGTATTTCTGCCATGAAAAAGCTTCTCACAAAAAATGCATTCGCCGTTCGGAGCCGGCATAAAACTGTAGGTCCACCCAATTAGTAGGAAAAACAAAAAGGAGCACACCTCGAATTGGGAGAGAAGCTCGGCCATAAAACTTGTCAGAGTTATAATAGCGCCATTGTATTATATTATTATTATATACAGAGTGTGTGGCTTAACCGCAAATTTATTAATTTAGTAGTAAATTTTTCTTTGTAGTAGTGCAAAATTCACAGAAATTCTTTGATAATAAAGATTTTCTGCGGAAAATCTGATATTCAGCAAAAATGTCAGTTACGCGGTTTTGCACCTTAAGCGGCGTCTCGTCTGAAAAAATAGTGTTTTTAAGATCGGTAGAGAGTTAAAGTGTGGTCTAGTTTACATACATATGTAATACATATGTAGCGCACTCGATTTAAATTCATTCTACATATTTACCTACAATTTTCTGCAAGCAAAAACAAAAATAAATGATTTGCGCGCAAACAACCCTTCCTTACTTCCTGCCCGAAAAGTAGTGCTACTCTCTCTCAAGCTTAAATGCAAAACTTTAATTCTTCAAAATCTTAAGCAAATAAACAATTTCCTTTTTGCTTCTGCTTTTGCTTCTTCTTCTTCTTTCTTCCTCCTCCTCCTCCTCTTCTTCTTCTTCGTCATCTTCTTCTTCTTCTTAATCCTCTTCTTCTTCTTTCCCCTCCTCTTCTCCTTCTGCCATTTTCCATCTTTTTCTGATTTCTAACTTTTCCTGCCCTTCTTCGCGCTTACCTTCCTGTCGCCCTAATTCATAATCTCTTTTCTGTCATAAAAATTTTGCTGCCTACTTTAGGGCGCCAAAGCAAACAAGCAATTTCTCTCAAAATTTAGCCGAGTGGCAATAATTGTGTTAGAGCAAAAGTTGTTTGCTAACAACAAAAAAGTTGGCGAAAACTTTTCTACAACAACAAAGTGCACGCTTGCAATTTTCTTCATTTATTTGCCTGCAACAAAATGCATATGAGGAAAATGTTACGACTGGGAGTGTGTGTGTGTATAAGAAAAACAAAACTTTAGATAAGTGTTTTACGTAAAGTTTTATCTAATTTGAGTATTTGCTTGTGTCGTTAAAGATTACGTTGTGAAGAAACAAAAATAAAAACATCTTTTGAAGCAGATAGTACTATCTCACCAAACTAATGGCTTAGATCTAGCCAGTTCGACATACATACATAAATTTATTAAGCGTAGTTGAATTAGAAGTTTTTCCTTAAATTTTCTTCAAAAAAAAATTTCCCTTTTGGGATTTTTGGGGGAAATTTTTATTTATGCTCATTTCCAATGAATTTCCTAAACTCTATTTAATAAAAAAAAATTTTTCTGCATTTTCTGTAAGTTAAAAAAAATTCCTTTGGGATTTTTGGGCGAAATTTTTTTTGTGCTCATATTTAATGAATTTATTAAGTTCTGTTTAACTAAAACCAATTTCCTGCGAGTACTTTGAGTAAACAAAAATTTCCCTTTTGGGATGTTTGAAAGACATATTTTAATTTTTCCTCATTGAATATGTTAAGCTCTTTTGAAAAAAAATATTTTTGTGCATTTTCTGTAAACAAAAATTTCCCTTTTATGATTTTTGAAGGAAATTTTTATTGTTCATTCTCAATGGATTTCTTAAGCTATATTAAATAAATATTTTTCTGCATTTTCTGTATGCAAACAGAAATTTCCCTTTTGGTATGTTTGAGGGAAATTTTTATTGATGTCGATTGTCAATGAATTTTTTAAGCCCAATTAAAAAAAACAAATATTTTTCAGCATTTTCTGTAAGCAAAAAAAATGTCCCTTTTGCGACCGTTGCGGAAAATTATTATTTTTGCTCATTTTCAATGAACTTTTTATGCGCTATTAGAAAAAAATTTTTTTTTGAATTTTCTGTAAGTAAAAAAAAATTTCTCTCTTGGGATGTTTGAGGGAAATTTTTATTTTTGCTCATTTTCATTAAATTTTCAATGCTGTATTGCCACAAAAATATTTTGCTGCATTTTTTGTAAGTAAACAAAAATTTCCCTTTTGCGAATTTTGTAGGGAAATTTGTATTTTGGCTCATTTTCGACAAAATTCTTAAACTTGTTGAAAGTAGTGTTTTTGTATTTTTTCCCAGCAAACAAAAATTTACCTTTGGAATATTTTACGGGAAATTCTTGAAATTGTCAAATTTGTAAGGTTTGCCGATAGTAAGTAATCTTTGCTATATTTTAATAGGCTTTTTCGAGTTTAAACCAATGCGTAAGCGTCCGCATTTGGCATGGTAAGTACCACTTTTATCTTTTACTCTTAAAGCATGCATTAATCATTCTCTTTCGTTCACATTTTCTTTTTGGATACATTTAACTCGCTACTAACTTAGCTTTTCGCTCTTTCGACACCCCAAAATGTAGATAAATTTATTTATCATGTACATGCTGTTTATTTTTTAACAAATTTAAACCTTTGATTTTCCATTTCGTTTCGCACTTTACCAACTTTTTTTGGTCTATTGACTTTTCTATTGCCTTTGCCTAAATAAACATTTTGTCGGTGAGCTTTTTTACCTTTTTACAGCCAATTGAACAGCAAAAGCCTCAGAAAGAGGGAGCTTGTTAGTAACGGCAAACAAATTTTGAACATGTTTGGAAAATGAATGCTGAAGAGGAGCCTGGAGAAAGGCAAATGATATGTTATCCCCCTGAAAAGGGATGAACGTGGACTTATCATCGGGGTCTGCACAGAACTGAATGACTTATGGCATCACATACGCTCAAAATGAGACTAAGCAGTTGGTGAAATTGAATGCAGGGTATACTGATTGCATAGATTGATACGGTGTGGATAATGTTCTTTGCTATTGTTCGGCTTTTTATAGGCTAATGCTCCAGCTACTAGCAGAAGTGGTGGTCAGTGTTCGCGAATTGTTAACCAAAGCAGGGGTAAGGAAGCTCTTGGTATTTTCCAAAGGCACATGGCTGTGCTCTTCAGTCTGAGTACGGGCTTTTAATGTAGTGGGGTTCAGCATGTTCAAAAACTTTGCTGGTAATAGTATGGACTCACTCGGGGCCGGTTTCGACTAGGTGTTAAATGAATGTAGACGATAATGCCGTACATATTTTAACCAGCACTTCGACCTCCGATAAGCGTTAAACGGAGTTGGTGAAACCGGCTCTCAGTCTATGTGAGGCTATTAACGGCCAGCTAGTCTAATCTAAGCTAACCTAAAACCATATTTTATGTTGTACCAAAAATGTCATAAAAACCATTTGGACGTTTAAACTTCATAAAAGCCTATGCCAAAATTGAGATTTGCCAAACTTGAATGCCTGGCGCCCAGCTCCATCAATCCATATCATAAATTTGGTCTTTGGGAAGCTCGGGAATTGCTTTATTTCCCTCTAATGTTCTTTTTTTTGTGGCCGCTGTGGTGCAGTGGGTAGAGTGCTCGCCTGCTATGCCAGAGGTCTCGGGTTCAAACCACGGTCCGAGCCAAACAAATTTTTCTAATTAGTAAAAATCCAATTATTGGGGTTTTTTAAGAGCAGCGGTCACCTCTCGGCAGTGGGCGGCATACCCTCCGAGAGTATTTCTGCCATGAAAAAGCTTCTCACAAAAAATGCATTCGCCGTTCGGAGCCGGCATAAAACTGTAGGTCCACCCAATTAGTAGGAAAAACAAAAAGGAGCACACCTCGAATTGGGAGAGAAGCTCGGCCATAAAACTCGTCAGAGTTATAATAGCGCCATTGTATTATTATATTAATGTTCTTTTTAGCTCTAAAGTCATTCAATTAAATTTTTGTCACAATAGTCGGTTAGGCGGTTATGAAAGTTTCGCTCAGGTCACTTTTTTCTTTTTTTTTTTCAGCTCCCAATTTCTCATTTTCCAACACATTTGAGACCACATTTTCTGTTGTTGTTGTAGTTTTTGTGACATTAATACAAAACACGCGCAAAAAAATGTGATTTATTTGTCTATCACTGTAAGTCATTGGCCCTTCAACAGTGTTTGCATAATTTATATATTTTAATGAAGTCATTGGCGCTAATGCGCCTTCATTGCTACCGCATCAAAAGCAAAGCGCACACGCGGACACGCAGCCAGCTACTTAGGTACACAACACCCACTCAACACACAGTCAACTACCACCACCTACAAACTCACCAACTCATCAACCCACCACCCATCAATCTACCACCCATTAACCCATCAGCATCCGTCAAACGCCATTAAAATCAGCAAATGCCTGCCTTTCTGCGCGCTGCTTGACTTGACGCCTCTGCGCTTTAATAAATAAATAAATAAACCGTGTCAACTTGTGCTAATTTTGCGTGCTGCGTAATCGAGCGTATTTTTTATCATTCCTCGTTTTCTGCGTTTGAGCTTTCATCTTTTTTGTTTTGCTTATTTAAGTAAGTCTCCCTCCCTTCATTGTCTATCTGGTTTAGGCGCACTCTTGTTTTATTGTCAATTGACAATGCGTGCAAGGAGCGAACTTTCACTCCAAGCCAAAACGTGGTTCTGTTTTGATTTCCATAACCCAAAATCTCAGTTGAACTCAACACGTGTTGTTATTGTTGTTTATTTTTTTTTTTTTGCTTGCGTAACGATTTTTGTTTGTGTTAGCTCGTTTTTTTAAATTCCATTTTAATAGCATTAATATATTCGTTTTGTGCAAAGAAAACTCAAAGCCTCTGTAGTATAAAATCTCCATTTGCGCAATGTAATACATTTTGCGCCCCGATTCTGAATCGCATTTGCATTTATAATAAGAATAATTTTTTTGCCGAGCTTAATTTGCCTTTTTTCGCTGCAATTCAGCGCCTCTGTTGCAATTCAGCGGCAATTCAGCGCCGTTGTTTATAATTCAGCGCAATTCAGCTTATTATTTCCCATTAAAGTAGAACACACCTTCAGAATTCGCGTATAACTTTCGCTTGGCGTTTATTGCCATTGTTTTCGCATTAAAAATGAATTTTCATAACTGTAGCTGCAGATTGTGTTGATTGACTTTTCAAGTAGCCGATTTAAAAAAAAAAACAAAACGAAATGAAATTGCGCTGACAATCAGCAACGGCACGTTGCTCTAGTGAAATAAGGCAAGCTGCGCTGAAGCTTATACAAAGCAATGAATTCTTGGGTATATTAATTTTATTTTATCTTTGTTTTTTATTTTTTATTTTTATTTTTATTTCATTTTTTATTTTAACTTTATTTTTCAGTTTCTTTCCACTCATTCTGGCAAGCCAAGCCGACCTTCATTCGCTGTTTCGACTCATACTCCGGCTGCTGCCTAGTGCCCGCTACTCGCTGCTTCTCTCTGCTTACTGTGCTACTACAAAGTGTAGTCTGCTTTTAGGTGCTGACTAGAGCAAGCAAGTTAATGCAATTTGTATGCAAAATGAAGGCAATGGCCATGCCAACTTTTAAATTTAATGAAATGAGTTAAGTAGTTTTTAGTGAGTCGGAAATGAGAGATGGAATAGAAGATTAAATGTTAAAGCGGAAAAAATAGAAATAAATAAAATTAAAATTAAAATGAAAATTGTGTTTGAGTGGCTGAAAGGGAAGAAGCGGGCAAGGCAGGCTGGCAGAGAAAGGAAGTGTTTTTTTTTTTTTTTGCTTTTTTCGCTTGCTTTCGTTTGCTTGGTGTGCGAGTTTGTTAATTCTGCGGGGAATTATATGGCTAGGAAATTGTAAATTAAAGCAAGAAAAGGTTATAAAAAACGATAAATTACACTGTGACACAAATTGAAGGTTGTTGCTCTTTGGGTGAAATAATTTCCACACAGCACAAAAGACCAATATCCATAAGGTAAAATCGCCCAAACTATCTTGCTTCATTTGGTTAATTTTTTGTTTTTTTTTTTTTTGCAATCTTAAATTTGCGCAATTTCCTAAGAGTGATTTGTAAATAAAGGAAAAAAATATTTAAAATACATAAGCGGTCTCCTATGACTATTTTTGCTAAACTAACACGATAGATGGCGCTGTAGTTGGCGGAATATAAAATGAACCGAATCTCATTTCCAAGTTTTCGTAAGCTTCCCTAGCAAAAAAAATCCCCCAAAAAAAGTTTTTGAGTATAAAAAATTTCAACAACCAACAACTGTATGGACAGAGGGAAGGTGAGGCTATGTTAAACTGGCTGGCCATTAATGGCCTCACATAGGCTGAATGAGTCCATAGTGTTACCAAGCAAGTTTGAACATCTCTATATCAAAAGCCTGGACTCAAGCCAAGAGTTTCCTTACCCCTATTTTGTTACCGATTCGACATCACTCAATACGACTTAGCCACAGTAGCCGAAGCCTTAGCCTGGAAAAAGCCGGACAGTAGTTGAGTACATGCTCTACCGTCTCTTCATACAATCCGCATTCCCTGCATGCACTTTCATCAACTAGTTAGTCCCATTTTTAACGCTTGTGCTGCTTAAAGGCAGTCAGTTCTGTGTGGACCCCGATGATAAGTCTACATTTATACCTTTTCAACCATTAAGTGGAAAACGCTACAGTGATCCGATAGCCTGATAGATACTAGTACATATTGATATTCTGTTCAGTGCAATAAACGGCAGCTCATACTCCTTCAGATATCTTAGACCCATGCATGAAGCCTACCTTCATATCTGCACCCCTTCGCCAGCCCTCCGTCTATATTGCGACATCAAGATACTTATTGTGGACAGTAGGAAATCATCATAAACTTTAATAAATAAAAATCCATTTTAACTCAGTTATTTTAGTTTATGAGTTGCACATAAAGAAACAAAAGACTCTAGCTCAACATTATTTACAAAATAAATTAATCGCTAAGTACCACAGATTTGTTTAAATCAGCCAAAAGAGGATTTTTTAGTTAATTACGATTAAAATGCCAAAACCTTTATAGCTAAAAAGACAGCACCAGCATAATATGGCAAATTAAATGGTTGAAAAGGGTTATAGGAATAGTAAAAACAACAAACACAAGAGTAAAAATCATATTTTATGTAGAGAAGAAACAACAAAGCAGGCCTTCGACGCTAAATGATAACAAAGCCAATAAATGCTCGATTACTAAAGACAAAACGCCTTTAAGTAGGCTACAAAAAAAAAACGAAGCAAGAGCCTAAATAAACACAAAGCAAAAATAGCTACAATGATGAAGAAAATAAGAAGAGAGAGAGAAATGTAGAGGAAAGTGAGAAGGAAACGCAAAACGTGATGCAAAGAGTCAACACCGTTAAGACAAAACGATTAAAATAGAAAAGGAATTTGTGTGATTTGTATGCAAATAATATTGAATATGGGGAGAGAGGGGCGGAGAGAGAAATTGAGGGAGAGACTGTGACAGAAAGAGAGTTGGAGGAAAGATGGAGAAAGGAAGACGGAGACGGAGAGAGAAAGTCAGAGAGGAGCGGGAAGATAGGGATATTGAAAACAAGTGATGCGACAACTAAGGAAACCAATGAATTTTCGCCTTTGGCTGGTAATGGCGACTGAAGTGCTCCATTATGCTAAATATAGATAATACCAAAAAACAAAGTGATTATACTTTAATAAAGAACAGCAATAACAAGAAAAGGAGAATTGCTAAAAGGCAGAGAGAGAAATGGAGATGGGATAAAAATCAGAAGTGAAAGGGAAAGGTTAAATAACACAACAGCAGCGCAAATAAAGGCGGGTTCATAGATAAAGCAAGGCAACGGGTGACTGGCATAATTTCAGGTCAAACAAAAAAAAAACAAAAACGAAAACTTAAACTAAAACAAAAACAAAAACAAGAACAAGAACAAAAACAAAAACAAAGTCAAAAATAATAAAAATGTAGTCTACTTTGCGGCAAATTTTCGGACAGCAAATGACATATACAAAAATATGGGTACCAAAGAATCAAAAAGACAGATAAAAGGAAGAAAAAACAAAAACAGAAAAAACAAATAAATAAACAAAAAGAAAAAACAAAAGAAACAACAAACAAACCAAAACTGCACAAAAAAAAGAGAGGACAAGAACAGAAAAAGAAAAAAAACATAAACGAAAAAAAAAAAACAAAAAAAATATCAAAAAAATGAATAAAAAAAATCAAAACAAAGCAAAAAAAGGACAACTAAAGGGTATAAAATCGCAGAAAGCGGAACCAAGTATACAAACAAGCAAAATAAACAAAAATTACTTGAGTAAAAAGGGCAAATTCCGAAGATAAAAGAGGAATTAAAGAGGCACCAATTTACAAACAAGCGAAAAAAATGTGTTTGTTTTGTATGTTAACCCGAAAAAGAAGGACGCTGCACGAGGGTCCAGTTGGCGCAAGCGAAAACCAAATATGGTCAGTAATTTATGCGGCACGTGCAATAAATTAAGCAAAAATGTTTGAACTTACCGATATATGCATGAGGCTCTGTGGCTTTATAAGTGTGTGTGTGTGCATCTGAATGTGTGTGTGCACCTCATCTGTTTATTATAGTTAAGCCTACATAATTCATATAACCGTATAATGAATTTACTTGCTGTCAGAAATGTTACTAATTAATCATACACACCAAAAAAACCTTTCATCTCTTGATGTGCTGTTGCTGTTGGCACGTTAATGTGCTATTTTAAGCTTCAAATTTAAAACGGAGCTGCTGAATTCATCATTTATTTTATCTGGTTGCCGAAAATAATTATTATTTGGTTTTCTGAGTGAAACTCTTGTTTGGTGGTCGTATTTTGAATGAGATTTTGAGTGTGAATGAGGCCAATTCAGCGCAATTCAGCTACATTGAGCTCGATTCAGCAGCATTCCGCTAAATTCAACTGCACACAGCATGAGTTTAGTAATTTTAAGCTTGCGAAAATTATTATTTTAGTAACGGAGCCCGTAAAATATTTAATTCAGATACATTCAGCTTAACTCAGCTTCATTAAACTGCATTCAGCTCAATTCAGCTACATTCGGCTTTTTGAAAATTAATAAAATTTGGCTGCATATTCTATTACGATCGAACTTGTATACATTTAGTTTGGTATTATACTTTTCAGCGTGAGTTTAATGATTCGAGTCTTATGTAAATTGTGTTTAAAGCATAAACTTGATTTAAAATACTAAATTCAGCTCCATTTAGCGTAATGCAGCTACACCTACCTCCCTTAAGAGCAACCGATATAACAATTTCTTCTAAGCAGAGTGTCATTTGCGTAATTCGGCTCTATTCGGTGCAATTCAGCTCCACTTGGCTCCATTTCGAGCACCCGATATAACAATTTCCATTGAGCGGAGTGCCCTTTGCGTGATTCAACTGTATTCAGTACACGTTAGCTCCATTCAGCTCTATTCAGCACAAGTCAGCGAACTATTTTTATGTTTGTCAAAATTTTCACAACATTTTGCTGCGCGAATTTTTTATTTTAATTAATATTTAGACTTATCCTTTTACCTTAGCAATTTCATTAAAAATTTTACAAAAGAAAAAAAAAATATTATTTCAGCACATCACAATCGTATAAACAATCAACATATGTATGAGCCTACAATTGACATTTACTAACCCTAATCCAAATATCTACCAAAAAAACAAATGCAACAAAACGCAGCTGAATTGTAAAAAATATTGTTCACCAACGCGTAAAAAGTCGTTCACAATTCGGTCGGTGCACAAATTTTATGCACCATTTAACAACAACAAAAACCATGTAACAATAAAAAAGCAGAAAAAAGCAAAATTATCGACATACAAGGAAACAAAAATCTATTGAACAAAAAAAATAGTCAAGCGCTATTCATGGCTTGGTTATTGGCGATGTCAGCACTGCTGGATGCCTTTTGATCGCATCGAAGTGCCGCTGAGCTTACGAGTCAGAAGACAAAAAATTACGCGAACAACACAAACAAAAATGGAATGTATTTTACTGAGCAACAGCTATCATAACGGCAAAGTACTTTGGCCTAACTAAAAGCACAAAAAAAAAATTTTATTCAATAGCGAGCGGCTTAAAAAATTATATTGGCTTGTATTTATATGGCCGTTTTAATTCTAATAATTATTTTATGTAAATTTAAATGAGCTATTGGCCATTTTTTAAAGAATTTTTTCTTCATTAAAAAATGGCCAATAGCTCATTTAAATTTACATAAAATATATTGGCTTGATTTGATGCAAGAGAAGCAACATCCGATATTCGCTGGATTGAATAATTGCAAGGAAATGCACACACGCGAAAAAATAATAATAAAGAGTGAATGGAATTTGTACCAATTCGTAGCTTAAAAAAAAAAAAAAACAATAATCTTACTTAGCTTAAAGAAAAATATATAAAAATGAGGAAATGTGGCGCAAATCAATATTTTATATTAAGTAGAGCGCACTTTAGTCCAATTTAGCTATATTAAGCTCAATTCAGTGCAATTCAGCTGCACTCAGCACAATTCAGTAAAATACAATTTTATTTTATTTCGAATTGCTACACTTTTTATAAAATTTTACCACATTCAGTTCAATTCAGCGCATTTCAGCTCTTTCCAGCAAAATAACACTTAATGATATTTCGTATACCTACGCATACCTTGTACAGCATTTTATTACGTATACAACGTAGGTATTTTGAATTAAATAAATTTAAAATATATTACAGAAAGGAGGAAATATTACAGGAAATAATAATTTCTATTGTGCAGAGTAGCTTCTTCCCGATAGAGCTCTACTCAGATAAATTCAGCTGCATTCGGAAAAATTTTAGCAAAGTAAAATTTAATGCTATTTCACATTGGTATACTTTTTATAACATAGTGCCCAATTTTGCTCTATCCAGCTCGATTCAGCTGCATTCAGCGCAATTCAGCAAACTCAAATTAAGTGTTATTCTGCATTAGTATATCTTTTAGAATATTCTGTCGAATTTAGCTCTATTCAGCGGAATTCAGCTGCATTCGGCGCAATTCAGCAAACTAAAATTTAGTGTTATTTTGCATTGGCATACCTTTTACGGCATTTTGTTGCATATAATACCTATCAGAAATAAGATTCATGCTTATAATGAGCTGTAAATTTTGTCTGAAAATTTTTTAGTGAAGTGAAGTTTTTTTAGTTTAGCTATCCCCTCTCGCACGTGCCAAGTGTGCATGCCTTTAACTCTTTTATTTTTTTTAGCATATAAATCTTAACTCTACCACTTATTTTTTTACAACAAATAAAAAAGAATATTGCACTTACGTTGTGAATTTGAGCGCCGTATAATATTCTCCAGGAATGTGTTTTGCGGCGCAACAAGTCCTCGACGTCCGCCAGGCATTTTGTTTGCTGTGTTACCGTATCTATATGTGTATTGAATTAGCGCAGGGAGAAAATTGTGAAGAAAATTAAAAAAAAAATCGATTCGAACTAGGTTTAAAACAAGTTTTTTTTTAAGTATTGTTGGCTGGCGGCGATGGTGACGATGACGAAAACGACTGAAACGACGGCAAAAAGATAAAAGCAGCGTCTCAGATAAAGCCGAACAGTAATATGTAGTGTTCAAAAAGCGTAAACAGCTAACGTCGCACTTTTTTTACACTCACGCGTCTTTCACTTTCTTCCACTTAACTTGTGCTCTGGCCTAGAGTATTCACTTTGTATATTGGCTATCAAACTGTGCGAAAGTGCAGCGGCTTATTTCGCTGTCACTGATTTTGATTACAGTTTCACTTGTTATTTTTGTATCCAATATTTTCACTTTCATTTTGCCTGCACCTTTTAAAGCTTATCTACTTTCATTTACACACTTTCTTTGCTTCCAAATTACAGCTTTATCTAGACTTCATCTACATACTTACTTAAGCGTTCATACAGTGCCTGTGCAACTGACATACGGTTATTTCAATCAAACGCTTAGTGCTTTTTCTTATTTCTCTGTTGCTCCACAAAAATAAATACACTTCTGTACAAGGGCAATGCAGCAAATGGCGTACGTTTTACACTTTTTTGTTTTATTTTGCTTTTCTTTGGCATATCTTTTGCTGTCGTTCTTTTTTCTTTGCATACATCAAGGCGCTGCAATAAAAAATATAACACACTTTGTTGCATGTTTTTACACATTTTTCCCTGCCTTTCTTTTGCTTGAAGCGCATTAATGCACGTTTATTATTGTTTCACTTTTTTAAGTGCACGCTCACTCACGCAATTATTTTTGCACTTACACGGTTTCTACTTTGCAAGCCGATTAAAAATTTGTTTTCCCTTTTCTTTTACAGTTCCAATTTTAACTCGTTTACTTTACTTTTTTCCACGTTTTCATTTATGAAATTCACTTTTTTCACTGTTTTCATTATGTTTATTATGTGTTATGTTTATTAATATGTTATGTTTATTAATATGTATTGCTGGTTTGTTGTTGTTATTCGTTTTGCATAGCCGCTTTTGCACGAATGTCCTCATTTTTTTTTTATTCTGTAAACCTGCAACGATAAAAATAATTGGAGTTAACATAAAACGCATTAAAAATGTCGCCAGAGTCAATAAAAGTTTGTGGAAAAATTGATTTAATGTTGGTTGGCGTGTGTGTTGGGGGGGGAGGGCTGATTGGACTCGAGTGAGTGTACCCTAATCAAGCAACAAACTGCACTAAAAAGACTTAATGGAAATTTTATGTGACAGCAGGTTTGAAATATTTATGTATGTAGCTGCAAAGTCAATGTGAATAAACAAAAAAAAATAATAATAATAAATAAGTGAATATCTTAAAAATATAAATACACGCGCGCCATCTGTTGGAACATAGCGGTGGTTATAACCCAATCTCATTAGTAAATGTGTTGCATATATTTAGACAGCAGCTAGAAATTACATACATACATACATACATACATACATACATACATACAGGTGATACTAATAAAAGCGTGTTAAAAAGAGGAAACCTCACTCAATGCAATAACTTATATAGAATTGGGTGTCTTTTTGCTTTATTCAGCACGATTCAGAGCAATCTAGCTTAATTCAGCAAACTTTTTTTTCGGTTTTTATATTAGTAGTCATCATAGCATTTTACGTCGATTCAGCAGAATTAAGCATAATTCAGCAAAGTTTAATTAATATTATTTTACAATAACATACCTTTTAAAATAAAGTCAACAAAAATGTATGAAATATCAGACGACAAAATCATTTCTATTGTACCGAGTAGACTTTTGCCTAATTCAACTCAATTCTGCAGCATTCAGCGCACTTCAACAAACTAATTTTATCGGCTTGTTGTATTAATATACATTTGTACACCATTCTAGGCCAATTCAGGGCAATTCAGCGCTATTCAGCGAAATAAAATTTAATGTTTTGCATTTTCATAAATTTTACAACAATTTATTATGTTTACCGCTTGTTTTATATAAAATAGTTTAAAAAGGAAGGAATTTTACACGGCAGAATTATTTTCATTGACTATAATGACCATCAGTTATAATCTGATCTATTCAACTCAATCGATAGCAATTCAGCAAACTATATTTGAAGTTTTTCATTTTATCCGTGATTTATACGACATTTTAGTGCCACTCAAATTCAACTCAGCGCTATTAAACTCATTTCAGCACAATTCAGCAACAGCTAATTTGATGTTATTTAACACTCGCATATTTTTACAGAATTTTATTGCGTTTTCCACGTGTTTTACACAAAAATTTAATTAAAAAAAAAACTAGAAAATTTCGTACGCTATAATTATTGCCATTGACTGGAGTAACCTTTTGCCTGATTCAGCACCATTCAGAGCAATTCAGCTGCATTCAGCACAACATTCTAGGTCTACTCAGCTTTATTCAGCTCGGTTCAGCCCCATTCAACTCCATTAAGTCCAATTCAGCAAAAAAAAGTGGATGTTGTTTTACACACGCACCCTTTTGTATATAAGATTTATAAAAACAAGAGGAAATTTCGCACAATATATATAATTATTTTCATTAACTGGATTAGCCTTTAGTCTGATTCAGCGCCATTCAGAGCAATTCAGCGGCATTCAGCACAGCATTTAAAGTCTATTCAGCTCTATTCAGCTCCATTCAGCGCAGTTCAACAAAATAAAATTTAATGTTATGTCGTAATGGCACTCTTTCTATAGCATTACGCTAACAAGGCTCCATTGGTACTTTAGCATATTTCTTTTTTATTATTATTTATTTATTTTTTTTTTTTTGAAATTACACACAAAGCCATTAAAATAATATTATGTATATGTTCCTGTTGCTGTTGCTGTCGTTGTTTACAAAACCGAAAAAAAACTCCATTATAACAAAGCTAATGACTTGAAAATCACATCAATCACAGCTCATTTATACCGTTTGGCAGTTGCTAAATGAATGATTTTACATGACCGCACCAGCTGCTGGCCTTTTTTATTGTTTCTGTTGTTGCTGTTGTTTTTTTTGTGCGATTTTTGTGTTTCGCTTTTTTACCTTGCTGAGTCAAAAAAATAGTAGTCCTGCTCTGTGGTCAATCTCTTCACAATTTAATGGAAAAATTAAATAAATTACAAATGAAATTTACGCTCACAGTAAAAGCACAAATATACACACATAATACATAGTACATGCATACATGCATCTACATGCAAAATCATGCTCATGTACTTGCTTGCAGGTAGGTACATAATTGTGAATTTAAGGGTCCCCACAAACAGAAGCAATACGATACAGCCCACATATGCAATTGTGCATGACGCGATACGATTTTTCATATGTGGGCTGTATCGTATCGCTTCTGTTTGTGGGGACCTTAAAGCCAACTTAAATAGTTTGACAACCACTGTAACAGCTGGTTGCTGACTTTGAGGTTGCTCATACGCCATGTACGCCGCCAATTGAGTTTGCTGAGTGTGTATGAGTGTGTGTGAATTAGTTAGTTTTAAACATAATTTTCGCTTATAAAAAAGCGACTTTTATGAATCGCATACATATGTTTGCATAAATTTTGTATTCACCACAAAAACATTAATTAACTCGCATGTGATATACATAAATTTTAATAAAGTTAAATATGCCGCTTGACTATTAAAAGTATGTTTTTATACGAAAAAAGCACGCAAACACATGCTAGCACATTTAGCATATTTCCTTTTACACACGCTCTCAACGCAAAATTATTTCAAGTGAATAATTCATAACAAAAAGTAAGTATGTATGCTCCACTTTCTAAATAGTTTAAGCCGCGAGCAAAAGCAAAAACAAAACAAAAGCAAAACACAGGCAGTTTTATGTATGTGCAAGAGTACTCATGTTGTTTTTTTTTTGTCTTTATGTGCGCGCAATTTCATTAGTACCCTGCAGGAAATGAATCTAACGTAAAAGTAACTTTAAGTTGCTTACAAATCAACTGGAATTGACTATTTACTGTAAATTTTCATATACTCGGACTAACTATTTTTGTTCGGTGATGGCCACAATCCGGTCAACTATGGTTACTTCTGCATGAGATGTCAACCAACTATTATGTAGTTACTTTTCGAAAACAAAAAAGTCAATGGCTATTTTCTGACTACATCTAAACCAGCTAGTAGCTAGTTGGTTTGACATTACTTAGAAATTAGTAAAAAAGGTTGTAGTTTAATAACAACTAATAAAAACCAGATTTAAACCCGCTGTTAAAATAAATAATTTCTGTTTATTTAAATTAATACTCCACTTATTATTCACATTAATTAATGAAGATCATCACCTAAAGCAACCGAAGCACCAAACGCCGCTGGTGCTGTCACTGCTTCTGCCTCGCTAATACTATTTAATCTATTTAAATAAATTTCCTTTTGCTTCTTTACCAATCTACGCTTATTCCTTCCACTACAACCTCTTTTTAACAATTTTAATATTATAAATACTTACTTTTACACAAAATTTACAACACAAAAAATTAAACTTTTCACGCGGCCGGTTGAAAATTAAATTTTGTTTGACTTCATCAAACAGCTGATTGCTGCCATTGGCATCTGTGCAGCCACATTGCCATTTTAATTTACTAACGAGTATCGAATTTTGGATTCCTCTGCATGACTTATGGTCCAATTAGACGTTAGTTATTCTAAGTACATTAAAAATTAACTATTTTCTGCAATTGCCACAAAGTAGTTACTTATAAGCTAGCTATTTTTCGCAATTGATATTTTTTTACTGCAGGGTAGTTTTACCTCCGAAATGCCACTGCCAACCACGAGCAGCTTACCTACACAAACAAGCTTACATATGCACGTACATGCAAGCACACACAATCACAAACACTCACACACACAAGTGCATATTTCAGTCATTAATGCGCATACGTTTTTTACACAAATTCCACGTTTTGTTTTTCATTTTTGTTGTGCCACTTCCTCTTCTTTTTCTACTTCTGCCTTCCTTAGCTCGCGTAGTCTTTATGTATATATGTACTTCTATGGTGGTTTTTTTGCAAAAAATAAAAAAAAGATAAAATGGCGCACACTAAAAAAGCGCGCTTGTTGCTGCAAAATTGAGACTGACCACAGCAAAGGCACCAGCAATGGCAAAAGCAACCAAAACAAAGTGAGATATTAAAGCTTGCGCACGAAAAAAAGTGGGTACATAAAATTAAAAAGTAATTATTCACAACAAAAAGGCAGAAATAATTATAATTACTATGGCTGTTGGCGTTGTCGCTATTGAGCTGAGCAACATGGTGAGAAGTAGCGAAAAATATGTGTGGATGAGGAGAAGGAAAGTTGCTGGAGAATGATGTACATTAAGCCGTATCACGAAAATAAAGTTTGCGTGTGTCAGTTTTATTTGAACACTTACGTCGAAAAAATATTTATGGTGTAAAAATTTTTTTTTTAGGCCCGCGTTAAAAACAGCTAAATCGCGTTTTTTGTAATAACTTCCTTATTTGATGTCCGATCTCTATGATCTTAATGTCGCAGAAAAGGTCTCGCTCAGCACTATATTTGGCCCATATAAAGTTTCGACCTCAAAGGTTGTTCTGAGTTTTACCTTTAAAAATTTTGGAGTTACTATCCCTAGATTTTTTTATTTTTATCACTAATACAAATCTCTCAAAAAACCATGAGGACTCCGCTAAAAAAGTTGTAGTCTTTACTCACAAACAAAAAAGTTATACCGTTTTAAAATCAGAGAACCTGTTTTTTGAAAAATTATCCCAAGTTCTTATTTATATGAGGCAGTAACGCCATATAGTATGAGTTTTTGATTAAAAAGTATTCTAAGTCCTCGCTTGACTTGAGAATCTTGTACCGCGATGGAACAGCTACCAATACTGGATACATGATATGCCAAAAATTATTGATGATTGGACTATTCGTGCTGATCAACGTTATTTATATTGAATGATAATGGCTGTAGTGAAGATTTGGTAAGTATTCAAGTGGGATCTCTAAGCACAACGCGCTGGCTTACAACGGCTTCACGATTTCTGCATCCGTGCGTATCGTAAAATCATCCAAGTTATTTAGAAAAACTGCTATAGTTGTAAAATTATTATGTTGTAAAATTATACGCGCCTAAGAAGAGACAACGGAAGTCTAAATGTATTATCAATACTTGCGCTGGATGCGTCGTCTGCTCCTAGAAATGCAGTTAATTATTCAGCCTACAATTGAAAACACACTTTACTTTAATCCCCAAAACATCTTCTTATCTATGATAACCGAGACCAAAAATGACGATGTCCTCCAAATTTAGAGATATTTATGAAAGCAGTTTCAGAGCTCTGAAAGTGAATTCTTCGTCGCTTATATTACTTTGCTCACACTCAAAATAAAATTACTCAGATTATGGAAAAATGAGAATGATTCGCCGCTAATGACATATTTTCATTGTTTTGAATAAAATTTTCTTTCAAAACGGTGTTTTTATTCCTTGATTTAAAGAAAGTTGTACATCAAAACAATGAAAATGTGTCTTAAGCGCCGAAACATTCCCATTTTTCCATAATCTGGGTAAGTTGTTTTTTCAGTGCAGGTTTCGAACGTTTAAAACAAATTGGAATTTATGTGCAGGGAATTCTCTTCCTTCTCATATGCATTTTATATACATATATGTACGTATAGTTTTTTCCCCTTTTCTTTATTTTTATTACCTCAACAATAGTTACTCATACGCCCCCACATCGGATCGCTTTGTATGTGAAAACTGAAAATGTTTTCTTAAATATCTCGAAAATGGGAGTGCATACACTGCACTTCTAAAAACGCCATCGTAATCTGGAGCCAAAAATTAAGTTGACGTGTTTCGCCGTTTCTCTGTGGTAATTTTTTATAAAAAAAAAGAGTGTTTCATTTTACAACGTTATAACTTTTTTGTTTGTGAATAAAGGCTAGAATTTCTTTGGGGGATTCCTCATGGTTTTTTGAGAGCTTTGTATTAGTGATAAAAATAAAAAAATCTAGGGATAGTAACTCCAAAATTTTTAAAGGTAAAACTCAGGACAACCTTTGAGGTCGAAACATTATATGGGCCAAATATAGTGCTGAGCGAGACCTTTTCTGCGACATTAAGTTCATAGAGATCCGACATCAAATAAGGAAGTTATTACAAAAAACGCGATTTAGCTGTTTTTAACGCGGGCCTAAAAAAAAAATTTTTACACCAAAAATATTTTTTCGACATAAGTGTTCAAATAAAACTGACACACACTAAACTTTTTTTTTGTCCATATAACGTGATACGGCTTAATGTACATATATAGAAAGGAAGGAAGGAAGCGAGGAAGCAAAGTAGTGTGCACTGCATATATACTCAGACTTGCGTGGTCTTTATTTTGTTGTTGTTTGTTTTCTCTTTCACGGGAGCCTGAGAAATTTACTCCAACCCCAGCTCGCTTCTACCGAACTACCAGATCAAGTGTTACTTCATAGAAGGACGGCTATGTCGTAAGTCTTCACACAACAACTAGACCCCTTACCTACCTTACTCTGAACAACACAGTTAGGCTGTTATTGCCGCAGATACCTTGGGTTAAGGGTCTAGATATGTCATACGCTCAAAAAGCCTCTACTTGCACTCAGTACATACTATTAAGTACATATTTAGATACTATTATCAGGTCATATAAACCTCGGCGAAAGCATGCAGAAAGGATGAATGTCGACTGTAATCAATACGGCCTTGTGAGAACGAAAGGAGTTGGTAATAGTAAAACACTAGCAAATACCCGTTGCTTCGCAATGAGGAATATAGTTAACCAAAATCAATTCAACTCAAGTCAAGTCAAGTCAAGTCAAGTCAAGTCAAGTCAGGCCAATTAAAGTCAAGTCAAGTCAAGTCAAGCCAATTAAAGTCAAGTCAAGTCAAGTCAAGTCAAGTCAAGTCAAGTCAAGTCAAGTCAAGTCAAGTTAAGTTAAGTTATTCCGGGGTTATCTGGGTCCACTTGATGACCTTGTCTAGCCATCACTACAGCTCTATGTTGAAGCCGTTCCCAACACTTTTCATTTGATACCAATATCGCTCAAAAACATCTGGTACCGCATTTTGACCCATATATGGAGAGCCGGCCTAGGAATCATTATGAATAGAACTCCATGTAAAAGCCTTGTTAAAAACCTTTCATTTCATACCAATATTGCTCCGAAACATTCCGGGTTAATCCGTGGTCACATTTTGACCCATATTTGGGGACCCGGCCCAGGCATCACAAATAACATAATTTTACGTCGAAGTCCACATCAAGACCTTTAATTTGGTAGCAATATCGCTCAGAAATATTCGAGGGTCATCCGGTCCATCTGTTGACCCTTATCTGGAGACCCGGCCTAGGCACCACTATTAAAATAGCTCTATATTGAAGTCCAGATCAAGACCTTTCATTAGATACCAATATGGCTCAGACACATCCCGACGTCATCTGGATCCACGTTTTGACCCATATCAGGAGACCCGTCATGGAAACCACAATGAAAATAGGTCTGTGTTAAAGCCCTTCTCAATACCTTTAATTTCATAGCAATATCGTTCAAAAACATTCCGGAATCATCTGGGTCCACATTCTTACCCAGACTGGGGAGGATGTTTAGGCATCAGAATGAAAATAACTCTATGTTGAAGTCCTGCTCAACACCTTTCATTTGATACCAATATCGCACGTGTGGGTGCAGGCGTTCTTGAGTTATAGCATAGTATGCATGTGCAAACAGGTTTTTTATTGCCACCGCGACAAACAACAAACTGTGCAAAAACAAACATATGAGTCGCCTACGCTGCGCTGCCAGGCACGACTGCAACGCCTCCACTGAACACGGCAAATGACCAAACGAATCTGTCTATGCTTGCGCTTTTTTGAGTTTTTCGAAATTTAAAACCGGGAAAAAGGTATTAAAGTCTCAGAAATGCGCAAAAAAAGTACATGGTTGTCGAGAATTTAACATTTGTGACATTTTAAAAAAAGAATTATTAAAATCGGTCCAGTACTTTTTGAGTTATTGCGTTACATACATTTTCCATACAATCAATTTTATATAATTAGTATAGATATAGATATAGATTAGTATAGATTAGTATAGATGTACTGTGCGACTATTCTGGATTGTAGAGGAAGAGACTAAATTGAAAGAGAGCTTGCAACTTTGCATTTCTGTCAAAACCTGCTAAACACAGCAGAAATGGAGACTTCCACTGCGTTGGAAAGATCTAGCGAAGAGTGACTCGTACTCCCTTGCTATTTTCAATTGGCGCCAGGCAGCTCAGAACAGAAACGACTGATGCGCTTGGTCTTGGACTCTGTCAAAATCGTCTAAATAAATGGTTACACGCAGCTCAAGAATAAGAAGAAGAAGAAGTATATAAAAAATAGTCTTATTAAGCCGCAACAGCAACTAAAATGCGTTATCTCTTTTCATTTGTATAGTTTCAGGCGAGTAGTTTTGGCCATCTTTTCTACTTTTACTTCATACTGTTTGCTTTTGCTGTCCAATTGCTAGATAATAGAGCGAAAATAAGCAAAATGATAACAAAAAATGCTGCGCTTACTTTTGCATTAATTACTTCAGATTATAGTTTACACACTTATCTGCAACAGCTCTTCCTTTCAGCTCTTTTTTACAGTTCTCTTTTTTGCTGTCGCTCAGACTGACGTCATCCATTGGTTTTTTATCTGCCGCTTATAACTTTTATTGTTGCAGAAACTTTTGTTTTATCACTAAAGCAATGGCTTAAGTTTATTCTATCTTCCGTTGCAATATTATAGATTGTTGTTCTTCTTCTTCTTCATCACCTTCCGCACTCTAACTTAAGCCCTCTGCCATGCCACAACTATTATCTAGCATCTCTAATTATAATTACAGTAAGCAGCTGCCACCGCCGTTGCTTCTGCTGCTGCCTTCGTTATCTCTGCCATTGCATCTCCACTGGAGATTCTCCAGCCACTGCTACTACTTCTCTTGCCCTTTCTTCCATCCCAGTTGCATCGACTTCTGATTTTTTTTTTGCTCTTTCTCTTATCGCTGCTGTTTCTGTTGCCTTCACTGCTTCTTCTACGCGCCCTTACCGCTGCCACTCACAACTAATTTGTTAATTTTTAAAATATTGCGGTTTTAACGTGTTACACAAGGCCACAAAGTCACCACCAAAGCCACAGCGCCACAAGCTCCAAAAGCTAGCAAAGTTGCAGTAATAAAAAGGCTACTCAAGCGCTTCCACTCTGCCACTGCCTTTCGCATGTCACGCTGCTTCACTCCTCAGCTGCTGCACTCGTTATTATGCAACAACAATAAGCTTTCGATAACTTTTAACTTTTAAAAGCGCACAATTTACACCTCTTTCCTCAATGCACCTCCCTCTTTCCTTGGCCTCGGGAAAGTACAGAAAATATCAAAGGGATAGAGCACAGAATCATTGCAATTAAGGGACAAGATTCATGCGGCTAAGGACAAGTGTGCAGCAAAAGGCAACCAGGTGTAGCAGGTGTCTTTTAGCAGAGTATGGCAAGCAAAAAGCAATGAGGGGCATGCATAAAAATGCTTGTCGAAAAAAACTTTTTTAATTTGTTTGCTGCGTTACAAAAAAAAAGTGCAGAAAAATGTCATGTGCCATTGACGCTGTGTTGCTTTGGGTTTACGGTAGCACTAACGCTAACGCAGCGACGTAAGTGACGTAAGTAGATAACGCTCAGCTGTTGGTGCTTTTGTTTTTATTGTTGTCGCTGTTGTTTTTGGCTGTGGACACCAGCTTTCACTATTTTATAAATTGCCGTTTTCGTAAGCGAACGTTTTATTTTAGTTAAAAACAAAGTTGGAGTGCCACTCCAAAAATTTTAAGCGATTACCTGCTGTAAAGCGAACTTTTTTGTTGTATCGTTTTTTTTGCTGTGACTTTTTTTGTGTGACTTTTTTTATCAGACTCTTTTTACTCTCTTTTTATTCTCTGTTTTATTTTTCGGCTTCGGTGCAGCATAAAACTTTCTTCTGTGTAACGCTGCAACTCACATGCGTTCACTTCACTTCACTTCATTTTTTTTTTTTTTTTTTTTTCGTTTATGGTTCGCAAAAGTTTTAAGCGCAAAAAAGTAATCAAACAAAAGTTCATTTTAACCTTTTCGTTCGACGAAAATTATTCACGCAGCTTTTGTATGTGGAAAAGTGATTTATTTGTTGCTGAAAAGGAGTTAAAAGAGCAGCTGCTACCTAAAGTATATACATATATATATACACTTGTATGAAGGTGACACATTTAAACAAGCATAAAATTGATACATAAGAGAGGAAATTAATATCTGTCACCATCTCGAGTCTCGAAATACTACCAGAATCTGCAATTCAGGGCAATCAATGATTTTCCGCATATCATTCATTGCAATATAAACTTAAAACGAAACTGTTAGGATCTCTCTTGTTTGGTAGATCGAGTAAATAGACGCGGGATGATTAATCTGAAAGTTCAAAGCTATCTTTTACCCAATTATAATGGCTAATAGGGGTAAAGCTTTTCTCAAAAAGCCGTTAAAAAGGAGCAGGATGAATGATATCAAAATTCAAAGCTTTCTTTTACCCAACGGTAATGGCTAATAAGATAGAGCTTTACCTCAAAAAGCCGTTAAAAAATTCTTTATCGAGAGAAAAATCAAAATTCTTAGTTAAGTTGATATCTTAGCTTAAACTCATATATGCACCTACATATACGACAGTTTTAAAGCTCATGAATTGATATTTATTAAGATTAACAGATTAAACAAAAAAAGAAATTAAGAAAGTCTTACATTGATACGAATTTATAATAAAATAATTTCCATAAGCTTTATCGCTCATTAAATTCTACCGCGAAAGAATCAGAAGCATAACACTAAATCTGGGCACATCTCCGAAACCGGTTTGTCTCCCAGCTAAACTTGATCAGGTATGACGGACGCTTTCTAAGTTTTATTGTCATTTGACGGGTTTCCTACTGGCTCAGTTTCGCATCGGTTATGGTTGTTTAAGGGCCTACTTGTTTAGAATAAAACTTGATGATGTCCGATGTGTCTTAGAGTCTCAGAAAACGCAGAGCAGGTCACTGCACTTATGAGTAAGACCCTTGTAATATGGAAGGCAGTAACTAAATAAATATCTGCCTTAATAATATTACAACTAAAGTCTTCAGGGGAAGTTAGGCATTATTCGTCCGGTTTCTTGTGGTGAGACTTAATTAAGGTTTAGCCGCACTCCTTCGAAGTAATACGTAATGCAGTGATATCGTAGAAGTAACCGCAATGTTCGCAGGTATGACGATAAATCGCTAAACAATACTTCTTCTTCTTCTTAATTGGCGCATAATTGTATAGATTATTTAAGACGCGTACCATAAAGCGCGACAGTCAATTCTGTTTCGTGCTGCCTGGCGCCAATTGGAAATATCAAGGGAGGAGGAGTCAGTTTTCACCTGATCTTCACAACGCAGTGGAGGTCTCCCTTTCCCGCTGCCTTCGGCGGGTTTCGATAGAAACACTTTCTACGCTAAACGTTACCTGAAATAGAAAAGACTTCTGGCACTTTGGGTACTTCAGACAGCTTCAACAGCTTTTAGTTCAAACCTCTTTTACACTTAAATGTATGCGTAAGTAATTTATACACAGAAACAGTTTGACAACCAATGCAGTAAGGCAGCTTATTGGGTGTACTATAGGTGAAATGAGCTTAATGACCTCTTTTGTATAAAATTATATTTTTATACCTTTTTAGCAATAAATTGCCTCTTTTTTGCCAAATGCTATACTTTTGCTCAAAAACGCAAAGTCATAAGTGCCAATTGAGTTTATTTTCCAAGAGTTTCTTTTTCTAAGCCACAAAATAGCAACCACAATAATATCTATTATTATCTTCAACTTATTATTATTTGCATAAAAAAAACACTTGCAATTGCCAAATAAAAAATAACATTTAAGTATTTGCATATAAATTATTTCCTTACTCATTTTATTATTATTGTCTTTGGTATGTGACCTTAAACAACAAAAAAACAAAAAAAACAAAAAAAACAAAATGCAACTGGAAAGGAAGTAATGTCACTTGACCTTCACAATTTATGTGGCATTGAACAAAGAACAGAAATGAAATGAAGGAAATTGAAGCAAGAATTTTATGATTATTATTTGGTTTTCTGCTGCTTTTTTATGACACTTGCATAAATTGTCTTTTGCGCGTATAAAAGGACGTTTAAGGATGATTTTTGATATGCAAATATTTTTAGTTGAAATGAATTTTTTACATATGTACATATGTATATAATTTAAAATATGCTTAAATATTCGAAAGCAAATGTTTTGCTAACAACATTTCCAAAAATAGTCAAGATATTGAAGATTTTTAAAATTGACTATTTTCGAACTAACGCCAAAAATGTGGAAATCGTTTAAATAGTTTGTCAAGTATTCCACTACGTAGTTTTAATCACGTTATAATTATCGCATTTGCTTTAAATTATTTTCGGAGTAACTCCGAGAAAGCACAAATATTCATAATATGATTAAAATGTGTTTTCTTACGAATTGAGTACATAATGTGGAATATGTATATCAAAAATTAAGTTTTTCGGAGTAAAACCGAAATTTTGAAATAACTCCGAAATATCTGAAATCATTTGAAACCTCCTTTGAGCCTTTCCGTTTATAATATGCAAGTACAGTAGAATCGCACAAAAGTTAACCAAATGGTCCCAAGGGCATTTAACTTTTCCGAAATATTAACTTTTCCAGGTGGTTTTTAAATTTGATAGAATACGGTAATAAACATAATTTTTGGGATATAACATATCAAATTTATTTGAATATCTCAGTTTTAATCATTATAAAGCAGAAAATTAGATTTAATTTACATACATAAAATTTGCTAGCCATCCATCACTTGCATAAAAATTTTTTCTATTGTACATTTTGGCTAATTCAAGCTTAGCTCTTGATTTTAAAATTGGACCACTAATTGCCCAATTGCGTTGCCTTTTGGTTCAAAAACCATTTATACGACCTTGCCTCGAGAACGGGATATTCCGACCTGTGCAAAGTTTTCTTGGTTGCTAATTCCTGTGTGTTTGCCACTGCCTCCAAAATTTCATATCGTTTTTTCCTTATTTTTGAGATGGCCACTTTAGATACACCATAATCTAATGCCAAGGTTTCCGTGAATACCTTCATCAAGTTTTCTTAAAATATCAGCTTTTTGATGTAACTTCAATCTAATTTGCGATGGTTTATTCTGCTTTGTTGCCATTTTTAACACACAAACTATGTTTAAACCATTCAATAGTTCAAAAGACTAACAACATTTGTACCTCGCGACACCGACAATAACTTTTTACACAGATATTCGGGGAATGCACGCAAATTCCGGGAATACATAGAAACAAGGGGAATAAGCTTGTTTTTGCTGAGAAATAAGCGGTTGGATTTGAAAAAAAAAATCGATAAGCTCAGAAAAGTTAACCAAGAGTTAACTTTTTAGAGCCGTACGTGGACGCTCAAATTTGGTTAACTTAGCCGAAGGTTTAACTTTCTCGCGAGTTAACTTTTGTGCGATTCTACTGTATTTATTACCAAAAATGTTTTACAAATTATTTTCGGAGTTACTCCGAAAACTAGAAAGTCATTTAATTAATCTTCCGAGCATTGCAGTAAATTAAATGCAAGTACATATATATTTACGAAAATGGTTTAAAATTATTGTCGCAGTAATTCCGAAATCTTGAAAATCATTTAAAATATCCTTTGACCATTTCAGTTTATTAAATGCAAGCATTTATTCACGAAAATTGTTTAAAATTTTTTTCGGAGTGATTCCGAAATCTCGATAAACATTTAAATAGTCGTTTGAGTGTATTAAATGGTAATAAATACATTAACGAAAACATTTAGGTAAATAAAATGCAAGTATTTATTACCAAAAATGGTTAAAAATTATTTTCGGTGTTACTCCGAAAACTCGAAAATCATTTAAGTGCCTTTTGGGTATTTAAATATATTAAATGGCAGTGTTTATTAGCGAAAACGGTTTAAAATTATTTTCGGAGTTACTCCGAAAAGTCGAAAATCATTCAAATAGTCCTTTTGAACCTTTAAGTTCTTTAAATGCAAGTTTTTATTAAAGAAACCGGTTTAGAATGCTCTTCAGAACAACTCCGAATAGTCCTAAGAATTTAAAACTTAACTATGGTTTAAGGTTTGGTTTGATTTTTTTGTTCCGAACGGCGTCTCTAGCATTACATATTAAGTAGGTACCCTCATATAATAATTTACTTTTACACATGGTTATAGTAGACATCCATAAATTTTGCCACATATTCGTAGTAAATCAAGCAGTTGATTGCACAAAAGCACGCGAAGCATTGGTTTACCTACTCAAGATGTGGCATGCAACAACGAAAATGGCTGTATGTCCCTCCAAAAAGGCACACACAATAAAATTCTGAATTCAAACGAAAGTTTTCTTGTGTTCTTCTTCTACTTATTTAAATAGCATATTTCGTTACCATATTTAGGACAACAAAAAAAGTATTTTAATGCCAAGCAGAACATTGCGATCACAACAATCAAAACAACAACAACAATAATAATGTTGCAAGCAATAAAACGAGCAAGCAAAGCGAATCATTAATGATTACACAACACAGCAAACGGCCAATAACAACAAAATAGTTATTATTACATGTAATACATAGTAATATTAGTAGTAATAACAGTTATACGCACGCACAGACAAATGCACACCTACACATACATACATACATCTATACGCCCAAAAGAAGCAGCGCAAATCGAAAGTTTTGTAATTTCTGTGAAAAAGTCCTTGCGGCAACCTTCGCTTGAGGTGTGCATTGCAGGAGGAATAAAATAAAAGGAAGAGGAAGTGGAAGTGGGTGTGGAAATAAATTGTGCACAAAAACAACAAAAAATGGCAAACTGCGGTAAGCAAAACATTGTTAGTGCTAAAATTTTGTAATAATTTTAGCACGCAATTGAATTTGGGTACATTTTTGGTTGACTTACGCAGTAAGCTGGAAAAGAAGAAGAAGCAGAAGATGATGAAAGTAATAGTGGCACACAATCAAAAATTAATGGATATAATTTAAACAAAAAATGCTATAGCTTGATGAAAATGTGCATAAGTATTCGAAAAGTAGTTGGAGTGGCAAACGAGATGCAAATCAGGCGGCGACTGAAGAAAATTTTCTAAAAAAGTAGAAGTAATGGCTTAGAGGGTGAACCATGAACTTATGTTATGCATACTCAGGCCGTTGTTAAAATATTCCATTCTGTTGAATGTCTATATTTATTATCAGATTTGATTTAAACTAATTTTCGGAGTCACTACGAAAAAGCACAAATAACCCAATAAGCTCAAAGGTGTCGTACAAATTGAGTAAGTCAACTGAATATGGAAAATTTCAAACATTCTATTTTTCGGAGCAACTCCGAAAACACAAAACCATTGATATAGCCTTTTGAACATTTCAGAATATTAATTGCCAGTATTTATTAAGAAAGAACGGTTTAAAATTACTTTCGGACTTACTCCGAAAACTCAAAAATATTTAAGTAGTCTTTTGGGCATATTACTGTATTAAAGTTCAGTAATTGTAAGCGAGAATGGTTTAAAATTATTTTCGGACTTACTCCGTAAACTCAAAAATCATTTAAATCTTCTGCTGGGCATTTCAGTATTTTAAATGTCAGCATTTATTAATAAAAATCGGTTTAAAATCATTTTCGGAGTAACTCCGAAAATTCTAAAAACATTTAAATAGTGTTTAGAGCATTTTAGTATATGAAATGTATGTATTTATTAATGAAAACGGTTTTAAATTATTTTCGGAGTAACTCCGAAAACTTGAAGATCTTTTAAATATTCTTTTGAGCATTTTAGCGCATTGAATGCCAGTATTTATTAAAGAAATCGGTTTAAAAATATTTTCGGAGTAACTACGAAAAGTCCGAAAAATTCAAACTGTAACTATGGACTGTTTTATGCTAATCGAGACTATTGCTGAAAGTTGATTGACGCCAAAGGAGGAGAAAAAACAATAAAAAAGTTTAAAACTTGCGTTAGAAAATAAATGTCTTAGCATTACAAATGTTTGCGAAAGTTTTGACATGCTTACAATAAATATGCATGTATGTAATAAATATTTAAGCAGCAGCAGAAGTAGTAAATCATAGGCAATCACATGTGCTCAAGCTTAAGCATTGGTGTGTGTGTTTTCAGCTCATTAATACAAAATATGCCACTTGAGTCGTCAGCGGCGTGTGCCACTTGGCACGATGAGTGCCCCACTGGCCAAAGTGTGGCAGACAACGAGATGAGAGCAGATAAATAGGCAATGCACAGTCAAACAAACACACATTCCAACACACCCATTTAGTTCTATGTTTGTTTGCAAAAGTGTCTGCAAGTCTTTTGTTTGCCACTTGAGAAAACGTTAAGTAGCAAAAAAACAACAACAGTGGAAGAAGCAGCAGACGAAGAAGATGTGGAAACAGAAGAGGGCCAAGAAGAGGAAGAGGACGAAGAAGAAAATCAGCAAACGCGCCCATTAGCTTCCGCATTGCTTAAGAAGCAAGAAAAACTTTTAGTTAGAAAAATATTTTTCTTTTTTCTTTTACACATTTGCCTTATCTAGAAACACACGCCTACAAATTTATTTATATACATACCCTGCAGTAAAAATCCGCAATGAATCCTTAATGAATCACTGATGCAATTCACCTATGACGAGGAGGCATCAGTGAATACTTTCATATAAAGACTGATGAATTTTTCATATAGATGGTTTGCTTTCCTCAGAAAAAAAAACAAGAACAAATAAAAATATACTGAGTTATGACGACAGTGATGAATATTCAACAAAGAATCATCACTGATCCTTCAGCAGTGAAACAAATTTACTGCAGGGTAGGTTTGCGTAAAAGTATAGTACATACATATTTACATACATAAGCTGGTAAAGTGAATAAAAAAAGCACATTGTCTTAATATATGTACATACATATTTTGTTATAAATAGTTTTTGTTGTGTAACATTTTTAGTACTTGAAGTACTTACATTTGTTAAATGCGTTTGGGGAAGGACGATGAATTTCGATTGCTCTAAAAGTGTCTTTAGGGATTTTTGTAGAATTTCGGATTCTCATGAAAATATTTTTTTAGTATCGGCAGGACATGGATATATGAATGTATACAGAGTTTTGCCAACACTCCGGAAACACTTTCTAAATCTCTCGTATGTCATTTGTTTGTAATTGTTTTAGCAATACTCTCAAACTGTCCTTTTGTAAGAAAAGTATTTTTTAAGTGTCGAAATGCCTCGAATAAACATAAATTTCCAACAAAGTTACTCGAGGACCTCTACTAGAATATTTGCTTGTAATTACCTTACTATGGCTTTCAAACTGTCTTTTGGAGAGGATTTAGAGCTGAGAAGTCCTATGAATATTTTTTGTCATTATCTATTGGAAGGAAACGCGTATTTATACAGAGTTTGGCACTACTCCGGCATCACTTCCTAAATCTATCGTGTGGCATTTGCCTGAAATTTTAGTACAACGGCTTCCCAACTGTATTTTGGCCAGAAAAATGTTTTTTAATTGTCTAAATAACTCGGATATACATATAATTCGACCAAATCTTGTTACTGCATGACCTTTGCTTTTAGTTATTTGACTAAGGCTTTCAAACTGTCCGTTGAAAGGAGTTTGGAGCTGAAAACTTCCGTATTTACATACGTATTGGTCCTGATAGAGGTCTTACAGTAACAGGTGTACTTTGGTACACCTCCACTCAAAATTTTACTTCTAAGTCTTTCAAACTGTATTTTGAGAGGAGCTTGTAGCTGAAAATTCCCATGCAACTGTTTTACAAGTACTCAAATCTACATTTTAATCAACAAAAGCTTATCACTCTCATCAAAGTACTTTTCACATATTTAATAAAATATTTGCTCTTTTTATTCTTACTTAGAGCTTATCTTATAAGTGGTCAAGTGAATCGGATATAAATTTTATTCGAAAAAGGCCTAACAATTTGTAACACATTCTAAACTCTGGTGTAACACTTGCTTTAAATTGTATTACTAAAACTAAAATTCCTTGGATAACTTTAATTAATACCTGCCAAATATGGTTACTAAAAAGGTGTAGTTTACAAATTTACAGTGGCTTCCAAACTATCTTCTTTGACGCTTCACAACTGTGCTGGGTTAATCACGTTTTAAATGAACGGGACTTATGTACTTATTTTTCGATCAAAGCCTGTTACTCCGTAACCACTTTCCAAAACTTAAATTGCAATTTTACTACTATGATTTTCAAAATGTTTTTCGAGGGTTTCAAAACTGTGCTGTGAAAATCAGATTTCAACTGAAGGTATAAAAATTTGATATATTGTGGGATGACCGAAAATCGCAAAAACTCATATTCCCTGTCGGAAAAACAAGAAACCAAAAAGTATAAAGATTTCTTGTCAAATAAGCCAAGGTCGCATTTTTAATACAAGTTCTCAAATACACAATGTTCTCATTTAAAAGTGTTCCCAAAAGCATGAAAGCTGGATCTATTTGAGCTCTTCATTCCATATTGAATGTACCCTTTAATGTCTAATGTTCATAGCCATTGGATTCTAAAAATTGTTGTCTAAGCCTTCAGCATTTTTAAATTCCCTTGCACGTCCATTTTAGTCCATTTAGTCCAATTTAAATGGTGTGTATTGCTTTTCCATTCTAATTTACTTGACAAGACAACACAAATTACAGCAACACATGCTCATTCACCTTGCTCCACACTCGATATGTGACGAAGCCCCAGCAATTACATATGTACATATGTACATACATTTCATTTCATTCCAACTTCAACAATTGGCCATTAAATTTTGTGTATGTGTGTGTGTATGGGGGGGGATTAGCTAAAATTCTTTAAACGACTGTGGCTCATATTACGAACTAATTGCGCCGATTATTGTTGGGAGTGGGAGGGTCGGCAATGGAGCCACAGAAGGTGAGCCAAATATGTATGTAGCGCACAGAGCGCTCACATGCCAGCTCGGCGACAGTTTAATGGACAACAAACATGCATTTGCATTTGCATTGTAATGGTACTTGGCACATTTCATGCACACAAACATACAGCGCGCCCATAACTGTGCCGCCATTTACCCCATTCCTGCGTGCAGTAACTACAGCAGTTCAGTCAGCTTGCACTTAACCAATTCGCTCAATCGTTGCTTTGTTTGTTTTTAATTTTAATTAAAAAAATCAATAATGAACTATTTTTTCGACCTTATTTTTCATTTCCCTTCATTTTCTGTTTATTTGTGAAAGTGAAAATGTGCCACACTCTGGCAGGTTGCTTGGCTACCCTGCAAAAAATGCAATTAATCCGGGACGTGTCCGGGATCAATCGCAAGGGAGCATGCGACTAATACAATTTTACATCCCTTTATATGGAGTGAATTGATCGCATTTGTTCGAGCATGTCCTATGAAGAGGCTAATTGTTCAACTTGTATACCCGAACGGGTACCAATGTAGATTAATCACTAACATACCGAACGGGTACAAAAGTAGATCAATCGCTTTCATCCCCAACGGGTACAAATGTAGATCAATCGCTTTCAGCACGAACGGGTACAAATGTAGATTTTTCCAAGTTGTTCGCCAAGGCAATTTTTAATAACAATCTTTAAAAAATTGTAAATGTTCATGCATATATAAATAAAGATTATATCGACGGCTGAGAATAAGATCGCCCTATTTGAAAAATTGTTTCAATAACGTCCTATTTCAGAGAAAATTCCATATATATTTCTGTGAGATAGGGCGTTTTTTAATAATTGTCTGAAATAAGACGTTATTGAAACAATTTTTCAAATACGGCGTTTTTGAAACAATTTTTGAAATAGGGCGATCTTATTCTCAGCCGTCGATATAATGTTTTACTTTTGAAAAAAAAAATCTCAATAAATAAATAAAAATATTTAAGTTTTTAGTATGCATTATATGAGCGTAATGTAAAGGATTTTTTTTATAGAATATTTTAGGCAACATTTTGTTAAAATTATTATTCATCATTGTTATTAAAAGAAACGGTGTTCAATTCGTTTTACCGGTTGTTCTTCCAATTTTTTAAATACATTGCATATTTTTGTAAAATTTCTACATTTAAGGAATCTAGATTTGTACCCGTTCGGAATGAAAGCGATTAATCTACATTTATACCCGTACGGGAACAATCGGGGACTAATTGTGGACCGATTGTTCTCGAAAGAGATCAATCCGGGACAAATATCTTTCGGTATTAATCGCACATTTTTTTGCAGGGTATTGTTGGCGCTTAAGTTGTGTGTTGAGCAGGTCATGTATGTGCATTTGTGTGTGTGTGTGTTTGCAATGTGCTATTGTATAAACAAATGTCAGCTAAATAAGCAACCAAACAAATGAGCTGAGCATTCACAATGTAATTTTTGTTAGGCACTGAACTGCACTCTGAGCACTCAGCACTCGGACGCCTCTGCACTCGACACCGAGAGTCCGCTGGCCTGAAACAACAAAGCCCCAAATGGTTTCCGCTTGTTCGCACACGAAAAGCTTTCGCGTTAATGTCGCCTTCAGTAGTTTTTTTAGTAGTTCAACGGCGCTAAGTAACCATAGCAATGGCACACAACAACAAACATGCATTGGCACATAAGCGAGTATAACCACATTAAATATTTTTAGAGCAAACAAGTACTTAAAACCGCAACTGTCTTCGGCGACTACATACCACTCATGAATGGACCATTCACAAGGGCTCATACAAAATTTTAATGTCTTAGCTGTTTAACTGGAGCAGTTAGATACCAATATTAATATATTTGAACATTTTTTTAAATTTCCCTTTTTGTGATTTTTGTAATATGCATTATTTTCAAGTAAAAAGTCAAGAAAACAACTCTAGATTGTTTAGAGCTTATTTTACTTTAATTTCATAAATTTTCCTTTTTGGGATTTTTATTACAAAAATTTTCCTTTTTGGGATTTCTTGTTTAAACAATTTGTCTTTTTGGAATTTTTTCTGATATGCACTATTTTAAAGTAAAAGGTCTAAAAAAAGCTTGAATGGTTAGAGCTTCTTTTGATTTAATTTAATAAATTTCCCTTTTTGGGATTTTGTTGCGCGCTATTTTCAAGTAAAAAGTTCAAAAATAAATTTAGAATGCCTAGAACTACTTTCGCGATTAATTTTGAAAATTTCCCTTTTTGGGATTTTTGTAATATGCATTATTTTCAAGTAAAATGGACAAAAATCTGGTTAAGAATGGTTTGAGCTTCTTTTCGCTACCAATTTAAAAATTTCCGTTGCTGGGACTTTTTTGTTTCAAAAATTTCCCTTTTTGGAATTTTTTTGTAATATGCACTACTTTCAAGCAAAATGATCCAAAATCAAGTTTAGAATAGTTAGGACTTCTTTCGCTATTAGTGTAAAAAATTTTGCTTTTTACCATTTTTATTTAAAAAATTTCCCATTTTCGGATTTTTTTAATATTCACTATTTTCAAGTAAAAAGTTCAAAAATAAATTTAGAATGCTTAGAACTACTTTCGCGATTAATTTTGAAAATTTCCCTTTTTGGGATTTTTGTTTCAAAAAGTTCCCTTTTGGGATTTTTCAAAATACGTACTATTTTCAAGTAAAAAGCGAGGATTCACATTTAAATTGGCCTTAGCTTCAATACCATTTAGTTCACAAAATTTCCCTTAGCGGGATTTTTTGCCTAAATAGAGGGTTTTGCAGGAAATTTTACGAAAATGAGTTTTAAGTAATTTTCATTGCAAGAAAGATGTGCTATAAAAATTGCATGAAAGGTATAAAAAAAGACTAAGCCAAAAAGAAATTGTAAAATGAAACATTCAAAGCAAAAAAGAAAAGCAGCAAGAAAAACGCGGCCCAACGGGCTTACGGACCAACAAACCCAACGTCAGGCGACTAAAGAGGTGGTGAGTGAGTAAGTAACTACTTAACAATTCACATTCACAATACCAGTTTAGAGCGCGCAGAGATGATGTGGGGCAAAATTAAGCACATTCGTTTGCTGGCTTGTCCATTGAGGAAAGGAAATAAAGGAAAATGTGGGGGGAGAGATGGTAAAGCCAATAACGAATGGGTAGAAGTAAGCTTGTAAGCTTTAAAATGACGAAAATGGTAAAGGGACAACCGAGCTTAAGTGGAACAAATCTCTTTCATGACAAATGTTAAAGCTAAATAATGGCGACTGAAATCGAAGGAGGATAGAGCGGAGTAAAGGGAAATAAGGAGAGGGAAATGCATACATATTGTAGGAATGATAGCCAAAGCGCAACGGGTATTAGAGTTACCAATGCTTGCCATTTCTGCTGTGATCTTGAACATTGACAGCTCCACTGTGCTCGTGTTTAAAATGACAACCGAGATTGCACCAACATTTTCTTGCTGCGTAAAAGGTAATGTTGATTATTCAATCTGCGTATAAAAAAAAAAAAAACAGAAAAAGAAAACAAAGCAAGAAAATATTAAATAAAATCAAGCAAAACATTCTTGCATTTCAATAGCATCAGTGGCTGGCCTTCAGCAAATCTTTATATACCTATTCAATGCACTTTGCAAGCAAGCAGCTTTATGGGGCATCGGATAAGAAGAGGGGCATGTGACAGAGTTCAAATGCGTGCAAAAATAGTGAGCGAAAACTCTACAAAAGGGGACACATATGAGCACAGAAAGCCGTCCCTCTCCTTTCTCTATGCTCTATTATTTATTCTATTCACATGTGGCACCATCACCACAAAAAGGGGGGCACAGCGAACAATTCGCGTTGCATACAAAATGTCCACATACACAGACATACACAACCAAATGCAATACCGTCTTGCTTTTCTTTTTCTCATGTACACATTTGTTGACATTTCACTGCAACGTTTTAAGCTATAAAATACCAAACGATATTATTACTATGTGTGTGGAGTTATAAATGAATTGGAGCGAAGCAGCAATAGAATGGAGTAGAATAGCATAACATAAGACAGCATATGTGGCGCATGTACTTATGGTTGGTATGTTGTTGTTATTTTATTTATTTTTTTTTTTTCAGTGTAACTGCATTATGTTGTGCACGCATATCTGTACGAGCTGAAGTGTTGCTATCAAAAGAAGAAGTAGCATTTTTATTATACAAAGAATTGTTGCAGAGCAAAGCAATATGACAAGATCTCCCTTTGCTCCTAAAAGTATGCAACGTTTAATTTCAGCAATACAATTCAAGTCATTCGAATACTTCTAGCGGAAACAAGTAAGACCGCGACTATCTTCGCTCTTGCCGAATAATCCTTTATCAAGCTCCGTCAAAAAAAGTTTTATGTTTCAGCTGTTTAACTGGAGCAGGTAGACAACAAAATGTACATATTTGAACATTCTTTAAAATTTCCCTTCTGGGGTTTATTGTCATATGCACTGCTTTTAAGTAAAGCGATAAAAAAAAATTTTAGAAAAATTTGACTTCTTTCGCTATTAATTTCAAAAATTCTCTTGTTGAGATTTTTGTTTCCAAATTTGCCTTTTTTGGATTTTTTGCAAGACGCATTATTTTCACGTAAAAGGTTCAAAACGATCCCAAAGCTGGTCGAGGTTTCTATTTGACTTAATTCTAGAAAATTTTCCTTAAAAGGATATTTATTTCAAAAATTTCCCTCTTTCGGTTTTTTTTTGTAAAATGCACTATTTTCAAGAAAAAAGTTCAAAAATCAACTTTAGAAAGCTTAGATGGTCTTTCGCTATTAATTTCAAAAATTTCCTTACTTGGGAGATTTTGCAGTACTCATTATTTTCAAGTAAATTCACCAAAAATCAACTCTACAATTACTACAGCTTCTTTCGCTATTTATTTAAAAAATTTCCCTTGTTGAGATTTTTGTTTAAAAAATTTCCCTTTTTGGGATTTTTTGCAATATGCATTATTTTCAAGTAAAAAACCAAATGTCATTTCTATATTGGTCACAACTACAGGTTTGTGTTGTTATAAGAATTTCCCTTTTTGGGATTTTTATTTAATACGCGTTATTTACAAGTAAAGGGTCTAAAATCAACTTTAGAATGGTTATAGCTTCCATTTTGTTTAGTTTTATAAATTTCCCTTAATGGGATTTTGTGTCGTACGCACTATTCTCAATTAGAGTGTCTAAAATCAACAACAAAATGGTTAGAGCTTCTTTCGCGATTAAGTAGTTTAAAAATTTCCCTTTTTTTGAGATTTTTTTATCATTATTCTAGTTTTTTCAATTAAAAAAAAGGTCAAGAATAGTCTCTAACTTTTTTTAATTTAATTTCAAAAATTTCCCACAAAGAGATTTTCCCTTTAGTAGTAGCAAATAAGTACACACACGCATACAAAGCACCAACATTTCTTACTTCATTTCCCAAAATTTGCTTGTTAACCGCGATCTTTGTTTTTTTTTTTTGTTTTTGTTATTTAATTATTTGCGTTAACGATTTTGTTTTGCTTTCTATTACAATCATTTCTGCCTTGCGTTCTTCTTTAATTTCTCCTTATTGGTTTCCCATAAAATCTCGGTTTTCCTTTTTTGTTTTTCACGTTTTTTTCTGTTTTCTTTTCTTCTTTCTCTAATTTTTTTTCTCCTTCTCCTCCTTCTTTTCTTCCTTTTAGTTCACTTCTTGTTTTTCCTTTCTTCTTCTTGTTTTTTCCTTCTTCATCGTCTTGCTTAATATCGTAATTTATAAAGGTCACGTGCTTCCATCATCGCATTCGATGTTGCGTGCGTGCGCCGTCGAAAAGCAGAGCCCCTAACAAATAATACATACTATACACGTTTAGGCATTCTTTAGTTATACGGATTTTTTATCGTTGCTTGAAGTCGTTAAGCATATAAATAGACTATTTGAGCATTCGTATGCTTCCTAATTCCCCGATTTCATTAAATTTTATTCATTTTCTTATTATATAAAAATCTATAATGTATGTATGTATGAATGTATGTATGTATGTATGTAATTTATGTATGTATGTGTGTATGTGGTAGTCAATATATGCACATATTTTGCTTAGTTGATGGCTCTATTGCTGGCTAACATGTATGGAATTGTTGAGTTAAGGGGCTGAGTTATTCAAGATAGGTTTTCGAAAAAAGATGCGCCTGTAAGTATGCCATATTTATGAGCTTTGAATTAAGCTAAAAGCAAATACGGCAGTTAGCAATACCAAAATTTCATTATAATTCTCAACTTTAATCTAAGCATTTCGAGTTTGATAACTCAGATTTAAAGTTGTGGTACGAAAAGTGCCTTCTTTTATTTTTGGCTTAAACAAAGCCTTAAATTTTAAAATTTCAATAAATTGAAAAAAAAAAAAAGGACAGTAAATATACTCGTAAATGAAATGCGTTGGCAAGAACTTTGACTGACAGCTGACAGAGTTCCGTTCTATTTGTTATTGTTGTTATTTTCGCATAAATTTAGCCACAATTTTACTGTGTTGGAATAAAGCAAAGATAAATAAATGAAACGACAAATAACAAAGTTCCACGAAACCAACACTCTGCGACGCCGCCAAAAAAGTGAAAGTGGAAATGGCAGCAGCAAAAATGAATAAATAAAACGTCAAACGCAGAAGAGGAAGAAAAACGTGATTTTTAGCAGCAAAATTTTGTTTTTTTTTTGTTGAAAACGATGATCAAGATAATGATAATGATATTTGGATATGTTAAAAATGATAATTATTATGATAATGATATTGATGATTATGTTAACAACGATGATTAGGATAATTATGATGATAACTAGGTATGTTCAAAATGATAATTATGATGATAATGCTGATAATGATTATGTTATAAATGATGATAATGTTAAAAAACGATGATTATGATCAGGATGATGATAACTGGGTATGTTAAAAATGATAATTATCATAATAATGATGATTATAATATAATATAATATAATATAATATAATATAATATAATATAATATAATATAATATAATATAATATAATATAATATAATATAATATAATATAATATAATATAATATAATATAATATAATATAATATAATATAATATAATATAATATAATATAATATAATATAATATAATATAATATAATATAATATAATATAATATAATATAATATAATATAATATAATATAATATAATATAATATAATATAATATAATATAATATAATATAATATAATATAATATAATATAATATAATATAATATAATATAATATAATATAATATAATATAATATAATATAATATAATATAATATAATATAATATAATATAATATAATATAATATAATATAATATAATATAATATAATATAATATAATATAATATAATATAATATAATATAATATAATATAATATAATATAATATAATATATAATACAATGGCGCTATTATAACTCTGACGAGTTTTATGGCCGAGCTTCTCTCCCAATTCGAGGTGTGCTCCTTTTTGTTTTTCCTACTAATTGGGTGGACCTACAGTTTTATGCCGGCTCCGAACGGCGAATGCATTTTTTGCGAGAAGCTTTTTCATGGCAGAAGTACTCTCGGAGGGTATGCCGCCCACTGCCGAGAGGTGACAGCTGCTCTTAAAAAACCCAATAATTGGATTTTTCCTAATTAGAAAAATTGTTTTGGTGTTTTTGCTCGGACTGTGGTTTGAACCCGAGACCTCTGGCATAGCAGGCGAGCACTCTACCCACTGCACCACAGCGGTATTTTTAGGTATGTTAAAAAGTATGACTTCGTTAAAACGTTGATTAAGATAATGATGATGATAATGGTGATAATGATTATGTTATAAATGATGATAATGTTAAAAAACGATGATAATGATGATGATGATGGTGATAACTGGGTATGTTAAAAATGATAATTATGATAATAATGATAGGTATGCTAAAAAGTATATATGACTTCGTTAAAACGTTGATTATGATAATGATGATGATAATTAAGTATGTTCAAAATGATAACTATGATGATTATGGTGATAATGATTGTATTATAAATGATGATAATGTTAAAAAAGATGATTATTATCGTGACGATGATGATGATTATGTTATAGTTGATGTTTATATTAAAAACGATGATGATTGTCATGACGATGATGATGATTGTGTTATAATTGATGATTACATATATTAAAAATGATGATTATGATGATGATAATGAATGTTATGAATGATAATTATAATGATAATGATGATTACGTTATAAGTAATTATTGTGTTAAAAATTATGATTATGTTAAGAGTAATGATTACGATGAAATTGGTGATGATGTTGATTTTGTACGAGTCGTTCATTAATTTTCAATGATCAGCTCGTTTGCGTACTTAGTCTCAAAGACGCTAAAATTTTTCTAAATAAAAAAGACCTAGTCCAACAAAGGCAATCGTTTAAAAATGAAAAACATGCACGAATTTTGTACCAAAATGTTAATTTGCTCACACAAAACAAAATCACACTTCTTAGCAGAATTAATTAAAATTGGAATTAAATTTTAAAAATTCAATGCACGTTTAAAACTTAATCAATTTTATAACAACTTTTTTTTACTCTAAATGCAGCTATGCAAATAATTTTCAGCTCAAATAATCGCCACACAAATATTTTGCATGATTTTATTTCCCTTTTTTGCTTATACTTACATATCGTCGTTTAAAGTGCATTTTTGCGTAAGAGGTATTTTCATTTTCGAATAAGGGACATTTTTGCCAAAAATGAGATTTTCCAACCCTGAGTTCCTGACGCTCAGCTCTATCGATCCATACCAAAACTTTGCAATTCTAACAACAAAAACGCATAATTGCAGTAAATTCCATAATCGCTTATGAAGAGTATTGTTAAAATTTGGCAGCATTACCGCGTATGATTTC
This sequence comes from Urophora cardui, assembly GCA_960531455.1. Lineage (NCBI taxonomy): Eukaryota > Metazoa > Arthropoda > Insecta > Diptera > Tephritidae > Urophora > Urophora cardui. The sequence goes on along the minus strand of OY482671.1, from coordinate 4,135,614 downwards.
AGTTCATTCATACAAGCGAAGTTATATGTTATTAGATAAATAAATTAAATGGCGAATTTATATGAAAGGGAGCAAAAGTTAAATATTTTAAATAAATAATGTCAGGTAAATATCAAGCAGGTATTATTTTAAACAAATTAAATGAAGTTGCTAATTGGTAAGCTCTGATATTATGTTTTTTTGCTACAATCTTTACAATTTTCCCAACCAAACTATGACTAAAGGTATCAAAAATTAAAAAACAAAACAAGAAAGGAAGCCTCAGTTCGAGTGGAGCCAAATATTATAAGCTTTCATAGTTTTTTTACGTTTGCTGGAAACACGGTGCAATTTATATAAAGCCCGTGTGGCATAAAGTGGGCGCAGCCACGCCCATTTTGAAAATTCGTATCAATAATCCGACTAAACGTATAAATATTCTTGTTATTATAAAATTTCATCCCTTTATGACTTTTAGTTACAGAGATGTCACGTTACAAATTTCTGAAGGGCATTCGAGAAATATTTTTATTAAAAAGTAGGCGTGGTTATAAACTGATTTCGCTAAAATTTTGCACATATACTACCGCAAGTGGTAGAAATAAGTCCACCAATTTTCGTCATAATATCTCAATTATTTGTCGAGTTATGGGCTCCGAAATCTCTTAGATTCCTGTGTCTAATAAGAGGCGGTGCCACGCCCATTTTCCAAAATTTTTCTGTTTATGGTTTTCTATCTATCGTGGTACTTGTGCCACAAAATTTCATTGAATTATCTTTATAATTGACGAAGATATCGCTCAAAATGTTTTTATTGGGCTCCTTTGTAATACCCATATATAAAAGTGGGCGTGGTCATGGTGCGATTTCGCCCATTTTCAACCGTCCCAGTCTGGATAGGAACCTGTATATGAAATTTCATAAAAATATTTAAATCTGTGTACTATTACAGCTGTGTATAAAAATTAATGTATTACATTGCCATAAAAACATGTTTTTTGTAGGCCATGATTCTTATGCGAAAATTTATAAGACATTCAAGTCAGGTTATAAACCAGATAAAACACGGATGTTCCTAATCCAATCCACAAAATTACAAAACGTAAATATTAACATTTAAAACACTTAAAACGAGTGATGCCCTACGATTGTCATAGCTTTTATGACAATTTACCACATTTACCTTACGACTTCTCCAGCAATGTGTAAACAAAATTACGTTTTCTTAATTAAAAATATTAATTTTAGCTTTAAATTTAATATAAGTTTAAGTTTTGTTACTTTTTTCTTTATAAAATACTAAAAAAAAAAGAATTATATTGAACATTTTGCCATTTCATAACCGCTTGTGCGTGATTTTTGTGCCAAATAAAAATTGCACAACCGTACATGAAAAAGAAGAGTCCTAATAATTCAATTTGTTTCTTTTTTTACACTAAGTTGATGTTTTAGCTAACAAACTGATCTACGTAACTATTTAAATTTAAGTTTGTACGCAGAAAGAAGTAACGGTTTTGAAATGAAACAGTTTTTTTGCTCTCCTGTAAAGTTCAACCAATGTCCGCTACGCGAAAATGAAAATACCTCTTACGCAAAAATGCACTTTAAACGACGATATGTATTAATGCTTTAACTGGCACTCATTTGCTGACCTTGTGACGCCAACCATACGGAGCGTATTAAATGGCGACTGTGTGGCAACACAGCGCACTATCACATTACACACACACATAAACACAAACAAGCACACACACACACACACACGAATTCCAGCAAAAAACAAAATATGCACTTAATAAAATGCGTATTTGCGGCGTGCAATGAGAGCAAAAGTGCATATTTGCATTCAAATATACATACACAAACATGTTTGCACATGCACAAGTAGGTACTGCTAATAACAAGCAGAGATTTGCAAGAGAAGTGAAATTGGCTAACAAAAAACACAGGGGGGATCTGTCCACACAAACTCGCGTTCCACACAAACGCATTGGCTGTTTGGCTACCACTTTGTCTATTTGCATTTTTACAATTATTTAAATTTAGGCATACATACGTACATACATATCTTTGCTTATACCTACATGCATATACGCATTCTTCAGCCATGTTTTACTCTCGCTTGTCTTGCCTAGCAAATATTTATGACCATTTTGCATTCGCACTTTCAGCTTCACTTTCACTATTTGCTACAGATTTTTGGGTGCTTAAGAGGCGGAAATAGAAACTAGAATGTAAAAAATCATATTTTGGCTTGTTTGTTAGTAGAATGTTATGTGAAGCACAATTCCAATATCCGCAGACAAAAAAAAAATTATAAATAATATGGAATATCTGCGTCTCTCTCTTAAGGCCTTAAATTCTTATATTTCATGATTGGAAATGGATAAAAAAAAATAACCTTTAACTCCGCATCTGCAAGCCTTGGTGTGTGATTAAGCAATTAAATTCGGCAACGATTTCGTTTATATTGAGCAGAGCAACAGCGAATTCTGTAGCTTTTGCTTTTATGCCTATAAATCAAAAGTTCATCATACGCCGTGTAGCACTTTAGCTGCCTAAAGAAGGTGCTGTTCATACAGCGCGCTGTTAAATGAATTTTTTGCCGAAATTATGCTATGGCAGGGCCTGCTTTGGAACAAAAAACATTTATTGAACTAAACAAAAGTCGATTGTTGTTGTTGTTAATGCTTTTGCGAATTTTTCTCATGAACGCTCTAGGTTTGGAAAAAAGCAAAGCAAAATATAAAGTGTAATGTTAAAAAAGTACAAAAAATATACTTAGATATTGAAGAACGATTTTTGTCGTATATCGTATGCAATAAACTGCTATAAAAGTTTTGCGAATACAAAATAATATTAAATTTGAATTAGCTGAATTACGCTGAGATGTGCTGAATGGAGCTGAACTGACTTGAAATGCTGTATAAATGTACACTAATACCAAAATCCAATAAAAATAGCTTGCTGAATTGTGCGGAATTACGCTGAATTGATATGAATATGGCTATGCTGATATATTGAATAAGCATTTCTTGTGTGGTACATACATATATGCAATCAAATATTATAAAAGTTATGCGAATACAAACTTAAATTAAACAATCATTTTTTTTTTCTTTTTGTTTAATATATGTAATTAAATTAAACTTAATTTTGCTAAATTGTATTGAACGGCGGCGAATTGTGCTGAATTAAGCTAAATAGACTAAAAATGCTTTACAAATGTAGACTAGTGCAAAAACCAGTAAAGAAACTAGTTTGCTGAATTGCGCTTAATTGTGATGAGTTGCGATGAATGTACTTAAGGTGCTTTAAAAATGTAGACGAATACAAAAAACTAAGAAAAATAAGTTGCTGAGTTGTGCTGAACTGTGCTGAATTGAGCTGAATGGCGCTAAGGGGTACTCTACTCAATAGAAATGATTTTACCGTTGTTAGTTAATATTTCTGTTATTGTTATTGTATATATGAAAAGCTTTCAAGGCAAACAAAGCACCATCGGAATTCAACCGCTATTAAGGCATGCATATAAAGCAAAAGAAAAAATGTCGTCTTCTCAAGCCAAACTTAATTCCTTGGCAGCAATTCATCTAACACGAAAATGTATCTCAAATTTACTAAAGCCTTGAAAATTTAGCAAATTGGGGAATTCAGCGCTGACGGCGTGCTTTTTGAGCGTGTGGCCATTGTTGGCTTATCTGGCAGCTTTTGAAATCGCTAACCTAGTTTATATGTATGTACATATGTACCTACATTTTAATTCATAACTTTTGTCAAATCAATGACTTTTCTATTCAGTGTGTTCTGTACACTCTCCTCCCAACCTTTCTTACTTGCCCTTCAAATTTTATACAATCAAAAAGGAATTTGCCACGCTTTTCTTCACACTTCAGTCACGTTTTAACGACGCCTTAAGCATGTCTAATTCTGTTTTCTGCGGCGAATGGCATTTTGTGACAAAACAAATGTCAATTATACAAAAACAACGATCAAAACAACAACAACAATTGAAAGACTAATAAAAGCAGCAGTGTAACCACAACAAACGGCAAGAGAAAAAGTCAAAAACAACACCAACAACAAACGACAAAAGACGACAACAAAAAAGTTAACAAAAACACTTGCGGCACAATTAAATTTAATTAACAAGAGCTAAAGCAAACGGGAGCACAAAAAGACATAAAAGACGAAACGAAGTGGTGGATAGAGCTAAATGGGGGAAAAGGAAAAGGGGAAGGGCGAAAGAGGAAGGTTAAGAGTGAGATTAGGAAGGAGAATCGGAGGAAGTAGCACCAAAAAAAATGTTCTCCAAAGCAGAGACTGGCAAAAATACGCAGCTTGAGCACAAACTATTTTTCGTTGCACAAAAAAAAACACCCAAACCAATGCAAAGCAAACGTGTTTTACCACGCAAAGACACGGAAAACTGTTTGACAATATTCTAAAAGTGAACGAAGCGAATAATTTGATTTGTTGGCAAGATGAAACATGAAAAAAAAAAACAGATGGAAGTGAAAGCGGTAGATAGCCTACGTGGGAGGATAATGAAATAAAAGAAGTAATAATGAATGGAAAGAAATGAAATTAAGCAAAAATGCAACAAATGCACATGCGAAAAAAAAATGGATGAAATAAATAAAGCAAAAATTGCGCTCAAATAGCATGAAAGAGGCGAAAAGGGTGAAAAGGGGGAAAAGGTAGGTGAAACTACAAAAGAATATACATATGTATGTACATATGTACACAGTTGGCTTGACTTAATACTTTATGCGAGCAATATTACTATTCAGTGTTACATTCGGCGTAATTCAGGGCCATTCAGCGTTATTCAGCGCCACTCAGCATTTATCATCTATATTCAGCGTTATTCAGCACCTGATTTAAGTTCATGAAAACCTATTAATACACTTTCTTGCTTAAATGTTTTAAAGATATTCCAATTCGGCGTTTCGCAAACAATAAAATCACAAAAATTGAAAAAAAAAATCATTTGTGTCACCCTGTTTGGTAGCACCAAATCTTCAACAAACGTCTTCTAATGCATAAATAAATAGGTTTCGTTATTCCCTTGAGCAATGTGACTACTAAGTGCTACATTTTTTGGCATTCAGCGTTATTCAGTACGACTCAGTGCCATTAAGCGTTACTCAGCGCTTGAGTTAATTCATTGGAAATCCAAAAAATATACTTTCCTTCCAATATACAATAAAACACTTGCAATTCAGCTGTTCATTACTAGAAAAGAAAATCATAAATGATTAAAAAAAGTGCATTTGTTTCACCTTGCTTGGAAATACTAAACCAGCCAAAAAAAAACCGCCTAAAATAGCAACAAATGGCTTCTGCTGCATAAATAGATAAGTTTCGTTATTCCAATGAGCAATATGATTACCTATTACTACATTCAGCATCACTCAGCTTTATTTAGCACCTTTTAGCCTTATTCTGCACTTGATTTAATTCACCAGAAATCTAAAACTACACTTTCCTACCAGTATACTGCGAAATTCTTTCAATTCAGCTCTTCATAACTAAGAAAAGCATAATTGTGGAAAATATTGCAATTGTATCACCCTGTTTAACAATATTTAACTACCAAAAAATGGCTTAAAATAGCAAAAAAGCTTGTACTGCAAAAATATATAATTTGCTATTCCAAAGAGCTACATATGCTGACTACTCAGTACTTCATTTAACTACATTCAGCGGCATTCAGCATAATTCAGCGCTTGATTTAGTCGATTAAAAACCTAAAAATATACTTTCCTACCAATATGCTACGAAATTCTTGCCATTCAGCTCTTCATAACTAAGAAAAGCATACATGTAGAAAAAAATGCACTTGTATCACCCTGTTTGGCAAGTTTAAAATAACAACAAAGAGCTGCTACTGCATAAACAAATAAGTTTCGTTATAATGGTATCAGAAATGGGTGCAAGTGTTGAAATTGCGAAGGACACTTGACATTTTTTTAGCTACAAAAACAAAGTAAAAAAAGAAAAATAAAAACAGTAAAAATAAGAAAAAACTGAGTAAATAAAAGATGAAATAAAAAATAACAAGCGCATAAAAGTAAAAAAAAAACTTAAACAAAAACAAAAACAAACATTGCCATGCGCTGCGCCACATTCTGACCAATATAGAAATACATACATACATATATACATACATTTGTACATATACTATATGAAACGGAAAGTAATGCATTTTATATAAAATTCTGTTCTTGTTGTTTTTTTTTGCATTTTTGTCTTTTAAAAAATATTCGATACTTTTCTCAAAGCTGTTAATATTCATATGCATGCGCAACATGCAGCAATGTATATACATATACCGCCATTTGCTTTCCGTTTACGGAATATCGAATTTAGTTGCATATGTGTCAGTGGTTGCGCTGTGCTGTAGCATACTTTAGGGCGCTACAGCAGCTGCTTGCTTTTGTCTGTTGTATGTGAGCTAATGACGGCATATAAACACACACACCGGATACGTGTTGCGTCCAGCGCATGGCTTGACATTTTTCATAATATCCCAGCAGTATTTGAGGTAAGGAGGTGCATATTCAATAGAATATTCATTATGAAAAATAGCCTGAAAGTAAGTTCAAAATTCATTGCTGAAAAAATAACTGAACACGCAGTGAACACATCAGGTGTACTGAAATACATGCTATGGAAGTTCTCCCTGCGTATTCAGGCCTTTTTTCCTACAGAAACTCTCCCTTCTCGTTCGGCAGTTTTTAGGTAGTTGATTTTCGACGCCATCTCTATATAAAAACGAAAGGGAAAGTTCAGATATTAGAACTACATCTCTACTGAATATTCAGTAGGAAATATGTGCTGTTTTCCAGCTGATAAATACTGCTGGGATGTGGGACATATACAGATACACATACTACATATGTACATACATGCATATATACATGCATATGACCATATATACCCTGCAAAAAATGTGCGATCAATCCCGAAAGAGATTTGTCCTCGATTGATCTCTTTCGAGAACAATCGGTCCACAATTCGTCCCCGATTGTTCCCGTACTGGTATAAATGTAGACTAATTGTAGACCAATTGTTCCCGAACGGGTATAAATGTAGATTAATCGCTTTCATCCCGAACGGGTATAAATGTAGATTAATCGCTTTCATTCCGAAGGGGTACAAATCAAGATTCCTTAAATGTAAAAATTTTACAAAAATGTGCAGTGTATTTAAAAACTTGTAGAACAACCGGTAAAACGAATTGAAAACCCTTTTTTAATAACAATTTTAACAAAATGTTGCCTAAAATATCTTATGAAAAAATCCTTTACATTACGCTCATATAATGCATACTCAAAACTTACAATTTTTACAAGCTTTTATTTAACTTCACTTTTTGTATGGGTGTATGTCGTGGAATTTTGCAACGAACATTTAAGATACTTCTAGTTGAGCTAGGTACTTGAAATTTGGAACATAGTTGAGGACCCGAAGACAATGCAATGTGAAATAAAAAAAAATCCGATAGATGGCGCTGGTGTCGAGATATTTGTAAAATTCGTATTTACCGACCGAATTTGTTCATATTCGGTATATATATTGCCTATGAGAAAGTAAATACATCTGTGGAAAAAAATCGCCGCTAGGTGGCGCTGGTGTTAAGTTATTTGTAAAATTCGTATTTACCGACCGAATTTGTTCATATTCGGTATATATATTGCCAATGAGAAAGTAAATATATCCGTGGAAATAAATCGCCGCTAGGTGGCGATAGTGTCAAGATATTTAGAAAATTAGTATTTATGAACCAATTTTGTTCCTATTTTGAACACGTATTACGAAGTAATCTATTCACAAAAGAGTATAGTAAAACCACTTAAAAGACTCCACAGGAATTGGATAATAAAAAAAACTGGCTGAGCAGAAACCATCAAAATGTTAAACATAGTGCACTTCATATTAAAAACTGTTGGACTATATTGATAGTGGGTGTGTTGACAAATATTAGATGTAATATGCATTGTAAAACTAAAAAGGCAAAAATAAAACAAAGTAAAAAAAATTTTTTAAAAAGCTTTTATTTAATATTAATATAAAAATTTACTAAAAAGGAAAAAAATAAATTTTTAATATTTTTGAACAAAATTTATATTAGTCCTTAATTCATTTGGATCTTAATTTCAATCTCGGCATACCTTTAACGTATTTCTTCAAAGCATTTCTGTATATGTATCAACATATGTAAATAAAAGCGCGGGTACTCATTAGATATTCATGTTATAAAACAGTATTGGTGAAATGGAAGGAAGCGATAAAAACTTTAAATTCCAATTACGTAAGATATGCATTACGTAAAGAACACCCGCGCTTTTATTTATGTTGATACATATACAGAAATGCTTTGAAGAAATACGTTAAAGGTATGCTGAGATTGAAATTAAGATCCAAATGAATTAAGGACTAATATAAATTTTGTTCAAAAATATTAAAAATTTATTTTTTTCCTTTTTAGTAAATTTTTATATTAATATTAAATAAAAGCTTTTTAAAAAAATTTTTTTACTTTGTTTTATTTAAATTTATTTATTGAGATTTTTTTACAGAAGTAAAACATTATTTAAATATACATGAACATTTACAATTTTTTAATGAAAAATCTACATTTGTACCCGTTCATGCTGAAAGCGATTGATCTACATTTGTACCCGTTCGGTATGTTGGTGATTAATCTACATTGGTACCCGTTCGGTATACAGGTTGTGCAATTAGTCTCTTCATAGGACATGCTCGAACAAATGCGATCAATTCACTCCATATAAAGGGATGTAAAATTGTATTAGTCGCATGCTTCCTTGCGATTGATCCCAGACACGTCCCGGATTAATCGCATTTTTTGCAAGGTAAATATGAAATATCAAAGTATTGCAAGAGGTAATAGGTGGATATCTCTGGCGGCAGCGGAAGTCACAGCCATAAATTCAGCACAGCTCACATACACACATATGCATGTAAATGTCATTTTATGTGTAGGTACTTACATACTGTCATTGTGTGTTGTAAACACTGTACATAACTGTCAATGTGGCAAGTTACATTCATACTTATGTCAATAAACTGACAATTTATAGCATGTCAGATATGTTATATGGCATGCCATTAATGAAAGTAAAGCGAACAACTAAAGACATGAAAAAACGAAAACTACTTAAATCATTATTTGCATAAATTCAGGCACTGCGTTGAGATATGCCAATATTTATTACATTTGAGTATTTTTTTATAACATTCAAATAACTTCCATGGCATATTTATTAAGAACATAATTTATTTTTAGTTTTATGTGTCACTTAAGCGCAGTTTATAGGTAAATGTTGTATACTTTTAGGCGCTTTATCTTCATTTTAACCCTTTAGCGTCCAATCAATAAATTTAGTGATATACAACTTTTAGGCGTATGCGGTAGATTTGACAAACATCAAGATTGCACACAAGTTGACCTTGAAATGTTTTAAAATTGTGCTTGACTTTATAACGGTTGATTTGTTTGGCTTGCTTACAAAGTTTTTGGTTAAATTCAGCTAAGCTTTAGCGCAATTCAGCGCATGTTTTCCGTTTATATGAAGTAAAAAAAGTAAGATATTATTTAATTTTGACCTTGGTTTAGAGTTCAGCTTCATCTTGATATAGAGTTCAGCTAAGCTGAATTTTATGCAGCGCAATTCAGCGTGTTTTTTTTTTTGTTTACGACTGAGCATAATTGTACTCATCGCAATTCAGTGCGCGTTTTTTGTTTATTTGAAGTTAGAGAAGTGAGTTTTTACTTGGTTTTGACCTTGATGTAGGACTCAGCTTAGCTGAATTTTATACAGCGCAATTCCGCGAATGTTTTTTTTGCTTATTTCAAGATAGGAAAGTAATGTGTTATTTGTTTTGGATCTTAATATAGAGTTCAGCTATGCTGAATTTTTTGCAGCACAATTCAGCGCGTGTTTTTGTTTATATGATGTTAGAAAGGTAAGATTTTATTTTATTTTATTTTGACTATGACGTAGGGCTCAGCTGAACTGAATTTTATTCAGCGCAATTCAGCACATCGGTTTTGCGTTTATATGAAGTTGGAAAAGTTATATAGGGCTTTAAAACCTGCAAAAAAATAATGTTTTTCTGTTCTGTACGTGTACATACATATGTATACATATTCAACCTTTCTCAACTTATGTTAAAATCTTCTACTTCTTTTTTAATAACTTCCTGTCCTACTCTTAGACTCTTCTTTTAAGCTCCGCCTTATCCTTAAATCGCCGCCACTCCGATTCCCTCAAATGATTTATTTACTTCCTTTATTCTCTTTACATTCACGTTTGTTTGCTCATTCCTTTATCTTTCTTCTTTTATCTTCTTTATGCTGTATGTGTTTCACTCGCCTTGATTCTCTGGCAATTTAATGTTTTTTCTTACGAAAATAAATAAATTACTTCTGTTTTATTTCCTTCTTGTTGTTGTTGTATGGCTGTTGAGCATTTTATATGTTTCCTTTCTCGTTCTCCGGAATGTTCGCGAGATAGGTACATATGTATGAACGTACACACACCCATACGAACATCAATACCTACGAGTGTTAAGTACTTTGTTACGTCTGCGGAATAATTTCATGTTTATTCATGTTTAATCGAACAATCACGACTGTTGATGGTAGTATTTATTTAGGTATGCAATGTGGGTGATTAATGGGAGTAGCATGAGCTCTTTAAAGAGGGTGAAAAGCAAAACAACGTTTATTAAGTAGACCAGCGCTGAAAGAGGCTGCCTTTCATGGCTTTTATGCTACGCAAGCACGCGCTACGGCATCTACGACATGCTCAGACATGCATGGCTTGATATTTCACTCTCTTGATACATATATTTTTTGTGAAAAATTTTGCCTATAAAAGCAATTTGTTATGCCTCTTTTCCTTACATCAGCTCAGCATGCAAGTACTCAACTTGTGTGTTGTTCATCATTCTGCTGCAAATGATAAAGCAACCAAAATCAAAAACAAATACAAAAACAACAAAAAACAGCGCCATTCAGCTGCATTCAGCGTTATTCAGCACATGTCTTAAGTCCTCAGAAAGCTTTAAATATACCTTGTTATCAATATGCTTAAGAAAACTGCCAATTCAGCTCTTAATAATGGACAAAATCATGAGTATAGGAAAAAAGTGCATTTGTGTCACCCTATTTGGAAATTTTTAACCAGTTCATACTGCATAAGCAAATCAGTTTCGTTTTTCTATCAAGCAATATGATTAGTATTACATTCAGCTCCATTTAGCTTTATTCAGCGTCTGTCTTTGGTAATTGGAAATCCAAGAAATATATTTTCTTATCAATTTTCTTTAATTTTTGCACATTTCAGCTCTTAATAATGAACAAAGTCATAAATATAAACAAAATTTGATTTGTGTCACCCTGTTTGGCAATTCTGAACCAACCAGAAATATCTCTACTGCTAAAATTGATTATTTTCGTTATTTTATCGAGCGATGTAACTACTCAGTATTACATTTAGCTTCACTTAGCGTTATTCAGCTCCTCCAGCATCATTCAGCATCTCTCTGAAGTCCTTGAAAACCTTAAAATATACTTGCTTAATAATATATGTAATTTAAAAATCTTCCAATTCAGCTCTTAACATTGGACAAATTATTTAATATAGGAAAAAAATGCATTTGTGGCACCCTGTGTGGCGACTCTAAAATAAAGCCCAGAAGCACATTAAGCTGTTTTTGTTGTTATGCAAACACTCCTTCATTGACTTTCGCTTTTCTGCTTTTGCTAGTAGATTTTTTCCATTGTCACACTTCACTTCATACAAACTTTCACTTTCTCGTGTGTGTGTTTTAAATGTATTTCGCGTGACATACATAAATTGCAGTTCCTACTCGCCAAAAAAAATAAAGTAAGTTAGTAAGTACAACTCGTACTTGTACTTGGCACATTGCCAGCGACCTTTCATGATGTTTAATGCATATAGAGGACGGCTGGTAGAGAGTAAGAGAGGGTAAGAGAGACAGAGAGGAAAGTGACTTGCTATGGCAAATTGGGTGAAGAAAGTTTAAAAGGCGTAAACCGCTTGGTTGGTTAGGTATGAAGTGAAAACAAATGGAGTTTCAACGCAAAGGCAAACATGTTGTGACATGCAACACATGCAAGGCAATGTAGCCAGAGCACTAACAACAACAACAAGCTAAATAACTGTGCAAAAACCCGATCAATAAAAGTAGAAGCCATACAAAAGCACAAGTGCAGCGACAAAAGCGGAGGCAGAGACAATGCGAAAAATGCGGAAACCCTAAAAATTGCAATAAAATGTAACGGTAACTACAACGGTGCAGGCAGTGCTGTTCATTTATCTATCAGGTCGCCTTTGCAAAGCGTCGTATGTGCATCAAAATGACACTTAGCCGGCATATAACTGCTTGCTGCTGCCGCTGTCACCATCACCTTCTTTGCCTAAGAAATACATATGTATGTATGTAAATCTTGCTTGCTGTAGTTGAACGGTGTATGCGGCATGTGTGTGTCACACATCAAATGGCCTCCAATGTCAATTGTCAAGTTACATTTACACTGCTTATCAAACTGTTATTGTTGTGGCACAACATTCACCTTCGCGCTTTGCCACCATACAATGCCTTTTCGGATTGATTGATTGATGGCCGCCGTCGTGCAGCAAATATGCTTGAGAACGGTGCGAATGGAACGCCATTTTGTTTTTGTGGAATGTCTTGTTTGGTTTTAAATTTTGCTTTAAATGATTTTTGTTTTCTTCTTCTCGTTATAGCAACAACAAATTTGCGTGCGAATACGCTTGTAATTAACAAGTTTCATTGTCATTTTTGGTTATCGTTGCAAAGGTGGCACGTAAGCAAGTATGTGTGTGTCCACCTCAGCTTAATGTCTTGTCATTTACATACACATTTTATTTATCATTGCCTTTTACATTTTTTGCCATGTTGTCAATTTTCACTGCGTATATCGTTAATTAAGTTTTTGACATTTCTTATGCGGCATACGCGTTGTTAGTTTCTCAGCTAACCATTCAGCTATTTACTCGCTTACATTTTTCACGCTTCACACTTTCACATTTAGATTCGCTAGCAAAGCGATTAAACGCGTTTTTGAATAAGATTATAAGCTATTCGACCTTTGAAATGCTTTTAAATTAAGATAATTGTGCTTGATTTTATGTCGGTTGCTCTGCTTGGTTTGATAACAGAGCTCTTAGCACAATTCAGCTAAGCTGAATTTTATTCAGCACAATTCAGCGCTTGTTTTTTGTCTATATGAAGATGGAGAAGTAAGATATTATTTTATTTTGATATTTATATAGAGCCGAGCTTAGCTGAATTTTATTCAGCGGATTTCAGCGCGTGTGGTTTGTCTAAATTAAGTTAGACATGTATGATATTATTTGATTTTGTCCTCGATATATAGTACAGATATAAGAAATTGGTCGAATTTGACCTCGTTGTAGAGTTAAGCTTAGCTAAATTTTATTCAGCGCGAGTTTTTACTTATGTGATGATGGAAATTAAGAAATTATATGGTGTTGATATTTTTATCGAGTTGAGCTTAGCTGCATTTTATTCAACGCTATTCAGCGCATGTGTTTCGTTTAGATGAAGTTATAAAAGTATGCTACTACTTAAACCGAACCCTTATTTTGTGCTAAGGTCTACAGAAAAAGCACTTAGCGCTTATAAAGTACGCTAACTAACATATTTCAGCAAGGATTATAATATTCCATATGTAAATGCGTCAATTCAGCAGCTGTTTTCATTTCTAGTACTTTTTCTAATCACAAAATGCAATTTCACTTGACTAAAAGCAATTCAACTCAATTCAGCGCCATTCATCTGAATTCAGCACTATTCAGCACAACCAAATTTACGTCACAGTCCAACAAAAATAAATTTAAAGTTCACATAACTTACTGTAGCAAGTAAATAGCCATTAAAAATGCATAAAAACTTAAACAATAGAGATTTAACAGTTCTTTTGTAAATGGAATTTCCTTGTTTCAGTTTATTTTTTTTATGCAGTTACATATTTGCATATGCAACAAATGCTTCGTAATTTGTAATGGCATTAATAGCCTGACATTTTCAATTCTCTTCTTGCTGTTATTTCAATTTTCTGGATTAGAAAGCGAGAAAAAAATTTGCATTGCACTGAATCCGGAAAAGCATAGTGAAAATGTTGAGCGCACAGTTTTGCAATATAAATAATTTATGTGCATTTTTCATGTCAAACCAAAAACAATAAATATGAATTTTTATTATGTTTGTTGTTGGTTGCAAGCGTTGAACTTTTTCATTTTGGTTTTTGCATATTTTTCGTGTAAGCTGTAGGGTTGTGCTAGCGTGATAGTTCTGTAAAGTGTAAATTTGGCAATATGAAAAGGTGGTAGGCTTGCCAGATTATTGTTAATATAGAAATAATAAAATGTTGCATCTAATATATGTATAAAAGCCATTTAAAATTCATTCAGCGCAATTCAGCGCGCAAAAGTAAGTGTTTAAGCTCATCAGAGCCACATGTAGTATTTTTCAACAATTTTACCGAGTAATATGAGTAAACGGTATAACATTCAGCGCCATTCCGCTTTATTCAGCGCTTTGAGGAGGGTATTTAATACCCAAAACATACGAAATCAATTCCTAAAGCTCCTTCGAGCAAAAGCTAGTTTCTTCTAATACTTTTTAAGCAATATATGTATTAAATTGTACATTCTGTGTTATTCAGCGGTTAAACTGTCACACACTGGGTGATAGCGGCCAAAAATAAAATCGAAATTAAAGTATTAGCAAATCAAATTTTTTTGAAAGTGATTGACAGATATAACAATTTGTAAAAAAAAAGCTTATATAAAATTTTTTGAGTCTCGTTTTGTTTAGCCGTACAGGGTGTTAAAAACTGAGCAAAAAATAGGTCCTTTTATTTCTCAACAATTACACCTTATACAAAATGCTGTAACTCATTCAATTATTAACGTATGTAATCGAGTGATACATCATTACATAGATATTGATTTGGCCTTTTAGAAACAATAAGCCTTTTGTAACCAGCGGTAACTCTTAGATTTATATGAACTTTCAAATATTGACAAAAAAAGTCGTAAAAAAAAAATTTTGCTCAACTTTAAACAAAAAAATAAAAAAAATAAAAAATATGACCTCCCCAATTTTTTCATATGTTTTGAAATGATATATTTTTAATCAAACTGCATTTTAATTCTTGAAATCCACCTGCGCTTTTCGCTTAAATAATCTTTTTCCCATTTGACTAAAAGTGCCTTTTTCAAAACGCAATAATTAGGCTACTTTTGACATTATGAAAAATCTTATTCTTAGGCGACTAATCGAATAGTTTGTTCACCGTGTTGTAGGCAATGGTTCACACTTTCAAATTATGAAAGAATTTTTTTTATCAGCGTTATCATTATTTTTTTGCAGCCTTTTTCTTTTCGAACAGAAAAAAAAATTGTGTAAAAATTGGAAAATTTCAACATGAAATAAAAAAAAATACAAAATATGACCTCTCCAAATTTTTAATATTTGGTGCTAGTGAACGTGCTTTATAAACAGGTGAAGAAATCTTAAAAATTCGTTTGCGCTTTTTTGTTTTATGAACTTTTTTATGGAGTGAGTTTTTCTAAGTTTTCATACATTTTTCCCATACAAAATCCCCAAAAGTATGCTTCAAAAAGTATTAATAATTTTGTATGGGGAAAATTTGCCAAGTTAATGAAACTTAAACAACAATTTCTCCAATTCTAATAAAGATATCTGAAAAATTTAAACGCCATATTCAGGGGGATGGTTTATGCTTTCTAACGGTGTATTTGATTTTGAATAAAAAAATATTACATACAAGATATTAAGCAGGGAATATAGTCAAAAACGTGTTTTTTTGCCTAATTGGACATGAATATCTCAAAAACTAGAACCAATTTGAAAATTCTGACTTCAGATTCAGATTCAGCACACTGAAATCCTTTAGAAAAGTATAGTTTCATTTGTGGTATAAAAATTTTTTTAAATGTGATTTTTTTGAAGGAAAATTTTATGATGAATGCTTATAAAATACTCAAAAGTGCATATATTTTTAATTTGAAAACCATGGAATACTTTGCGCTTTGTCCAAAATGATTACTGTATATTATTTATATTTAAAAAATGTGTGCTTTTATTAAAATTGAGCATTTTAGCTATAATAGTTAACAAAATATTGAAATTTCAAAAATACCGTTATATGGGAGGGGGGGTGTATTTGTGGGCCGATTTTGTTCAAATTTTCACAGTTTACTATCTTCAATCAAGAAAGCTTAAGTTCCGAGTTTAAAGTTTCTAGCTCAATTATTACTATTTTTGGCCGCGTTTGTATGGAGGTGCCCCCACTGTGTGTCAGAAATATTTTTCTAGCATCAATTGGCTTTTCTTAATTCATTATTCTAGCAATATTACTGCTAAGTATTACATTCAGCGTAATTTAGCTTTATTCAGCGCATTATTTACGGTCTCAAAAGCAAAAAAAAAACAATGAATACATGATCAAGGCCTCTTCGGAGCCAGCGTTGATTTCTTGTAACACTTCTATGTCACAATATGACTATTAAGCTATATATTCAGCGTAATTCAGCGTCTTATACGATATAAGCTCTTAAAAGTTTAAAAATTGTTAGTGAATAGTCAGATATAATTTTGAGTCCCAGTAAGCTTTTCGTACACTTTATTCGAGCAAAACGAGTGTTCAGTTAACATACAGCGCCATTCAGCAGCATTCTGCTAGCCGCTGAATATCGCTTAATATACAATAATAGAGTCATGTAGCTAAAAATAAGTTGGTTTGTCGTAAACTTAGATACATTTTCATGCAAGTTTTATTTAATTTCATAATTTTATTGCATTAATAACACTTACTGCCTGTAAGTATGCTACAAAATATTAATCCTAGTACATTTTTCAATCAAATACGAAAAGAAAAATAATCGCCTTCAACAAATATTAGCCATGCTTGTGCAGCAGGATGGATAAACAAAAATCCCACAGCTTATTTAGTTTGTGTGGGAAAAGCAAACAAAAGAAGCTGATGAGTGTAAGCAAAATGCGGAGATATTTGATTTAATATTATATCATAGTAAATCTGTATTTGAATATTGTTATATGCATCTATTCCTGTAAATATATAGCACAATAGCGTATTAGCCTATATAATACCATGTCTCCACATAACGTGTTTCGCTCTTTTTTTCTGCATTTTCTCTCTCAATCTTGTTTCGACACGGAAACCAGTGCCGAAACTCGCCAATTTCCATACAAATTTCTGAGAGCGAGTGAAGATTGAAACACTGTTTCATTCTGAATCATCTTGCCAACCTCGATGATATCGATGTCTTCTCTAATTTTGTATCGAAAAGCTATCGAAATCTCACACAGACCAAAACAAAAACGCAAAATATAAGCAAACATACAAACATTTAAGAAGAGCAAGAAAGAGAAATGTTAAACTGAATCACGATTAGCTACGTGGAGACGGGTTATTGAGCGAGATGTTTTGCTACATGTTTCTCTGGTGAATCAAGTTATGTGGAGACGGGCTTTAAGGAAGCCAAGTGGCAGGAAAGAGTTTCGCTTGCGTTGCAAAGCCAAATCAAACACATCCGCAACATGTTTGTGCATGTATATTTTGTGTTTGCGTCTATGTGCATGTTTACTTTTAAATATGTATTTTATTTCATTGGGATTAGCTTCACTTCATATGAATGCAGTAGCAAACATAAAAGGATAAACAGGAAGAAAAGGATGAATAGGGTAGCAAAAGCATGCCGAAAGGATAACATAAATTCAAGCATATTTCTAGTTATAGAAAATTATAACAATGGATGATGTAGGGAAAAGGTCGTTATGTATGCAGGAAGAAGTGCAAAGTTGTATATGAGTATGTATAACAACAACAACAACAACAATAACAACAACAATAACCACAACAACCATCCAGAATGCAATTGACTTCGCCTGCGCCACTCAGAAGCGAGCAAAAAGTCAACTGATATGCTCAAGCGCCACAAAGAGAAGAACTACATACATGGACCGCCAGTAAGCCACTTCCGGCTGTTGACTGTTGCTGACGCATAAAGTTAGTTGTACACAAAAATATACACATATGTATGTACACTCGCATACACGCATGTTGTTTTTGTAAGCAATCCTTCATTTCATCCTTAAGCTCTCTTGCGAGTGATCAAACAAAAGGATTCAATTTTTAAACAGGATATTAAAGTTCTTTTTTTGTAATGGTATGAGTAAATAGCTGCCACAATATGTAGTTACAAGGAATTACAACAACAACAACAACAGCAACAACAACAACAACAACAACAACAACAACAACAACAACAACAACAACAACAACACCAACATCAACTGTAATAACAGAAGCAACTGGGGAGCAGTTGACTAGCAAGTAGAGTTTCTCAGTGTTGTCAAGTGTGCTGTGTGTGGCTTTTGCGGCATTTGCTATGAGCACTACGATAGTTGTTGTTATTGCTGTGAGCCATACGGTATGTATGTACATTAGAACGCTTCGCAAAAAAAAATTTCCGCACACGCCTTCCATATTATATCTTTTTGGAAACCGTTTCCGAAAAAAAAATTTTTTTCTTTGACACCGCTAGTTGTCGCTCTAATACATGTTTTTTATAACTTCGTTATTTATATTCCAATGTCTTTGGCTTGAAAGGACAGTTTATTCCACCTTAATGTAACTTTTTTATTACGAATACTTTTCTGGAATATTTTAGCCACCTTAGAAATATAATTTTTTAGACTTTCTAAAAAGGAGTCAATTTAACATTTTCGTGGGGATGTTTGAGGCTTATTTAGATGTTCCAGAAAATTAGTCGGCATTAAATTTCACTAAGGGTTTCCGACTATAAATACCGAAGACGTGAAGAAAAAAAATTTATTTGGGCGACATCTAGCCGCGTGCAAAAAGAAATAAAATTTTTTACCGGAAATGTTTTCCAAAAAGTACATCACATGGGGAAGATCGTTCGGCGAACTTTTTTTTTGTGATACAGACTAATGTAGGTACTACTCTATATTGGAAAAATATTTTCCGAAAAACAACTAATTTTTGTACCACCCTAGTAGTCGCTTAATTTTTCTTCATATCGTCGGTATCTATGTAAGTAGGCCCACAGGCCTGAAGTTCTTGAGTTCAGAGCGGTTGCCGAAGAAGTGCTTTCCAAGGAATTTCATTCTGCCTAGGTAGTGCGAAGGACTGGGTACTTATGACACAGATTTCAGTTGCTATCACCCTAATGTTAGTTTTTAATGCCAGCATGTTAAACGCAGTCAAAAAATTATTAGTCTTGAGTAAAAGAAGTTCTAAGCTTAGTTCAGTAGAACCCATAGAAACACACATTTTAATCTTTCGTCCATTTTCGATTAATTAAAATAATGAAATAAATTTCAGAAGTAAATTTCAGACTTGCCTATGCCTTTCCAACTCAAACTGTCTTCTTTTGGATCAGAGTTTTATGCTTGTAAATGCAGAATATCCATTTCATAGCTCAATTTGAGTCAAATGGCGTCAAGGGACATTTCAATTCAAGCTGTTTTTTCAATATTTAGTATTAGTATTTGTGATGCGGACGGTTAAAGCCACCGCAAAGCGTATGCGCCTAAATTTATGCAAAAAAAAATTTACAAAAATTTTGAAGAAGCCAAAAAGGTGCTGCCCTCACGCCCATTATATACCGCTGTGGCTACGCTCACTTTGTTCTTTGATAAAGTTACAGATTTCCACTAAAAAAACTTTATTTTGGCTCAGCAAACGCTTAATTAACCTAAAAGTATGCAACAATTTTTCTTACTAGCCACAATTTTTGCTCAAATTTTTAGCCTTATATTTCCATTTTAATCAATTCAACTCTAGTATACACTTTCGAGTATTTAAACTATCACCACTAAGTACCTAACTTGGCAAAAGGCTTGCTTGTCTGTAGCATACTTTAAGGCGTCACACGCGAAATTGTGTCATTGCTTTTATCGAGCGTTTTTTATTGTTGTTGTTTGGCTAGTGAAGAAAAGAAGTAGTTTTTCTTTTAGTTTCACTTTTTCTGCGCTCATTTTTATTCATAAATCAAGCAGACGAATTTGCGAATTTGCTTTAATGCCAACAAAAACAATAAAAAAAATACTTTCGCTTGCAAACACAAACAACACAAAAGCAGCAACGCAAACAATGACACACTTTTTCCGACGCTTTCATTTTTAATAATCGACCACAAAAAATGTATAAGGAAAACATGAAACGAAAGGGAAATTTCAAATGTCATTTACTTTTGCTTTTATATGCTTAATTGTATTTGCGTTTGACTGTGTGTTGGAGTGTGTATTTGTAGTCGCCTGAAGTTTGTGTCATAATGCGAAGCGAATTGGTGTAGTCGAGCGAACGCACACGAAGCTGCGGCATGCACAAACACGCACACATACAGCGCAAACACGCACAAACGTGCAAGCACAAGCCCAAGCACGAACATTATAGCTTATCCTGTTGAACGCCACGAGCTGGGCAAGCAATAGGAATGGGAAGCGAATGAAGCGAAGCACAAACGAATGGCTGGCGAAACGCACGAAATACCGACAACCGACCGGCGTTGCCATTCTAGCTTTTTTCAAGCTAGATTTAGCTTTTTTTCTTGTCTTTTAGCTGCAAAAATTCTGATTTAGCTTTGGCTTTTTTTTCTAGCTTTTTTATTTGCTAAAACTCCCCAAAAAATGAGCGCTGCTCACTGCTCATATACATACATACAGTCATCATAGTTACCATTATTTCAATGTAAAACATTTTTTTTTAACATTTCGTTATTTTTATAGACACTGAAGTACAAATTTGCATATAGTATATGAAAATATGCAGGCTCCACTAAACAAGTCGGTTCTTCAGATCAGCTGACTTCTTGTTCTTCTTCAACGGCTATCCAATTTGTTTACTTCTGCATATTCTATACATGCATTCGTGTTTACAATTCGTCAAATTCTTCGTTCTCTGAATTTATCCATCATTCGCCTGTGACGTGAATGTCAAATTATTTCGTCTTCCTTACAGTTTTGACATCTCGGTCACGAGAGTTCGACATTAAGGTCACGGCGCGCCGCGGTGTGTATGTGTGTATGTATCTTGAGCCGACCTGTTAAATTGACCTTGAATTTATGTGTGTTTTGAAAACACATTAGGCGAGGTCCCCTCCAGATCTACATAAAAATTTTGCGTGAAAATGGAACAACAATTTTGTGATCCTGATATTTATCTAGATCCATTTCGGGTCCGTATAGATTGTAATAGATTTTTTTTTTTGATCCAGATAAACATCAGGTTCAAAAAATTGTTGTTGCAGGTGCTTGCAAATTTCTTGTCCGGATCACTGTTACGGGAAATCACCTATTAATAAAGCATTAGAATGCGCAGTAAGACTTGGGATCATCGTACCTACTTGTCAATAGATACTCTGTTACTCCCTATAATTCGTGTATAAGCATACAATTTTTTATACTCGCTTTTAACATTGTATGTCCTAGGAAGGGAAGTAATAAACACAAACAAAATAAAAGAAAACTGAAAAAATTTTGATATTGCACGGAAAGGATATCAAGTAGAGTACTCTTCTGCTCTCGCTTGGGGAGATCTCGCTCCAAGTTCTACTGGGTAATTTCGTAATTTTTTTAGCTTCTTTTTTTAGCTTTAAATTTTTTTTATGTGTGAAACAATTTTTTTTTAGCTTTTTCTAGCTTTTTTTTTTTGAGAATCTAGCTGGAACTCTGGAAAAGTTCTGGCAACACTGCAACCGACAAACTACCCAAGTGAGCGTTATGCACACACAAATTTACAGATGTAGATATCGCACACTAAATCAAAAAGCGTCACAACTCAAAATTTTTCGAAATCGGGTTTCTTCCATAAATTGGTACACAGAATATATCTCTAGCTGCTGCCAAAAAATCTTTTCCATCAGAGTCTTTTTTAACTGAGAAATAACTATTATACGTAGCCTTTTCCCATATAATTGCATATAAAAATTAAAAAGTTTTTTGCCTCTCCTGAAAATTTTTGAATTTTGAGTTGTAACGCTTTTTGATTTAGTGTGCGATATGTTTGTGCTTAACTGACCCGGCAAGCAGCCTTTTGAGTTGCTAAAGCCGGAATTACAATAGCGCTGTGGCTGTGGCAGCGACTGTTTTTCGAAATCAGCTGATTTTTAGAAACTACGGTTTGTAATGAAGCGGCACATAATACAGCAGAGGCAGCTGGCAGCACCGCTCCGTTTAGCCCAAATTCTAAATTCGCAGCCGCTACCTTGAATCGCAGCCAACTTCAAAGTGTTGATGTGAACTTATGTCTGTTTCCGTACTATCCAATGTAATATATTTTTTACTAATTTTGTGTTTCCGTACTTTGATGCCAGCAAGCGGGAGAGAATTTAATTTTTACTTAATTAATTTCCACTAGCAAATATTGCTGGCGGGATGCAAAAGCAAAGAAGAAGAAAGAGCAGAGGAAAAAATGAAACAAGATTGATTATTTTAATTGAAAAAAGTAGACATGAAAATGGTAAGTAAATTTATGTCACCACGTGTCCAAGGTAAAAGGAAACAGACCTAATATATAAAGAAGTCACTGCCAAATACTGCGAACGCTCTATTGTGTTTGGTCTGGCAGTCACTGCTCATATTAGACGCATCAGCTGATTCCGAAAACCGTCGCTGCCCGCTGCCACATCGCTGATGTAATTTGGGCTTAAAAAGCAAGTCGTATGTACATATTTACATTAGGCCGTCTCGCTTTATAGGGACCAAAAAAATAATCAACCCTCCACAGCCTCCCCCCCCGCTCATGTGATGTGCTTTTGGAAAACATTTTCGGAAAAAAATTTTATTTTTTTTTTTTTATGTTGCTAAATAAATTTGCTCATATCTTCGGTGTTTGTAGTCCGATCTTTAAGTTTAATACAATGTCTTTGATTTTGAAAGGACAGTTTCTACAATGTAACTTCCTTAACCCTATGCGCGCCATTGGGATCACTACCACACAGTAATTAATTTATACCACGAGGAATATATATTCTACGCTTACTGTGGCCTTTTGGATTCATTTAATAAAAATTTTTTGTGAGACCCCTACTGAAATTTTATGGCCAATAATTTTCTAGAACATTTTAACCCTGGGAATATCGTCAAAATCATTCACATTTTGTAAAAGAAGTATTTCGATTTCTTTCTGTGGTCTCCTAGGTTCATTTTACAAAGATTACTTCTGAGCATCCCCGTGAAAAGGTTGTTTTGAGCCCTTTTTTAGAAGCACATGAAAAACAATATTTTTAAGGTCGCTAGAGGGTTAAAATGTTCTAGAGAATTATTCGCCATAAAATTTCAGTAGAGGTCTTCTCAGAAAGAATTTTTGGAGTGTACGGCGAACTTTTTTTTCTTGGTCCATATAAGGCGAGATGCCCTAATGTACACAGGGATGGCAAAAGAAATGAAATAACCGATTAACCGCTGTTAAGGTTAATCGAAGGCGTTCGATTATTAATCGCGAATAATTGTGGGGAACTAATCGATTATAACCGTTTTTCGGTTACAATTATTCCTTAGAAAAAAATATATAATAAACGAAAAAAATCGTCATTTATTAGGAGAAATGATCAAAATGACAATAAGATCGTGATTTGGGATCTGGAGGGAACATTTATTGCGTTTTTTTGGATATACTCTACAAAACCGTACGTAACCGAATTCGGACCCGGATGAAAATGCGAAATTTCTCAACTTCGATTATATCCTTTCGATTATTTTCGACTTGAGAGGAAAAAGGTTAATCGAAAAAATAATCAAAAGGAAAAAACCGATATATTTTAACCGTTAAGCGAAAGAAATTAACAGATTATAATCGTTTTTTCGGTTATTGTTGCCATCCCTAAATGTACATACGTGTGTCATTATGCCGCCAACTATGGTCAGCAGCTGGAGTGAAGTGGCCTGCCCGCCGCTTACCACCCGCCAGTTCTACCCGTTATTCGTTCGCTCAGCCAGCCAGTCAGTCTGTCTGCCATGACTCTAACACAATTTATTGTTGTTTTTCTTGTTGTATGTGGTTTTTTGTTGTACTTCGCTTCAATGCGCGTATTCGCGCGTGTCGCATGTGCCTTTTTGTTGTTGTTGAATTCATGTACGAATTCGCTTCGTTTGCGCTCGTTTGACACGTTTTTTTATTGTTCTTGTTGTTGCTCACATCATGCTTTCTTTTGTGCTTACTTTGCTGCCAACGAACTGCTGCTGCTGCTCCCTATTTCTGCTCCCAAGCTCTGCTGCTCCCTTCACTTTCGCTGCTCGCAACTACTTCTGCTGCTCCAAAACACTTTCGCTTCGCCGAACTCTACGCTTCGCTTCGTCACTGTCGCCGCACTCGCACTTGCCGTCGCCTTCGCCGTTGCCATCGTCATCATCGCAATCGTGGCTTGCGTGACTCGCGCTCACCACTCACCACCACAACACTCAATGTCATTACACAATAATTTCGCTTTTGATTTCAAACGAAAAAAAATTAAAAACAATAAATTTCACTTTTCATCACCTTTTTGCCGTTGCGATATTCGCAAAATTTCGCTTTCGTTGAATTCACGTTTGCTGACGTTTTTTAACAACTAAGCCTGGTCTACTTTTAGGCGTTTACGCGTAGCCAAACACAAAAATATCGATTTCGATTCACATTTTCTTTTGCATAGTTCTAGGCGTATTTTTTAATGAATTTTAATTTTTTTTTTTTGCTATACAGCTACTATACATACATAACATATTATGTTAGCATATACTTTTATATTATATTTATTAATTTTCTATTTCATTTTACATTTTTGCTGTTGTCGTTGGTAATTTTCAACATTTCTTCTATTAACTCAAAACACACACGCACACACATCAACCGCGCACCAGTTTAGCGTCAAACGTTACATTTAGTTACGCACCTAAAAGTTGACTACGAAAATGAAGCGAATAATTTGTGAGACGTACCGTTTTGTGGTGGCTTGGCGTGTGTGGTGGAATTCTGTCTCAAAGAAATATATGCCCTCAGACTCTCAGAGAGTAGGCGCAGCACATTGTGTAACGGAATGTTGTTAACTGCTCTGAGAGCATTTCGAGTTGTGTGCGCGCGAATGAGATGGAAAATCTCGTGTGTTTTGCCTGCTTGACATCTTTGTTGACAGTGTGGTGAATTATAGATATCAAATTGAAGCAGCTGTTTTGTCTTACACACAAGCAATAATTGAGTACATATTGTGAAAATTCATAGACCATACAGATATTTTCTTCGAGTTTAAGTGCAGCGAAGCTAAATAAAGACAATTGAAATTGAATTGAGAGAGAGTTAATTAGAATTTTAGATTTTAAATTACACAAGAAGCGCAAACAAATACAAACAAGTTCAAACAAACAAGTGCAGAAAATTTAGGCGCATTTTCGTAATTACTGTTCACCTCAGACTTACACACAGCGCCATCTGGCCGTCACTAGCAGAGCCACTACTGATTTTCTGACCAGGGCCTTGGAGCAAAGAATTTTCTTCGTTCGCTCCGCTCCTACTCTGCTCACAAAATTTTATTTATTGCTCTGGCTGCGCTCTAAGCTCCCAACTTTTTTTGCTCCGATCTCCTCTCTAACTCCGATAAACAAAAAAACGTTGTCTAGTTATGTACCAGTGATGGAAAACTACTCGGACCTGTGTACCTTCCTGCCTTTTGGAAGCATGTAGGCATTTATTACAGTCGACAGGACTGCCTTAAATCAGATACAATAATTTTTAATGATGAAAGTAGATGCTTAGCGCTTACTTGAGATATGTATGTATGTGATTTTCAGCTCAAGCTCCAGCTCCGGTCCTGTCAATGATTTTAGCTCCAGCTCCGCTCCAGGAAAAAGCCTTATCTTGTTAGTTCTTTGCACCTTTGCACCGCTCCGTCCCGCTTTTGTATGTCGCTAGTGGGTTAAAATATTCTTAAAAAATATTCGCCATAAAAGTTCACTAGTGCGACTTCTCAAGCAAAAAACTTTGTACAAAGAAACTAACTCCTCCTTTCAAAAATTCTTACTATGCCAGGCCGTAGACGTGTTGGTGTAAAAATCGCATAAGCTATTATGGCCTCGGCAACTTTAACCTTTTTTTTTTTTTGAAAAACTTTAAATCAAACTCAAAATGCCAAAACCAAACTTAGATATGTATGTACATATGTAGATAAATGGCCAAAATTCGGCGGCTTGTCTTGTTGCGATATGGGCAGTGGACAGCTCGTTACGAAATGCATATGTAATCGCACTCTTCTTTGTGCTTTGAAATCTATGCATTTTCCTTTTTTGGCAAGCGTTTGAAATAATGTTATTTAAATATTCCCTCTCTATCTCTCTTTGGCTGTTTTAAGTAAAAAGAGGTTAAAGTTTAGTAGATAATAGAAGCTAATATAAGTTAAAAGCTTTGAAATTAATTGCATTTTAACGCATTTTGCATTGAATAGTTTTTTTGGGGCAAATCATTAAGCTTGCAGTAACGCTGTGTGCCCAGTTCTTTAACCCTAAGTATACGCATATACGGGTATCGTAAACGCTTTACTATGAAAAAATCCCTCTTGATCATACACCTTAAGTGCCTAACAGCAGTCTAATAACTCTATCTTAATTTTTAACTTTATTTCTATCCCTATTTATGTATATCCCTATCTCCATCTCTATCTGTCTCCCTATCTCTATCTCTAGCTCCATATCTATCTCTATATCTATCTCCATCTCCATCTCTATCTCTATCTCTACCTCTATCTCTATCCCTATCCCTACCTCTATTTCTTTCGTCCTGTTTTTAAAACACCACCTTCAACTAAGGGTTAAGCCATAAACATGTTTTTTACCTACAAAGCAATGCACTAAGTAAATACATACATATGTACATATGCATTTACATACATACATATGTACATATAATCGGTGCCAACAAGTTTTCAACATTATCTGGTTTATTAACTCTTAAAAACGCACGCAGCTTTTGAGCGCGTACAAAGTCCAAAGCTACTACACGGACAGCGAGATCAGCGATCAACACACATTGTCTTGCATGTTTTTTATTGTTGTCTCGTATGGTTGTTGTTGGTGTATGTATCTATATATTAATAGGCTAACATTTTTCCCATACAAACAATTTCCAGGCTGTTTAGCACATTTAACATACTCATATCCACATAAAATTGATATGGATGTGTTCGTATGAGTCAGGAGCAGTGCATAAGCATATAATTTTTTCTATAAATTATTTAATTTGTTTATAATTAATAAATAAAGTTTTTAGTTAAGAGAAATAGATATCGTAAAAATGTTTACAAATATCGTAAACACAGTTGAAGAGTTGCTTTAATTTCAAAGCGCTCTTTCTATTTTATATGCATTGGCCCAGTTTACGCTCAGATCAAAATCAACGCGGCCAAATATCTCCTATTGCTTTTCTATTAAAGCGAAAAATGAGATAGAGGGCGGGAGAGCACACTGAGTAATTTTAATTTTGACCAAGGCATATCTAACAGGTAGACTCGGCGGCGAATTGAAAAACTGCTTTTTTTTTATTTACAAAGGTAGTGTAATGTCAAAATCAAAGCGAATTCACATCATGGCCAATAGTAATGGACGAGCCCCAAGCGAATTCAGATTTTAACCACGGCGAAATATCATTTTGACATTACACTCTACCAATTACAATAACAAAATACATGGGCAATTTCTGAATTCGCCACCGGGCCTTCCTTCCTAGATCTGCCTTGATTTTGACCATGATTTCGCGTCGGACCGTGATCAAAAGGGTAAATCAGTGTTGCGGTACAACTGGAATTTAGAAAGTGTTGCTTATCTCCGCGAAAAGGAATAATTTTAGTACCAATACAAAGTTGAAAAAATAAATTGCATGGTCGAATTTCGAGCACCGGCGACACTAGTTTCTTTTAATAGATCTGCTCGCAGCGCGCCCACTCAAATAGAGCAAAAATGTAAATAAATAAAGGCCCAAAGCATGAAAAGCAACAACAAAACAAGTTCAACAACTGTATATATGCATACATATGCATGTATGTATGTATTTTATCAAGAAAGCAATGGAGATAACCAGCCAGTTTCACAAACGGAAAGAAGATCGCCAACAAAAAAAAATTGACTTTTGTTAATGATAAGAAATGCTTCTTAATTGTGTTTTCTCTTGTTTTTATTTTGCTTTGTTCTTTCTTCTTGTTCTTTGTTTTTTGTTTTTTGTTTTGTTTTTTTCTCTGTCTTTTGTTGTGACGCGTTAACAATTAATACGCGCCCCTTTGCGCGGGTGTGCGAGCCCCCAACATAACGCGTGCGCTCATTTTTGCTCTCATTTATTTCTTATCTGTTTTTTTTTAATATTCTGTAAAAAAAATTTAGGCAAGGTTGACTTGAGCTGCAAGTAGCTAATTACTTTAAGGATCTTATCAAATTTTACCGTTTACATATTATTTTAGTTAATACCTAATTATCCATAACAAAGTTAAATGCACAGAGCTATTAAGTGTGCATAACTGCTTGCCCAGAATGGTGTGGCTGTAGTACGTAGTAAGAGCTGTCAAAAGTTAAAGCAGTAAAATTGCATTGCAATGCCCACAATGTGTAGCTGTGTCTGTACCCTGCAAAAAATGCGATTAATCCGGGACGTGTCCGGGATCAATCGCAAGGGAGCATGCGACTAATACAATTTTACATCCCTTTATATGGAGTGAATTGATCGCATTTGTTCGAGCATGTCCTATGAAGAGACTAATTGTTCAACTTGTATACCCGAATGGGTACTAATGTAGATTAATCACTAACATACCGAACGGGTACAAATGTAGATCAATCGCTTACATCCCGAACGGGTACAAGTGTAGATCAATCGCTTACATCCCGAACGGGTACAAATGTAGATCAATCGCTTACATCCCGAACGGGTACAAATGTAGATCAATCGCTTACATCCCGAACGGGTCAAATGTAGATCAATCGCTTACATCCCCAACGGGTACAAATGTAGATCAATCGCTTCCAGCACGAACGGGTACAAATGTAGATTTTTCCAAGTTGTTCGCCAAGGCAATTTTTAATAACAATCTTTAAAAAATTGTAAATGTTAATGCATATACATATAAATAAAGATTATATAATGTTTTACTTTTGAAAAAAAATCTCAATAAATAAATAACAAAAATTGTAAGTTTTGAGTATGCATTATATGAGCGTAATGTAAAGGATTTTTTCATAGAATATTTTAGGCAACATTTTGTTAAAATTATTATTCATCATTGTTATTAAAAGAAAGGGTGTTCAATTCGTTTTACCGGTTGCTCTACAATTTTTTAAATACATTGCATATTTTTGTAAAATTTCTACATTTAAGGAATCTAGATTTGTACTCGTTCGGAATGAAAGCGATTAATATACATTTATACCCGTTCGGGATGAAAGCGATTAATCTACATTTGTACCCGTTCGGGATGAAAGCGATTAATCTACATTTATACCCGTACGGGAACAATCGGGGACTAATTGTGGACCGATTGTTCTCGAAAGAGATCTATCCGGGACAAATCTCTTTCGGGATTAATCGCACATTTTTTTGCAGGGTAGCGTGTAGTTGTGGCTGTAGTAGAAGTAGAGTTAACTTTAACTTTGTAGCGCGCTACAGTGTGACAGCTCAATTTTTTAATGACGGAAATTCGAAATGAAGGACGAAGAAACGGAAAAATGAATTGAACTTGTAAAAAATAAAGAGTTTTTACGGAATTTAAGGAATCCCCTGTACAAAAATATAAAAAAGATGACATATATGAGATACACTGAGCTACACCATTGTGTTCACATTTTCGAGCGTTGCCACAAAATCAGTCATCAGCTGATGTAGTAAGCAATGTAGTCCGTAGCTGTAGTACAACATTCTGGGCAAGCAGTAAGGTGCATATTCAGAACGTTGAATTTTGTTTTGGTCTACTCCCTATTAAAAATGAGAAACGATACTTTGTGTCTGCCTTTACTACATTGTAAAGCAGGGTATCCACATCACAAGAAATACTAAAACTCCATATAAAAAACGCTTAAGAAATGGTCAAGAAATTTTCTTGTGTCAAATTTTCTTTAGGCAGTATCCACTTCACAAGAAAATCTATTACAATTTTTGACGAAAAATGTGGTTGGCAACGCTGGTTTTGCCAAGAAATATATACGATTGTATATATTTCTTAAAGAAAAAATCAAACGTCAAAATTACTTAAGAAATAAATGCCAATTTTTTCTTGAGCAATTTCTTATGATGTGGATACCCAGCTTAAAGCAGTTTGCAATTTTCGAAAAAGTGGCAAGCCCAACAAAAATATTTCCAGCGTTCAAATTTTTTAAACACTTTCTATTCGATAGCCATATTGTAGTATTTAATTGATTTTGATGAATTTTATTGAGCTAAAAATTACAAACAGTTGGCAACGTTTTAAAAAATACTTGTTGGGGTCCTACATTTCTTCGAAAAAAATAAACTATCTGATCCAATCTTTTATTTTTTTAATTTATCTAATCGAATTTTTTTCGAAAGTTGGCAACTCTAATAAATATATGTCCAGCGTTCAACACTCTTAAACACTTTCAATGTGTTATCCATATTATATTATGTATTTATTTTTTATTTAATTGAATTTTACAAATTTCATTGAGCAAAAAAATTACAAGTACAAGTACAAGTGGCAACTCTAACAAAAATATTTCCAGCGAACAGCTTTCTTAAATAGTAACTTCAATTTGACACCCATATTTTAATATTTACATACATGCATAATTAATTTTGACACATTTATCTGAGCTTAACAAAATGTATGCTTTGCTAATAGAGTTACTGAATTTCTTGATATTATTTTTATTTGATTAATTTAACTTATCGACATTTTTTAAGAAGCTGGCAACACCAATTTATTTTCTTGCTAAAAATTATATCGGTATTATGTGGAGAACAATTCCAAAACGAATCACTGATTTCAGTGAAGCCGTTCTCAAGTTTTGAAGCCTGTTACAAATTTACGCGAGACAAGTTTGAGAGCCAATGAGTTTGGCTGAGATGTACACTTCGGCTTTATACATACATGTATGTATATGTATTAAGATAAGTATTATTGAATTAAAATATTTGTAGAAAATATTACGTTAGTTTTCGGAGGTTTTTTTTTTAAATTAAAATTGCATCCCTATAAAAATATGTAACACCCTATACTTGACAATAAATTGCTCCGTTTGCCTCTAACGCATTTTAATTCAGTTAAAATTTTTCTTTCGTACATATTGGAAGCTTCAACTTTTTGTTTGTTTCAGTTGTAAACATTTCAGCTGCTTTCTTAGTTAATCTCTGATGTTTGTGAACTCTCCAAATGTTAACATTTGTTGAATTAATTAAAAATAGAAAACAAGTTAAGCTGAGTTCGAGTTAATATTGGGGTCAAACAAATTTTAAATTGCATATAAATGAACTTTAGGTGGTCGTTCAGAGATATTTTTGTACAATTACATGTATGTATGTATGTACATTAGGGTGGTCCTTAAAATCAAATTAGTGGTTTTTCTGCGGTCTCACCCCCCTAAACGGTTGCAGTGCAGTTAAAGATATCACATATAAATTTCGGTCCCTATACGAGACGTTTAAGGGGTATCGTACAGGTATCACATATGGTAATGTGAACTTTGATCACGTCTATTCTGGGACTATATTTGATATACATACATATTTTTATATTTGACAAAGAAATCGCTTAAAATATTTTTATTATGGCCCCTTTATAATACCCATATTCATATGTACATATAAATGTGGGCGAGGTCGTTAACCGATTTTGGCAATTTTTCGTCCAAACATTTGCCTAAGTAAGTAAGTATGTGCCGCTGTGGTGCAGTGGGTAGAGTGCTCGCCTGCTATGCCAGAGGTCTCGGGTTCAAACCCCAGTCCGAGCAAAACACCAAAAACAATTTTTGTAATTAGTAAAAATCCAATTATTGGGTTTTTTAAGGGCAGCGGTCACCTCTTGGCAGTGGGCGGCATACCCTCCGAGAGTATTTCTGCCATGAAAAAGGTCTCACAAAAATGCATTCGCCGTTCGGAGCCGGCATAAAACTGTAGGTCCACCCAATTAGTAGGAAATAACAAAAGGAGCACACCTCGAATTGGGAGAGAAGCTCGGCCATAAAACTCGTCAGAGTTATAATAGCGCCATTGTATTATTATTATATTATATTATATTATTAAGTAAGTATGTATGTATGTATCTTCAAGCGATTTTTTTTCTTGAAACCGAAAGGTTAGTTGGTGAAACGGTGACCTTCTTTCCACAAATTTTTGGCTGAATTTTTTTGTTACTTTTGTTTTTTTTTTTTTTTTTTTTTGCAAATAAACAACGTTTGAAGGCGGCATTTGACAAAACAATATTTTAACTGCCACAATTATTATTATTTGAATATTTTTTTTTTAATTTTCTCCTTTATAATCAATCAATCAATCATCTGGCACTTGTTGCGCTCTGTGCTGTGTTTTGTTTTTTTTTTTGTTTGTTCTTGCAAATAAATGCACTATGAAATTAGCTGTCAATATAATTATATTAAACTGATGATTAACGTAAATGAATAAATATCTGTACATACGTGGCTATACATATATGTAAAGCGTTACACATATGTAATTATTGTATATAAATTTATACATACATACATATGCATATATACTATGTATGTTGGCTGTTAGATATGGCCCACCGCATCCTACATTCCACTTTGCTCTATGCCACATCGAGCAACCAATAACAACCAATAACCGATTAATTAAAACTTATCAGCGCTTGATTAAATTTTTTTTTCTTATTATTGATGAACTCAATCTACAAAAATAGGCAGCGAGAGATAATTAAAATTGCGTTTTCATTTAAAAAATATATTTTTAATTCGAATTTTTTATTTTATAAAATGAAACAAAAGGTAAGTGCAGACAGTTTGCTTGCAAAAGCCAACAAAAACGCCCTCAAATGACGAATTGCTTATTTGTTTGTGCCGTTTTAAATTAATTTCTGAAATTGCAAGAAAAATTGTGTAGGTATGTCATGTTATTAAAAATATTTGCGAGCATTTAATGTAATAAATGATGCTTAGAAAATACATACATACATATCGCCCGTTTTATGCAATAGGGATTTAACTCGAAATTTTCGATTTCTGGGATTTTGCCATATATTTCAATAACTGGTTAGTGCCTTTGAGTCTAGTCTTATAAAATACTCAAAAAGATAAAAATGGCGGAAATAGAAGTGACTTTGTATTTAGCCGTAGAAGGAAACTATTTGAAATTGTCAAACTTTATTTGCGTTTTCCCAAAAAAAAATTTTTTTGAGTTAAATCCCTATTGCATAAAACGTGCGATATGTACATATCTTTATAATTAAAGCATTTCCCAAAATAAAATTTTCAATCGTTTGTTACGTATTTATTCAACAAACAAAAATGACGTCAATGTCGCAAAACAGTTTTGAAAACACTGGACTAGGCAGCTGTTGCAGGAACCTTGTAAATATTACATAACACACATACATATGTAATACACATACATATGTAATAGCATATATAGATATGTACATATATAGTTGATGGAAATAAGCTAAATAGTATACATATGTAGGAAGTGACCAGAAAACAAACAGTTCTAAGCGGATTGCAGAGAGTGACATACTAGCAGACACCATGAAAACACTGTAGAGCCTAGAGCGGCTACGGCATGAATTATATGGGTTAAGGCCTGTGAGTTCGACTGAGAATAACAACGTGAACACAACGGACGTAGAGTCTGCTGCTCAACCCACCACCTGACAGCAGCTTGACGGTACTACTCAGAGTTGATAATTTGTATAGCGTATGAATGTGTCAAGATGAGTCAAAACACGAAGCAAGGAAATTTATTAATAGCCAATTATAGCATTTTCAGGTCAAGTGAAACCTTTTTAAAGTCAAGTGAAGCCTTTTTCAATTAAAATCAAACTTTTTTCTAGTCAAGTGAAACCTTTTTAAATTGAAATGAAACTTTTTTCAAGTCAAGTGAAACCTTTTTCAATTGAAATGAAACTTTTTTCAAGTCAAGTAAAACCTTTTCCAAGTCAAGTGAAACCTTTTTCAATTGAAATTAAACTTTCTTCAAGTCAAGTGAAACCTTTTTCAATTGAAATTAAACTTTTTTCAAGTCAAGTGAAACCTTTTCCAAGTCAAGTGAAACCATTTTCAATTGAAATTAAACTTTCTTCAAGTCAAGTGAAACCTTTTTAAATTGAAATGAAACTTGTTCAAGTCAAGTGAAACCTTTTTCAATTGAAATGAAACTTTTTTCAAGTGAACTACACCCTTTTTCAATTGAAATGAAACTTTTTTCAAGTCAAGTGAAACCTTTTCCAAGTCAAGTGAAACCTTTTTCAATTGAAATTAAACTTTCTTCAAGTCAAGTGAAACCTTTTTAAATTGAAATGAAACTTTTTCAAGTCAAGTGAAACCTTTTTCAATTGAAATGAAACTTTTTTCAAGTGAAATACACCCTTTTTCAATTAAAATGAAACTTTTTTCAAGTCAAGTGAAACCCTTTTCAATTGAAATTAAACTTTTTCAATTGAAATAATATTGAAAAAGGTTTAATTTCAATAAAAAAAAGGTTTCAATTTAATTTAGTGAGGTTTCGCTTTAAAAAGAGTTAATACCATGTCTCCACATAACGTGTTTCGCTCTTTTTTTCTGCATTTTCTCTCTCAATCTTGTTTCGACACGGAAACCAGTGCCGAAACTCGCCAATTTCCATATAAATTTCTGAGAGCGAGTGAAGATTGAAACACTGTTTCATTCTGAATCATCTTGCCAACCTCGATGATATCGATGTCTTCTCTAATTTTGTATCGAAAATCTATCGAAATCTCACACAGACCAAAACAAAAACGCAAAATATAAGCAAACATACAAACATTTAAGAGGAGCAAGAAAGAGAAATGTTAAACTGAATCACGATCAGCCACGTGGAGACGGGTTATTTAGCGAGATGTTTTGCTAGATGTTTTGTTGGTGAAACAAGTTATGGGGAGACGGGCTTTAACTTGACTTGAAAAAGGTTTAATTTGGCCTGAAAATCGTACATACATATCGCTAGCTTAGAGTGCAAAATTGCTAAAAAAATTGGAGAAAACACAAATATTTTTTTTTTTTTTTTTTTGAAAAACTAGCTTTGTTTTATTAGATAAAATAAACCTAATAATGATTTACCAAACTCAACAATAAACAATTATTTTTATTATAAAAAAAATTAATAAGCAATCTCAATTTTAATTTGTTTTTAAAAAGTTTTTGATTTACAGGTTCAATAATATGGATGCATAAATATGTACATATGGGCTAATCCTGGGTAACGCACGCGACATTCGTACGCATATAATCAATGCTAAAGGAGGGAAACAACGAGAGGATTACATGTTTATTTTATTTAATGCAAAGCACTACCAGAGTACTACATTCACGAGAAAATTTATGCTGGAGTAACAGTTAAGTTCTGATATATACGCAAATTTATAGCGGTAACGCACGCGACAAAAAATAGAAGCTTTTTTTTAAAGCGTCTGGAAGTATGCAAAATTTTGCGAATTTTGCACGATAACATATTTACTTAAAATGAGGAAATGAAGTTCGAAGAATACCCTAGGTTCGTAGATTTACGAAATTTTAAAAGTATTTCTCTAATTTTGTTTATGAACTATAATAGTAGTACTCACGCGACAGTAACGCACGCGACAAAATTTCCCAATGAAAAAAATATAAAACAAATTTTTTTAAATTCTCATTTTTAATGAATTTTTAGCAAACAATGGTTAAAAAAGTACATTTAAAGTATTTTGATAGAATAAATAAAAGATAACTTAAAACTAGGTACGTTGTACTTTAATTTTCTTCTTCGGCGAATAAGCTGTTCGAGCAACCTTAATAAAGTCGCCATCGATGTATGAACCCAATGCAAACTTTTAATTCCGATAATGTTTGGAACACTTTTCCATAACTTAGAGAGATTAAGTTTGTATCGGAGATGCCACGCCCCCTTTTCTTTCGTAAGTATGGTATTGATATTGTTTATCTCTGTACCAATTCCCAGTGTCCAACCATGAACACTTCCAGAGATATTGAGTATAAAAAATTTGGGGTATATGGGAGGTGCCACGCCCCTTTTTGTAATAACGCTCATCTCTATTTGTGAACTTGGAATCACGTTATTATATCGTCCCAAGTTCTAAGCCTTACAAAGAATATTTTCAGAAATACGTATACAGTACAAAACGTTTTGTTTGTATGGGAGGTGCCACGCCCTTTTAACTTTTTTGAAATTATTTTCCAATAGAACCTTCTCCGGACAATACTAAACACAACAAAAAAAGAATTATCGAAATCGTTCCATCCGTTCAGGCGTGATGCTATAACCAAGGAAATAGTGATCCATTTTTATATACATATATAGATTGAATTTTTTCACTTACGGTAACGCACGCGACAAATTTAAAACCCACATAAAGTTGTAACATTCAGCTTTCGGACAACACTGACTTTGTTTTTGGAAAAAGGTACACAAGCTTACTTTGTCACTGAAATTTCTTTTTATTTCACGTGGTTTCCTAGATTTAATAACTATTTATATAGTTTTTTGGTAACGCACGCGACAAAAGGATAAGCGAATTTTTAAAGTAAAAAAACTCCTTTATTCTTACTAGCTTCGCAAATTTTATACTCTTAAATTAAATTACGTTCTATGTAGAATGATTAGAGCGTGTAACAATAATATAACTCTCTTTTCAATAAACTAAACCCGCGAAGAAAAAAAATGATACTTTGCTAATAAAAAAGCCTTAGTGAAAATTATTTTTTTGGCGATTTTTCTCAGCTCGAGTTTAAGAACGAATAGAAAATGCTTATGTTTTTCTAAGATATACATGTATTATCTTTACTAATAAATACCAAAAAAAAAGTTCGGACCATTTTAAATTTCATGCTCTTGGTTGACTTTTTCAGGATTAGCCCATATGTATACAACCGATTTCGGATGATATAGACAAGCGAAATCGCGCATTGTCACGAAACAATCACAACAACAAAATAAAATAAAAATAAAAAACAATAACCATAACAAAGTGAACTTTGTACCAAAAAAATAAAAACGATAATTAAAATTGAAATTGTGCAAAAATAATAAGCTAATAAAATTTGTTTGAAATAAAAAAATGTAAAAAAGTATAAGCAACGAACCGATTGAAACAAAACAACATGAAAAAAAAAATTAAAAATAAATTAAAAACAAAAACAAAATAACAACAAGAAGACGCATATCAAACAAGACGCAAAACAAGCACTTGACGTTGAGAAAAAAATGGAAAATAAAAAATAATAAAAGAAAACCCAAAAGCAAAAAATACAAAGTTAAGCGTCTACAACTATTTGTAAATAAACATACATATGTATGTATGTATATGCAAATGAACAAATATAGTTACATATATGCAATAGATAATATTATCTGTGTCCCGCTGCAAGCAAGATCGGAGCAAAAATACACACGTTGCACTTTTCAAAAGTTGCCAGAGCCAGCAGAGCGCCGAAGCAACAGCAGAGGCAGCAGAGGCAGACTAGCAACAGCCAAAGGCGATCGTTGTTGAATAGTTCAGTGGCGGCAGGCAACGCTAACAGACGTGTTTTCAACAAAACAATCGTAATAAAAAGTGTTAATTGAAGAAAAAAAAGTTGTTAACAAAAAAAACTGCAGAAAATTAACAAAAAATTGAAAGTAGATAAAACAATAAAAAGTTAAAAAAAACGATTTTTATTTAATTTTAAAACAAAGTGAAAAGAGAGATTACTTCACACACAAAATCGCCAAAACCAAACAGAACAGAGAAGAAAAATTATAGCGGAAAAACTTTTTATCATAAAAAAACACAACCAAATTTTAAGTGAAAAAAATTAAAAGAAGAAATTTTTATAAAAATAAATTTCAAATTTAAAAAAAAAATATGCTCCGTCATTTGCTACGCTCCATTCTGTACGCGCAACCCGCCCAGTATACCGCGGCCGGTGCGGCGTTGTTGGCGCCACACAGCGCACGGACCTTGAGCTCAGCCGCCACAGCGCAACCTACACCCACACAACAACAAACGGGCCTAAGTCAAACCGATAAATTTCTGGTGTATAGCGAAGAGGAGGGCTACGTTAAGCAATCGCCTTTTGAACCGATCGAGCCGATCAATTTGACAGTGGACAAATATATTTGGCGCGATTTTAAAAATTATGAAAATGATGTGGCAGCGGTGAGTATTTTGAAAATTAAATTAACTGATTGTATGTACATATC
Source organism: Urophora cardui (assembly GCA_960531455.1). Classification (NCBI taxonomy): domain Eukaryota; kingdom Metazoa; phylum Arthropoda; class Insecta; order Diptera; family Tephritidae; genus Urophora; species Urophora cardui. Next base: position 4,097,099 of record OY482671.1, on the reverse strand, counting down.
ATGGAATTTTTGCAAACAAACAAAAAATTATTTTGTGGCTTAAAATTGTATTCTTTTAGCTTTTGAGTTTTCATAATGTGTTATTAGGCAGCTTTCACATTAAAGTTTCGAACTTTCACATTAAAGCTTTGTGCTTTCACAATGAAACAAAAATTTAACAGTCTAATACAAAGTATACTAAGCTTAGTAGCTGTGCTTTCTGCCAAAATCTTTGTCATTGGATGTTTCTTTTGTCCCATCCAAAAATATTGGGCCTAATGCATAAAAATCAAGCTTTAGTTCATACTCAGTTTTTTTCGTAAAATGGGGATTTTATATGCATAAAAATTATTAAAATTGCTTGACTTTGCCAAACAAATTAGGTTTACTTATAGAAAAATTATAAAATAAAAAAAAAACCCATCAAATAAATTTAAATTATTTGGTTATTTCTCGAGGTTAAGTTTGAGTTGAGTCTCTTGAGAAAGAGCTCAGTTTTATGCATAAGGGCCATTATCTCCTCAAAGCCTCCGAAAGGTGTGCAAATAATCAAGTGGCACTAAAACTGTTGTCTTATTATATGCGATACCCCCAAAAGCTACTAGCCAAAAATACTCTTGTGACCTTAATGAAATCAGCTATTTTTGAAATCTGCGTAATATATGACTTGATAAACGAAATCACCAAGAAGTACGACCATTGAACAAAAAAACCCGCGTGTAGCACAGTACAAGTGATAGAAGTTAACTTCTTACATCAATTTATATTCGCTCAAAAGCAACAAGTACCAAGTTTCATATATCATATGAGAAACGAATTTGCAAATACATCCCTGAAAAAAATGCGATTAATCCGGGATCAATCGCAAGGGAGAATGCGACTATGTAATACAATTTTACATCTCTTTATATGTAGCGAATTGATCGCATTTGTTCGAGAATGTCCTATGAAGAGGCTAATTGTTCAATTTGTATACCCGAACGGATACAAATGTAGATCAATCGTTTTCACCAAATTCTGAAAATGTCTAAAAATTATAAATCGTTTTATATATTAGAAAAGTTTATTCGATTAGATTTCATTTTGTAAATTAAAAAAAAATAAGTATTTCCCCCAAATATTTAAAGTTTTGAGAATGCATTATGCGAGTGTAAAAGATATGTGAGGAATTTTTCAAAGTTGTTAGCCAAGGCTATTTTTTATAACAATCTTTAAAAATTATAAATGTTCATGCCTATTTACATGTACATACATACAAATCTGCAAAAGAACCCAGCCAGCAAGGTACCGTACATTTTACGAACATTGCGATTTACGAGCTATTCTCGAATAAGAAAACAATAACAAAATAAGCTTTTTTCTATCATGTCAAAAAAAAAAAAAAGAAAACGAAAAATTTCAAACTGAATATTTTAAAAGTATGTATGTTTGTAAAATTTCTACATTTACGATAAAAAAAAACGGACGTAAAAAGATTCATATACGAGTGCTTTTTCGATACATTTACGACACTCGTAGGCAATGAACATTTTAAAGCGAAACAGTATTCGTAGGCGAATCGTAAACGGATTTCGTAAACGATATTTTATTAGAGTTTTCTTCGAGAAAACATCAGTTTACGAGCTCGTTTACGATGATTTTGCTGGATGGGAATTTAAAATAAAAATATGTATGTATTAGTAAAAAATTCCGATTTTAAATTTTTTTTTGACATACTGAGCACCTAATGCTTTTCCTTAAATAGGTACTTATATTTTCGTTCATCGTTTTGTTTTTATATTAAATTATTTCTCAGTTTTTAGTGCGATTTTAAGATTAAAGCGTGCTTTTTAGTTTTTTTAAGCTATTATTTATTATTAAAATAAAAAAAAATAAAAAAAATAAAAAACAAGTAAGGAAGCCTAAGTTCGAGTGGAATCGAACATTAGATACTCAGCTGTATGTTTTCATTGTTTGTTTGCGTTTGATGGATTTTATATAAAGCGAGTGCTGCATAAAGTGGGCGTAGCCACGCCCATTTTCAAAATTTTTATCAGTCATCCAACTAAGCATATGAATATTATTCTTTGTACAAAAAGTCATTCCTTTATGACTTCCAGTTACAAAGATGTCACGTTACAAATTTCCAAAGCGTGTTACAGAAATATCTTTGCTAAAAAGTAGGCGTGGTCATAAACCGATTTCAGTAAATTTTTGCGTGTCTATTAATACAAGTTATAAAAGTGTATAAACCAAGTTTCGTCATAATCTCTCAATTATTTGTCGAGTTATGGGCTCCGAAATCTCGTAGATTCCTTTGTCTAAAAGGAGGCGGTGCCACGCCCATTTTCCAAAATTTTTCTATTTTTTGTTTCCGATCTATTGTGGAACTCATGCCACAAAATTTCAATGAATTATCTTTATATTTGACAAAGATCTCGCTTAAAATGTTTTTATTAGGCCACTTTATGATACCCTTATATAAAAGTAGGCGTGGTCGTCAACCGATTTCGCTAAAATTTTGAACATGTATTACCACAAGTAATAAAAGTGTATACACCAAGTTTCGTCATAATATATCGATTATTTGTCGAGTTATGGGCTCAGAAATCTCGTATATTCCAGCTTCTAAAAAGAGGCGGTTCCACGCCCATTTTCCAAAATTTTTGTGTTTTTCGTTGTATGTCCGCAGGTGGACTCCTGGCATAAAATTTCAATGATATATCTTTATATTTGACAGAGACATCGCTTAAAATGTTTTTATTAGGCCATTTTATAATACACATATATAAAAGTGGGCGTGGTCGTCAACCGATTTAGGAAATTTTTCGTCCAAACATTTGCCTAAGTAAGTACATCGCGCCTACCGAATTTCATCGATACATCTTTAACGGTTTCTGAGTTATGACTCATAAAACTTTCAATGTTTGCCCCTTAATAAGTGGGCGTGGCACCGCCCATTTTCCAAAATTTTTGTGTTTTTTATTTTATGTCTATAGTTGTACTCATGCGACAAAATTTCAATGATATATCTTTATATTTGACAGAGATATGGCTTAAAATGTTTTTATTAGGTCACTTAATAATATACATATATAAAAGTGGGCGTGGCCGTCAACCGATTTTAACTATTTTCCGTCCAAACGTTTGCCTGGGTAAGTATATCACGCGTACCAAATTTGATCGATATATCTTCAATGGTTTCTGAGTTATGACATATAAAACTTTCAAGGTTTGACCCTTAATAAGTGGGCGTGGCACCGCCCATTTTCCAAAATTTCATAAAATTTCTTCCTAGGGGCTGAGCTCAACACGTGGGTAAAATTTCATCGCTCCAGCTATATTAGTGACTGAGATACCAAATTTCCGATTTTTTCTATATAGGAAAAGTGGGCGTGGTCATGGTCCGATTTCGCCCATTTTCAATACCAACGGTCCCAGTCTCGATACCAACTTGCATTTCAAATTTCATCGAAATATCTCAATTTTTGCACGAGTTAGAGTGTTTACAGACGGACGGACAGATAGACGGACGGACGGACGGACATGGCTCAATCGATTTCTCTTTTCACCCTGATCATTTTGATATATATAAGTCTATATCTATCTCGATTATTTCATTCTGTTACAATCCACCGTTATGTGATTAAAACTATAATACTCTGTGTACTAGTACAGCTGAGTATAAAAAAAATTTGTCGCCCGGCTTGATTCGAACCTACCTCCCCTCCCTTCCAGACCAGACACACTACCTCTACGCCACCACACCACTTGCGTGGGGTATGTCAAACGCTGCACTTAAACTGAACTAACAAAACGGGTGGTTGCTTTCATTGTAATATGTACATACATATGTATTTGCAAATATCAAACTTGTTACTTTTTGCTTTCAATAGGTGAGTGAGTTGTACTTGTTAGTTCAATTTAAGTGCAGCATTTGACATACTCTACGCAAGTGGTGTTGTGGCGCAGGGGTTTTGCGTCTGGTCTGGAAGGGAGGGGTTGTGAGTTCGAACCGCGCGGATATCAAGGTTGATTTTTTTTAAATTAAAAATCAACTAAAATGGCTGCTATTCCCGGGGGCAACTTCCGTTGCATCAAATTTCAAATTTCACTCTCCATAAAAACTCTCGCCGCCTAAGAAGTTAACTTCAAAAGATTACAAAATGCCCATAAAAATGCACTTGTAAATTTATTACAAAAAAAATATTAAAAAAAAATATGAAAAAAAGAGTTATTTTTTCCAGAAAAAAAAAAAAGAAAAAATGAAGCTCAAGCTGTTATCGAATAGTAAGCACGATAATTTTCTACTATGCACAAACGGCGTAATGGACTTGAGACTTAAAAAACTCAATATATAAACAACACTGAACGTCTGTAGCAAGCGATAAAAAGAGCTTTCATTTGTTTGAGCTTGCGCGAAGAGAGTTCAAGTATGCTTATAAACAGTATTAACACAAGAGATGATCGGGATATACACAAGTTAACTCCGAGTTAACTAGCTAATTCGGATTAGCTAAACGTTTTGCTTGTTTTTTCTTCCTTGTAACTAAATTTTTCTCGATTCTTGTCATCTTCAATCAACAAGAAACTACAGTTTAGCATAAAAGTTTTTGCTTTCCTCTCCTTCTTTGTTGGCTTTTCTTTTAAATAAAATCATTTACAAGCAATCAAAGCGAGCAATTATCTACATTAATTGCGCCAATAAAATTTAAATATAGTCATACCTACACGCCTACACGCATATATGCATACATTAGACCGTATCAAAAAAAATTCTAAGCGAAAAAAGTTTTTAATGGCGTTTTCTTTTCTACGAAAAAATGTTGCCCTCCTATATCCCAATTATCGAATTACGTATCCTGACTTTCTATAAAACGGCTGAATTTGTAGATAAGGGTGCCCTCTTACTTAGTTAGAGGTCAATATTTGGTGAAAGGACCAGACAAACATACAAACTGGCTAAGAAAATCAAACAGGGCAACATTATTTCGAGAAAAGAAAACGCCATAAGTTAAATCATTTCAACTCGAAATGCAACAAATTTTGGTGTTAAATGGAAAATTTGAACGGGAAAAAAATGTGTTTTATTTCGGATTCTACTTTATTGATCTAATCTGCCTATGTAATCTAAATACTTCTTTCGCATAAGATGCATGATTTTTGACAGCCTTTAATAAGCTGACATCAAACATGTTTATTAGGTTAGTAGAAACTATTATATGGGCCTTAAATGCCCAAATGGTGCACTTAGGGTTAATAATATTCCATAAACAAATTTTTTTGCGAGATAACAACATTTGCTGCAACAAACTTTAAGATCCAACCACAAATGCTGAAGATATGAAGAAAAGCCTACTACTAGGGTGATCAGGAAAAAACGTTTTTTTCTTTTTCGAAAGTTTCTTTCAAAAATGCATTATATGAACTGGCGCACGTTGAACTTTTTTTTTAAATTGTTGGTAAGTTTGAGTGCACTTAGGGTTAATGGGGCACTTAGGGTTAATAGTGCACTTAGGGTTAATGGTGCACTTAGGGTCAATGGTGCACTTAGGGTTAATGGAACACTTAGGGTTAATGGTGCACTTAGGATTAATGGTGCACTTAGGGTTAATGGCGCACTTAGGGTCAATGGTGCACTTATGGTTAATGGAACACTTAGGGTTAATGGTGCACTTAGGGTTAATGGAACACATAGGGTTAATGGTGCACTTAGGGTTAATGGGGCTTTTAGGGTTAATGGTGCACTTAGTTTTAATGGTGCACTTAGGGATTAATGCGCTGCCATAAGAAAAATTCTTCTTGCGAAACAAAAACATTTGCTGTAATAAACTTTAATATCCGACTATAAATGCGGAAGATATGAAGAAAAATGTAATTCGACCACTACTAGGGTGGTGCAAAAAAACTTGTTTTTCGTTCGCTCGGAAGTCTTTCCAAAAATATGTACTTATTATATGAGTGGGAGTATTTCGTACGTTTTTTTTTTTTTTTGAGACACTCTAATGTACATCTGCTTTGTAGTATATCAATCTCGCTCGCTGCAAAATAGGCGTTAAATGAAAAGTTTCATAAACATTTCAATTAAGTGAAAAAAACTGCAATTTATTCAAGCGCTACATATACATACATATGTGCATACATATGTAATTTGTTTTGCGTGATGCAATTGTGATGCAAACATCCAGTGCGTTTAACACCCTCTAGGAAATGGAAAGAAAAATGAAAGCGGTTAACGTTTACCCTCGCGCTTTTACGGGTCTCTCTACGCGCACTTACATTTACATATCGTCGTTTAAAATTCAAAGCCGCATATCGATCAAATACAATACCGCGTAAGTGACATTTTTGCAAAAAATTAGATTTCCACAAAAACACATTTCTGCGGTCTGTTCCTATCCATTCATACAAGAATTTTGACATTAGCACAATGTTTTTTTTTTTTTTTTTTTTTTTCCTTCATAGAATCTTTTATAGAATCTTTCTTCTTTAGAAAATAACAATAATTTCGCAAATCGTACAAACTAATACAATAAATTATTTGTTGCCAATGCTACAAATAATAAAGTTGGCAAAGAGTCTTTTTACATATACACATATGGCATGTATCTTAACCTAGGAGTGTAATATTAACCTAGTTGTGTAATGAAGTTTATCTTGGTCTAGGTCACTTTTATTAATTATTTATTTATTTATTACTAGCAGATACCCGTCCCGCTTCGCAGCGACGAAAAAATTTGTATGTTATAATGAGGGTTTCCCTCTACATTTCCCTTTCTCTTTCTTTTTCATTTAGTTTTACCTTTACCTTTACCTTTACCTTTACCTTTACCTTTACCTTTACCTTTACCTTTACCTTTCCCTTTACCTTTACCTTTACCTTTACCTTTACCTTTACCTTTACCTTTACCTTTACCTTTACCTTTACCTTTACCTTTACCTTTACCCTTACCTTTACCTTTACCTTTGCCTTTACCTTTACCTTTACCTTTACCTTTACCTTTACCTTTACCTTTACCTTTACCTTTACCTTTACCTTTACCTTTACCTTTACCTTTACCTTTACCTTTACCTTTACCTTTACCTTTACCTTTACCTTTACCTTTACCTTTACCTTTACCTTTACCATTACCTTTACCTTTACCTTTACCTTTACCTTTACCTTTACCTTTACCTTTACCTTTACCTTTACCTTTACCTTTACCTTTACCTTTACCTTTACCTTTACCTTTACCTTTACCTTTACCTTTACCTTTACCTTTACCTTTACCTTTACCTTTACCTTTACCTTTACCTTTACCTTTACCTTTACCTTTACCTTTACCTTTACCTTTACCTTTACCTTTACCTTTACATTTACCTTTACCTTTACCTTTACCTTTACCTTTACCTTTACCTTTACCTTTACCATTACCTTTACCTTTACCTTTAACTTTACCTTTACCTTTACCTTTACCTTTACCTTTACCTTTACCATTACCTTTACCTTTACCATTACCTTTACCTTTACCTTTAACTTTACCTTTACCTTTACCTTTACCTTTACCTTTACCTTTACCTTTACCTTTACCTTTACCTTTACCTTTACCTTTACCTTTACCTTTACCTTTACCTTTACCTTTACCTTTACCTTTACCTTTACCTTTACCTTTACCTTTACCTTTACCTTTACCTTTACCTTTACCTTTACCTTTACTTTTACCTTTACCTTTACCTTTACCTTTACTTTTATCGGGACCATTCATCACCATCCGGGCCCACTACTTGAACCATCTCTGAGAAACCGACTTAAAAAATAACAATGAAAATATCTGTATGTTGAAGCCCTGCTCGACACATTTCATTTGCTAAAAAATATAGCTCGGAAATATTCAGGGGTCAACCGGGTCCACGTATTGACCCATATCTCGGGACCCGGCCTAGGCATCGCAATGACAATAACTCTATGTTGAAGGCCTGCTCAGCACCTTTCATTTGATACCAATATTGCTCGGAAATATTCAGGGGTCATCCGGGTCCACGTTTTGACCATATCTCGGGGCCCGGCCTAGGCATCGCAATGAAAATAACTCTATGTTGAAGGCCAGCTCAGTACCTTTCATTTGATACCAATATTGCTCAAAGACTTGCTGGGTCACTCTGGGTCCACATTTGGGCCTATATTCCGGGAAGTTCCCACTTTTCGGAAAGTCTGTATACCCTATCACCAGCCCATATACAATATGAATCTACTGTGAAAATTTCATAAAGATCGGTTGATTACTTTGGGAGTCTATAAATAACACACACACACACACACACACACACACACACACACACATTCATTTTTATATAATAGATTATTATTATTATTATTATTATTAATTTTTTTTTTTTTTTCAAAAGTGGATAAACAGTTTAAGTTTTTATTTAAATTTATATGTACAGCCATAGCATGGTGATCGTAGAGGTGTTTGTCTTCGCGCGGGCTGGCGCGATGAACAACAGGGACTAGGTGCGTTCATCGCGGTGGCCGTTGGTCGGACGCTTCGGCGACGTTTATTGTATTGTTCGGTATTTCCACCAGCGTGTACTATGAACGCCAGGGACTAGGTGCCGTTCATCGCGATGGCCATTGGTCGGGCGCTTCGGCGACGTTCATCATTATCTTTACTTTACGTTACTTTCGAGATATTGGTCTAACAGAATATGACCTTATGCACAATTGAGGTTTACATCCTTTCTCTTTAACCGCCTAGGATAGTTTTGCTTTAGGAGACTTTTTGCTAATGAATTAGGATGGTTGGCTAATCTTTTCTTTTCTATCTCTTCGGTCACCGTATTTATCTCTAGGTTACTATGTATAATTGAATTTTTTACATACCAAGGAGCTTTGCATATTGTTCTTAATATCTTGGACTGTAGCCTTTGAATTCTTTCTACGCTAGATTTCGATGCTGAGCCCCATAGTTGTATTCCATACATCCAAATTGGTTTTAAAACCATATTAAATATTAATATCTTATTGTCTAATCCCAGTCTGGAACTTGGACCAATTAACCATTGCAGATGGCTTATTTTCAACTTGGTTTGAATAATCTTTTTGTCAATGTGATTTTTCCAAGTCATTCTTCTATCCAATGTGACTCCAAGGTACGTAACGAAGTCTTTCTGAGTAATTATTTTCCCATTTATTGAGACTGGTGGGCATGTGTCTTTTTTTAGGCTAAAAGCACAATGTTTCAATGGCAATTACGCGCTTTTGCACTTTAAACGACGATATGTATGATGCTGAGTACTTATTTGCATACGTTTTTGTGATATTGTTTGAACTTGGAAAAGAACAAAAAACTTAACTTAAACGCATTGAAAAAAAAAACAAAAGAAACGAGTTTCAACAAAAAATTGTCAAGTCATTGCAGACAACAAAAGCTGTTATTATAGCTAAACAACGCATTTATCTTTTTTAAACGATTTAATTTTCTTAGACATGCAAGTCAGCAAATCATCTTTTATTTGCAAAATTCTCAGGCTTCATGCTTAGATATTAGTTTGCATGCAAATTGCGGATTAAAATAATAAATTTATTGCAAGTGCTGATTTTATGATTTATTTCACACACGAATTGTAATTTTGCAACTTTTTTTCACCTGGAAGAAAATAAAACTCAAAACTTTATGCATGTGTTACAGCGGCGCTCAAATGTTGCCTTCTTTACGTTCGCCATTTCCCATGCGCCCATCAGCGCCGGTGTGTGTGTGTCTAAAACAAAAACTACTAAACTACAGCAGCCAAACGGAAACTAAAAATAGTAGTAAATTTATATGACAATGAATGAATATAAAATAAAATCAAAATGCATTACCTACAATCATATGTACATACTTATATGTATCTGCATGCACTAGTATTTGGGTTAGGGTTACATTAATCTTAGCAAATCGACAGACAGCTGCATAAATGAAATGACTGACAAATTTTTGTGTAGCAATTCAATGGCTTTTTTAAAGAAATACATTTCAAACACAGAACGGCAGAGCCAAAGCCATAGCATAATAATATTTTGAAGATTTTGTCGCAATTCTTGTTGCTACCTGTGTGCTGTTGTTTTTTTTTTGTTTTTTTTTTTTTTGTTCAGCAAAAGGGACGAAGCGGCTAATGATAAATATGGCAGTGGAAATACTAAGCTGCGATTAGTTGCATTGAAATTTTGCGTGTAGCTAATAATTCTAAGGGAATTTCCCCGGTTCTTAATTGCCTTGCAACAAGGTCATTTGAAACTTTTTTCTTAGCTTCATATGTGTACTATGTGCAAACCAGGATGCATTCAAAGCCCGTATCCACATAACTTGATTCGCCAGCGAAACATCTAGCGAAACATCTCGCTAAATAATCCGTCTCCACGTGGCTGATCGTTATTCAGTTTCACATTTCTTATTCTTGTTCATGATGCAATAATAAAATGGTGGACGCAGCAGAGGACGGCTATTTTGTTTTTGGAAAAGTAAGCTGTCAAATTATCGTCTTTTGTTTTGATTTTACCCTCTTGCACGTGTTATTCCTGGAAATAGCTTGTGTGTTCGCTTGTATGTTCGCTGGCGTTTTTTCTGTTTTTGAACGTTTTATCTACGGCCGTTCAACGGTAATCGCCTATTCCCTTTTCAGTGAAACGACCATATTATTATTTGGTCATGTTCTTGTTCTTCTTAAATGTTTGTATCTTTGCTTATTTTTGCGTTTTTGTTTTGGTCTGTGTGAGATTTCGATAGATAGCAAAAGTAGAGAAGGCTTTCAAGAGGATTGAGAACGAAACAAATGTTTCTATCTTCATTCACTCTCAGAAATTTGTATGGAAATTAACGAGTTTCAGCACTGGTTTCGAGGTCGAACGAAGATTGAGAGAGCGAATGCAGAAAAAAAGAGCGAAGCACGTTATGTGGAAACATGGTATGTATGTATAAGGTTTGACCAGGACCACTCGGCCAAAACCAAGATAAATTCTGCTAAATCAAGATGTCTGGCAGCCCTAGCATAGTGAAATATTAAGAGCCTTTCAGCAATTAAAAGCCATAACTGAGCGCCGTTTGGCAACTCTGAACACAATTTTAGCTTCTTATCTCTCTCAGCTGTATAGCCGCTGCGTCGTGACTACGCTCGTTGCAAATAAAGAAAGGTCGAGTAACACCTACACGTGTATTGTATGTAATAACCCTGTAGGGAAAATCTCTAGTTCAGAACTAGGTCGCTTCTAGTGCATTTTTCGCAACTACTAGTGCGAGCTAAATCTCGTGTGCATGTTATCAACTGGCGAATTTAGCACGACGATGTCCTAGGCGGTCGCAATTGTCACTCTCTGCCCTACATTTTCGATAGTTGCGAACTAGTACTAAATTCTAAAGTTTTCACTAGTTCGTTTATTGGAACAATTTCGCTTCATGCAAGTGGCGTGATGGCACCCTGGCTAACGCGTGTAACAATGAACCAGGGGAGCGCGGGTTCGAATCCTGTCGGTGTCGAGGCGAATGATATTTTATTTTAACTAATATTTTTTTATTTATTTATTTCAGGGACCGTAACGATTATCATTTTTATAAAAAAAATGATTTTTAATCGTTATAATTTGATTTTTATTTTTTCGATCAAAAATACTTGTTATTACTGGATTTAAATTTTTCCAATGAAACTTGATTTTTCCCATCATAATAAACTCTAAAAACTTGTTTCTTTTGCATCATACGCTATATTATTAATACACTAACATAAATTTTGTTCTCAAATAGAACTGTGCCAATGTTGACACAATCGTCAACTTCAGGCCATCAAATATAGGATTCACCAACGTTTGAAAAAGTTTATTATGATCGGAGAAAAAATAAAAAAATATTGATTAAAGTTGATCGAAAAAATTTAAATCCAATAATAAAAATTATTTTTCATCGAAAAAATAAAAATCGTAAATAATGGTTATTTAAAAATTTAAAAAATAAAAATCTTCAGAATAAAGATGAGGTCATATTTGGATAGAATGTGCTAAAATCATTGTATCGGCATATTTGCATTTTATTGTTAACGAAGTTTTCATAATGATTTTTTCATCCGAAGAAATGAAAATAACGATTAAAATCGGTCCCTGATTTATATACAAAAATATTTAAAAAGTAATAAAATAAACAAAATTCAAACTAAGCCTGAGGGATCGGAAAAGCATAATTAGGCGAACATTTCATTTCATACAAGTTAAGATGCAAATAGAAAACTCTTTACATAACATCTTCACTAAACATCTGAGAATTTCAGAAATCTCCAAAGCCGACGGCAATTTAACGAACGAAAAATTTTCATAGAATTTTTGTCACTTCGAAATTGCTTACAAATCAAAGTGTGTCTTATAATGGTCACTCAATTCACTTCTTCTGAACTGGTGAGGGTCTAACTACAACTGATCTAGTTCATTTTTGGCACCTTTTCGCTAGTTGGGAACTAGAAATTTTGCTCACTAGTTATTGAGTTCCCTGCAGGGTATGTATGCATTTTAATATATATTTGCACACGATAACAAATATAGGTACTCATTAAATATAAAAATTTGTACATGCAATTGCTGATAAAACAACCGCCTTGCAGCGTCACTGAAAATAACAATTGACGATAAGCAAACGGGAGTGACTTTTGAAAAAATAATAAAAATAAATTTAAACAAAGAAAGTATTAATTGCCTGCACAATTTAAGTTCATATGCATGTATGTATATGTTTATTTACATAGCTTACTTTTATTTGCATTACTTAGCATCAGCGACCGTAACGGTTATAAGTGATATCCAAAAAGTTGATTTTTAACGATTATTTTCTGAGTTTTATTTTTTGCTCAGAAAATAAAAGTTTTTTCTTGAGTTTTATTTTTTGATCAGAAAATAAAAGTTTTTTCTTGAGTTTTATTTTTCGATCAGAAAATAAAAGTTATTTTTTGAGTTTTATTTTTCCCTCAGAAAATAAAAGTTTTTTTCTGAGTTTTATTTTTCGATCAGAATAAAAAAGTTTTTTTTTGAGTTTTATTTTTCCCTCAGAAAATAAAAGTTATTTTTTGAGTTTTATTTTTCGATCAGAATATAAAAGTTATTTTTTGAGTTTTATTTTTTTGCTCAGATAATAAAAGTTATTTTTTGAGTTTTATTTTTCGATCAGAAAATAAAAGTTATTTTTTGAGTTTTATTTTTTTGCTCAGATAATAAAAGTTATTTTTTGAGTTTTATTTTTTTGCTCAGATAATAAAAGTTTATTTATAAATTTTACGTATTTATGTGACGCGAGCACATATATACTATTAAAAATGTAATTATATATATATATACAAGAATTGCTCGTTTAAAGTTATTAGATTTATGTAAATGCTTCACATACAACAACTTTATTTCTGTCCTTCTACAGAGTTTCTAAATGATACATATTTATGTACCTAATCACATACATACATAAAATTACATTTTTAATAGTATATATGTGCCCGCGTCACATAAATACGTAAAATTTATAAATAAACTTTTATTATCTGAGCAAAAAAATAAAACTCAAAAAATAACTTTTACTATCTGAGCAAAAAATAAAACTCAAAAAATAACTTTTATTTTCTGATCGAAAAATAAAACTCAAAAAATAACTTTTATTTTCTGAGGGAAAAATAAAACTCAAAAAATAACTTTTATATTCTGATCGAAAAATAAAACTCAAAAAATAACTTTTATATTCTGATCGAAAAATAAAACTCAGAAAAAAACTTTTATTTTCTGAGCGAAATATAAAAATCAAAAAATAACTTTTATTTGCTGAGGGAAAAATAAAACTCAGAAAATAACGATTAAAAATCAATTTTTTTATAAAAATCGAAAAAATAAAAGTTAATGCACCTAGAGGTAGTCTGCGTTACGGTGATTACATCTGTGTACTTCTTTTGCGTTTAGCGTTTCTCCTTCAGTATGATTTTTTTAGTCAAAATTTAAAAAATAACGATTATTTGCAATCCCTGCTTAGCATCAGTAATTCTATTTGTCTACTACTACATTCTGTCTTATCTCTAAGCAAATGCTAAACGAAAATATTTGTTTCGTATAAAATGACTTGCAAAACTATTGCAGCTTAACTACGGCAATTATCTCGAAGCATTTCATTGGAAACAAATTGTTTAATTCTTTGTTTACTTTTTAATTGGCTTGTACGGTCTGCCGAAATTTCGCTGACCTTCAAAAGACGCGCCCCCGTTTTAGCTGAATGTAGGTGTGTATATACATTAGACCGCATCAAAAAAAAGTAAATAAAATAAAAATCGCTATACAGCCACGCATACAATGTATTGTTGTTTGTTGTAAGACATTTTCGAAAAAGAAAGTACCTACCTAAATATATCTTCTTGGACCACCCTAATAGTCAACCAATTACATTCTTCTTCATATCTTTGGCATTTATATTCGGATCTTAGAGTTTGATATAAAAAAAAATATTTTTGTTTCGAAAATAGATTTTTCTTGCGTTTAGGAGTACCTACCACCTAGATCTCCGAAAATTACAAAAAAAAACCGCCGTATAGACGCTCATATAATGAATTTTTGAAAAACAACTTTCGAAAAATTAGAAAAACATTTTTAAACCACCCTAATACTTGTCTGCTAACATTTTTCTCTATATATGTACCTATTAAAAAAAAATATGTAGGTACCTATTAGGTATAGGTAGTTTGTTGCAGCAAATTTTTATGTCACGCGAAGAAAATTTTCCCTTTATGGAAGCTTATTAACCCTAAGTACAGCACTGCGGTACTTATGAACCAGATCTCCAACAACTTAAAAGAAATCGCTGCACATATAATTTGTATTTTTTCATTTTTTCTTTTAAAGTATTAAGAAAAATTCTTTATACCACCCTAGTAAGCAACCAATTACATTTTTCTTCATATCTTTGGCATTTATATTCGGATCTTAGAGAGTGATATAAAAAAATATTTTTCTTTCGAAAATAGATTTTTCTTGCGTTTTCATTAACGATAAGTACACCTTTGGAGTATCTACCAGCCAGATCTTCAAAAATTACAAAAAAGCCGCCGTACACACGCTCATATAATGAATTTTTGAAAAACAACTTTCGAAAAATTAGAAAAACATTTTTAAACCACCCTAATACTTGTCTGCTAACATTTTTCTTTATATAGGTATATCCGGCATGTACAGTCGGCCCATAAAGTTTGTTACAGCAAATATTTATGTCTCGCGAAGAGAATTTCCCCTTTATGGAAGCTTATTAACCCTAAGTGCAGCAGTGAGGTACTTATGAACCAGATCTGCAACAATTTAAAAGAAATCACATCGCACATAATTTGTATTTTTTTCTTTTAAAGAATTAAAAAAAAATGTCTTTGTACCACCCTAGTAGTCAACCAATTACATTTTTTTCTTCATATCTTCGGCGTTTATAGTCGGATTTTAAAGTTTCTAACAGCAAATGTTTTTGTCTAGAAAAGTAAATTGTTTCTTACTTAATCTAATTAACCCTTAGCGCACCATTGGGGGTACTTATGACCCTTAACTTTGTTTTTACCACCCTAATGTACTTTTTCAATGCCGGCATATTGAACACCCACAAAAATTATTAATTTCTCGCAAAAGAAGTATTTAGTTTGTGCTAGTAGAAGACGTAATAAAACACAATTTTATTTTTTTGCCGTCCTGGCTTTTCAAAAACAATTAAATATGTATGTATATCTTCCCTTTCCAATCGCTGCATTTTTTATTGTTTTTGTTATCATTATTTTTTTCTTTTAAACTCTTCGTGAAAAGTGATTGAACTCTTGTTTGTGCAAATTTGTCTGCTTTCAAACACATTGACGTACATAGTAAAAAAAAACAATCATTTTAATCAAGCTCTTGAAAAATTTATTTACGCCACTTTGCAATCTTTTCGACCCGCCCTCACTCACTCTCTCTGCTACGAGTCTATATATGCTGCAAGTGTGCAAAAAAAGCCGCTGCCGCCAAAATAAAACAATTTTTTTTTTATTTCTTCTTCGGTTTCTAGACTTTGAACATTGAACTTTGAACATGTTTTGTTGAAAACAGCAGAAAGTGCAAGAATGACAAAAAATATAAAAATAGCGCAAAATTAAAAAATTTATTTTTATACACTTTTTCTGCTCACACATTAACGTTAATAAATTGTTCACAAATTTCAGCTATTCGTTATTGTTACAAGCAACAATAATATGTATGAAAAGTCTGATTTATGATGAACTGGCGTAAATAGATTCTAGTCACCCTAAAATAGGCATAAAAGCATTTAATATCACAGCAGTTAATTATGTACTTAGTTTGCTTTCATTATTTACCGTACAGTGACTTTAAAACTGTCATATTCAATGCATTCATTTTTGCCAACACTCTCTTCTCTTCGCTCTTTCGCTTGCGCAGGTTTGCATTGTCAGCGGTCGCCAATACACTTACGCACAAATGCGCGATCACAGCGCCGCCTTGGCCATACGCTTACAAACCAAATTCCAGCTGGAACTGGGCGATGTAGCCGCCATTTGTTTGCCAAATTTACCGGAATATCCGATAGCGGTTTTGGGCGCGCTGGAGGCAGGACTCGCTGTAACCACAATTAATCCAATTTATACGGCAGGTAAGTTAAAGTTGAAGCTTAAAAGTTATACATACATACATTTTATTTCAAAAATGCAACATTCTCTCCATTCCCTTCAGAGGAGATTAGCCGCCAACTGGCGCTCAGCAATAGCAAATTCCTCGTAACCACCTCACTGGGCTACGGCGTTGTGCGCGAGGCATGCTCATTGGCTCGCAAAAACATACCCATCGCCGTCATACGTTTCAATGCGCCAACAGAGCCATTACCCGCTGGCGCTATCGATTTCTTTGAACTCATTCAGCCACAAGGCGTGGACTATGCGCAGCTCAAGACATACGACATCAACCCGAATAGCATGGCTTTTCTGCCATTCTCGTCGGGCACCACAGGCTTGCCAAAAGGCGTTCAGCTCTCACACAACAATTTGGCCATCAATTCGGAACAACTCGAAGCAGGATTGCGTTTGCGGCTAAACCAGGAACAAGAGGTCATACCGGCTATATTGCCCTTCTTTCACATTTATGGGCTCAATGTGATTATGCTGTCGAAGTTGGCCATGGGTGCGAAATTGGTGACAATGCCACAATTCCGTCCAGAGGATTTGTGCAAAGCATTGATTGAATATAAGGCGACGTTGTTGAATCTTGTGCCGCCCATAGGTAAGATGAGAGGAGTGCTTAGATGAACCCAATTTAATCGTTTTATCTTATTTCTTGTTTCAGCGCTTTTTATGATCAACTACCCAAAGCTGACAAAGGAATTGGCGCCTGCGCTGAGATCCGTGTTGATTGGCGCAGCGCCGATTGCCGAAAGTGATATCGAGCGTTTTGTGAAAAAGTGAGTGACACACACAAACTCCGCTTGCGCTTCTAATACCTAATCTCTGCTCACACTCACTCATCTCTCTTCTCACACTCACCCAGACTTCTTTTCTCACATTTAATTCTCTTCTCTTTCTCTCCCTTCCATTACAGATTCCCTCACACGAAGTTTCTGCAGGGTTACGGCATGACCGAAACTTCACCACTCACGCTAATGGTGCCGCCGCAAGTCTGCTACGCCTCCGTGGGTGTGCCCACCTCCAACACCGAAGCCAAGATCATCACACTCGATGGCGGCAGCGGCAACTACAAGGGCTTGGGTCCCAACAACACCGGCGAGTTGTGCATACGTGGCCCGCAAGTCATGTTGGGCTATTTGAATAATGACAAAGCCAATGCTGATATATTCCTACCGAATGGTTGGTTGCGTACCGGCGATGTGGGGCATTACGATGACTATGGCAATTTCTACATCACCGATCGCATCAAGGAGCTGATCAAAGTGAAGGGTTTCCAAGTGCCACCCGCCGAATTGGAGGGCATTTTACGTGCGCATCCAAAGGTGCTCGAGGCCGCCGTTATACCACGTCCCGATGAATTTGCTGGCGAGCTGCCACGTGCGATTGTCGTATTGCGTGAGGGTGAGCAAGCGACGGAGGAGGAGATTTACGATTATGTGGCCGAACGTGTAGCGGAGTATAAGAAGCTGGATGGTGGCGTGATTTTTGTGTCCGAAGTGCCGAAGAGTGCGACAGGCAAGATTTTGCGTAAAGAGTTGAGAGAGAAATACTCGAGCTGAGCGCGATATGCGAGCGTGTGTTTAGGGGAGAGCGATTTAAATGAGAAATAAGTAGACTGCTAAGCGTTGCTGGCAGGTTTTTTGAGTAAAAATAATGTACAGCTATTGTAGTTTGTAAGCCTTAAAGTATGGTAAGGGTTGAACGCTATTTAACAATAAACTTACTTGATATAAGTATATATTTTTTATAGTTAGTAGACATTTACATAGATATAAGCTTGTGTATTTTAGCATACATATATTTTTTACATGGCATTTATATAGAGGAAAACATGAAATATGTACATACGGTCGTACTATAGAAAAACTAGCATTTTCAAAATTTCTCAGAAAGACTTTACTCGTAAAAATTTTTGAAAGTGCTAGTTTTCGTATGGTACGACGATATGTACCTACATGCATATGCATGAATGAGCCTTAGTCAAAAAAACAATGGTGCTTTATCATCTAGATGCACAAAATTCACGATTTTCACAAAAAAAAAAATTAATTAATCAACTAAAATAAAATGTAATAAATACTTTTTATAAACAATTCACGTAGTTTTTTATTAATGTTACGTAAATGCAACAACTGCGCTTATAGGGTTAATAGTTAACTCTATGTGATTCCAGCTTATACACACACCACCAATGCACACAGAGTGTTAAAGAAAGTACACAGAGCGTAATTAAGGTAATTTAGCCGAGACACAACCCCTAAACGGAATAATAAGCATATCTAGTGCAGTGACACTAAAACTGTTGTACTGTAATTGTACCCAGTTGGGAATTTAGCGGGATCGTTTTTTTTTTTTATTTTTTTTATTTTTTTTTTATTTTCATGCAGACAATAAAAATCTCGTAGCATTTTTTTGTTGTTAGTGTTGCAGATTCATACCCACCCGATACCGTAGCTAAAAACAGCTTTACCCGCCAAGAAGATAATTGAAATTCGTTTTGTGGTATCTACATTTTTCTAAAGTTTTCCCGTACCCTTAAAAAATACTAAATTTTTTTTTTTTTTTGTCAATTTTTTATATTTTAAATTTCTTTAATATTATGACATGGTTTAATTTTTTGTTTGTTTCATTCAGTATAATCATCATTCCAAGTGTTAAATACTATTTGTTTTTTTCTGCTATTGTTTCTTTTCTTTTTGACTTTGTTTTGTTTTGCTTTTATCTGCTTTAGTATATATTACCTACACATTTTTTACGGCTTGTTTTTCATGCTAATTGCTAAATTACTATACTATTATTTTTTTCTTTTTGTTTTTTGTCTTGTTTTTTGTTTTTTTTTTTTTTTTTCAATTATTTATATGTTATAGTTTTTTTATGCATATATTTTATTATGTATTTAATTCAACGAGTTTTGCTTTAACATATTTTTTTCGGTTCGTATTTTAGGTTTTACATAAGATTTTAACATGCACATTATTATTATTTATTTTTATTTTTTTATTTATTAATTTGTTTAGTTTTTTATTTTTCTTTTTCCTATTCCTTTTCTCTGTTTCTTTTTAATTTTTTCGCTAGCCTATAGTTACTTTTCAACATTTTTTCTAGCACGCACACTTAACTACATTTTTTTTTTTCAATTTCATTAGCTATTTAACTTACATTTTGTTAGCTGAGACGCGAGTTTGCCCCAACATTTGATATTAAATTTTGTAAGAAACAGGGTTTGAATTTGCTTGCTGCAAAATAGCAATAGTCGATGTTTTTTGCTTATTGCTGAATTCAGCCGAGCCAAAAACGAAAACACGAATCATTCGCTTCAGTTTTCAGTTGAGTCGTGTTTGCTTGTATAGTTAAGCCAAGCAACTCAATTTGAGAGGGTTGCTTTCACTTCCAGCAATTAGTTGAGTGGTAAATTTTTGCCAACAGTTGCTTATTTTGCTGAAACTAGTTTTTAAGCAAAATTCAACATGAATAGATGTTTACAAATGGACATACATACATATTATGTGTACATACATACATACATAAGTAAATATGTATAAAAAATCGAAATATGCGTAAACAAATCGTTTCAGCAAAATAAGCAAAAGCAGAAAAAATGCAAAGACACAACTAATTGCTGGAAGTAAAATGAAATCCCCCAAATCGCGTTGCTTTGCTTAACTATACAAGCAAACACGGCTCAGCTGAAAACTGAAGCGAATGAATCGTGTTCTCGTTTTTTACTCGACTTAGCGAGTTTGCTAATTTACTTTTCGTTAGCAAAAGCAAAGCAAAAGCAAATGCAGCAAAAGTAGCTAAGCAATTTCAAACCCTGGTAAGAAATATTATTTTTAAGTTTTCTTTGTTAGCAAAAAAATTATTATCAGTTGGTTTATATTTTTTTTTTAAGTAAATGTTTGGCCGGAGGCGAAAAATCCATAACAAACATAGATTTAACCATGATCCAATAATTCTATATGGTCGTTGCACTGAAAAGAGAATAGGCGATTACCGTTGAACGGCCGTAGATAAAACTGTCAAAAACAGAAAAAACGCCAGCGAACATACAAGCGAACACACAAGCTATTTCCAGGAATAACACGTGCAAGAGGGCAAAATCAAAACAAAAGACGATAATTTGACAGCTTACTTTTCCAAAAACAAAATAGCCGTCCTCTGCTGCGTCGACCATTATTATTGGATCATGCATTTAACAAAAGAATGTCATTGGCTTTAGCTCAGACAAGCTGAAAACTCCTCTAACAAAAAACTGTCTAAAGAAATATAATTTAGGCGCCTGTAACTAGTAACTGAACTAGTAATAGACGAGTACGTGATTTTTCTGCCAAATTCTGTTTCATTCATGCTTCGACGACATTTAAAATGCTTCAAAATAAAAACAAACAGTCATAAACATTTTCGTTTTTATTTATTTTGCTTAAACAAATATTTTACATTTCTTTATTCTACATTCATTTATTATAAATTTTTCATGCTTCTTCTTTGTCATCAAATTATTTATTAGTTCGTTTATACATACATACTTACAATAAAGTTATATTTTTAATTTCTCTCCTTTTCACCACACAGCGCATCGCTCAATTTATTAACTGTTTGATAATGCAACAGTGTTTTTTTATTGCACAGTTTGTGCGCCTTTGTAGCTGCGCGTACATAGTTTGAGTGCAAAGGTATGTATTCCAGTGACAGTTCAGCTTCTTTTAAGCGCTCAGTCCGTGGTTATCGGCGCTATGCATGTTCGTTCAACCGTTTACGTGTTTTGGTTTGTGTTTGAATAGTTTTTTTAGTAAATTTTCCTTTTTATTTCATTTATGTATGTAACTATATGCATATATTTTCTATATTTGCTGTTATGCTGTTTTATTTACCTCTTTTACTATGTTAGTTTATATGATTTTGGTGTCGTTTTATACTGCGTAACATATGAATATGTATGCATATATGTATGTATGTATTATACTCTAGCTATTTTTTCTTGCCCTTCTTTGTTGTTTGCTTGACTTTTCCATTTTTTGTGTGTTTTACATGCTTCTTGATATTTTTTTTTTTTCTAAACTAGCATTTATGAGTTAGTTACTAAACGCTTTATAGTCTAGTTACTAGCACTTTGTGTATGTGTTTTACTTTGCTTTTCTCTCTTTTATTGATTTTTTTATTTTTCTGTTTGGTACACAAGTTATAAAGTAAGTTCCTTTTGTTTATGAAATCATATATTTTCTATGTAACTATCTTTTTTTTTTTTTTTGAAAAATATATTGTACAATAGATTTTTTGTTTTTTTTTGTTGTTATTTAGCGCAAAACCTATTAACTCGTTGCTCGTGTGGCCTGCAGCTGTTCTAGATTTTTTTTTTTTTTCAATGTGTTTGTAGTTTTTTATATTCGCTTATTGTTTTTGTTTATTATTTTTTTTTTTTAACACTTAACAGCATCTTATTTTATTTTACAGTTTTTTTTTTGTTCTATTTAACTTAGTCTACTAATTTACACAATTTCTTAAAAAAAAAAAAACAAAAAAAATTTTTTAAACTTATTTTGTTTTACATGTTTTTAAAATAAAGTTTTATTTGAATGTTTAAAAAAAATTGCAAGCGCTAAAAATAAATCTTGTTAAGGAAATTTGTTTTTAGTAGCGCATATTTTGGCTAGAATAATTTTAAGTTTTTCGAAATTAGGAAAAAAATAAAATTTTATTTATTTTTTTTTAACTAGAATTTATAAGCATGCATGTAACGACACTTTAGATCCCTCTTAGACTCATCAGATTACTTCTGCTTCGACCAAGATTAAATTTTATTTTAGATTTATGTAAAAACTATTTTTTATACCAGCAAAATAATTACCAAAAAAAATGTATTTTTTATTTTATTTTTTTTATCGCAAAGTAGATTTTCGAAAAAAAATTAATTTTTTAATTTAATTTCTACTAACTAATTAATTAAAAAAAAAATTTTTGCTCAATATTTTTTTACCACAAAAAATTTATTTTTTCTAGCAAAAATTTTTTTCTTTAAAAAATTTATTTTTGTCTGCTTACTTATTTTGATAACTTATCAAAAAAAATTTAAGTTTTTTCTCTAAAATTTTTTTTCTAACAGAAATAATTTGTCAAAAAAATTTATCTTTTCTAAAAAATTTTTTTTTCTGCCAGAAAGTACAAAAAAAAAACAAACACAAAATATTTATTTTTTTCTGTCAGAAAGTTTAAAAGAAAAACAAAAAAAAATATTTTTTGAAAAAATATTTGTTTGCCAAAAAATTTTATTTTTTCTTAGCAGAAATATTATTTTTTAAGAAAATTGCTTTTGCTTAAAGGATTTTATTTTTTCTACGAATTAATATTTCAAAAAAATTTATTTTTCGTAAAAAATTTTTTCAAGTTAAAATTTTTTTACCTTAAAATTTTTTATCTGCAAAATAGTATTGAAAAACATTTAATTTCTTCTTTAAAAAAATTTTTAATATTTTTTTTAATTTAAAAAAAAAATTAATTTCTTTGTTAAAAAATTACAGCTCAAATATGCGCAAAATAAAGCAATTAATAAAAATAAAATATGCGGGCAAAGTATATATATATTTTTTTATTTTTATATAACATTTGAAACAGTTAAAGTATATTAAATAATTAAAACTATAAACAAAATTATTATAATAATAAAATTATTTTGTGATACTTGAATAAGTTTTCTTTTTTTAAATATTTTTTTTTATAAAATAATTACATGCAATTTGCCAAGCTAACGCCTTTTTCAAATATTTTTTTCATATTTCATAACTTACATAAGTTAAAAGCTAAGTGCTAAAATTTATTATTACAACAACAAATTATACATTGAAAACATTTAAATTAGGTAGATGCATATATGTAAGTACATAAGTGTATGTATGTATGTATTGCAATTATTATTCATATATGTATTTATTTTTGCACGGAAATAAAGCGCTCACGAAATCCATTTTTTTTTCTCTTAATTTTCTGCTTTTTGACGAAACCTAATTAAAAAGCACGCCACCACTGCAGTGATTAGCGCTGAGCAGTTGGCGATTAAAATCGATAACATTTTGTGGCGTTAATTTTTGAGCGAACAAAAAATTTAAAAGCGAACAGTTTGAGAGGCGTAGTAGAAAATAAAGAGCTTTTGTAAAGTAAAGTAAAGTGGCAGAATTTTTCCTTATACCTTGTCAAATAAGCAATTTCTATTTGAAGCAAAACTTTGATAAGAATACTTTATAAGTGAAATTTAAATTTAAAAAGATTTTCCATAAAACAATACAGTGAGCCGCCTTTTCGCAGCGCAGAAAAGTGTAGTTAATTAGTTTGAAAGCTTGTTTCAGTTACACTCGTTTTTTACACTGCTTTTTTATTTTTTGTGTATTTTTTCTTTAACTTTACATGCTTCATTTCCCCGCTTGCTTTTTCTCTTTCTTTCTTTCTTTCTTTCCTTCTTCGTTTTTCGCTTTATTTCCCTTTAGTTTTGACTTTCGCTTATGACTCGTCTCGATTATTATGCACCCAACTGGCTGGCACCCATTGCGGTTCACGCTCCAACGAATTAATCTCGGCCAGCAGCTGTTGATAAGCGCGATCGGTATCATTATTTATGATTATCATATCGAAGAGATGACCCCAACGTGCCTCCATGTCGCGTGCGGTGGCAATAATGTCCTTGAGTTCCTCCTCCTGTTTGAATTTGAAGTGAAGTGCGAGAGAGAGAGAGCAAAAAGCAAAAAAATTAGCAAATTATTTAAAAATTGTTTACTTTTTTATATAGAAATTTTTATAAAGAAATTTTTTATAAAGAAATTTTATTACACTCCCTTATTACTGCCCTTTTACTCACCTTAAACGGTTCACCATTGCGTATCTTCTTCTGGCGCAGCTTATCGAGACTCGGCGGCGCCACCAACACCACATAGGGCTTCAAATCGGAGGCGCGTAGCAATTTTAAACTTTGTGGATGTAAGTTTAATACGCAGATTTTACCGCTCGCCACCACTGTGCGTATGGCCTCCAGTGAAGTGCCTGTTTAAAGGCGGCAAGTAAAGAGAGAGAAAGAGAAAAGAAGAGCATGTGAAAATTGCGCTTAATTCGTTTAAGAAAATCGAGGATGTGTGAAGGATGGATGGATGTAGGTACATGTACATATGTATGCATTTAGTTAAATAGTAAAGTTAACTTACCATAGTAGGCCTTCTCATATTCGCCATGTTCGACAAAACGACGCGCCAAAATATCCGCTTCAAAGGCTTGACGCGTAATAAAGTGATAATCAACGCCGGGCACCTCACCTTCGCGTCGAGCACGTGATGTATCTGCAGCGCAAAAGGACGGACAGTGCGTTAAAGAGAAGATGATGAAGAAGAAGAAGAAGAAGCAAGAAAAAATAGTAAATTAATAAAAAATTTATATTTCAAAGAAAATTTACTTAATGTTGCGTGTGTAAGAAAGCCTGAAACGCGCGGATGAGCCACTTGTGAAGCCATGGCAAGAGTTTGGCTGTTACATGCAAAGCGAGCTGAGCTTGTGTGGCCGCGAGTTGAGCGTTTTGGATGCACGTACATATATGAGCCCATGTGTGGTGCAAAGCATCAAGGATAAGCCAAAGAAGGCGCCAAGGAAGGAGGGATCAATATGGCTCAAGCGATTTGCTGGGAAAGTTGAACATTTTCGGCTTCGACTACGGCTGCTCAAACGCACAAGCACACACACATTAGTGTGCTTACAAGTTTGCGAATGGCTTTTTTCAGGATATACAGGCATGCTTTGTATGTGTGTCAGTGGCGGCTGTGAAATGTCATTGGCAAGGAAATTGCAGCTTAATTACTATTCTATATATATAAAAGGAAGTGGCGTTAGTACAAACGCCTATAACTCAAGAACGCCTCCACCGATTTGGATGATTCATGCAAATTCGGTTGTTCTCTGGCCAGAATAGGAGAATATCCAATAAAATTCCCGAAAAATGCACAAAAAAATTATTTTCCTAGACATTTTGAGATAGGGATAGGAATAGGGATAGGGATAGCGATAGAAATAGAGAAAGAGATAGAGATAGGGATAGAGATAGAGATAGAGATAGAGGTAGAGATAGAGATAGAGATAGAGATAGAGATAGAGATAGAGATAGAGATAGAGATAGAGATAGAGATAGAGATAGAGATAGAGAGAGATAGAGATAGAGATAGAGATAGAGATAGAGATAGAGATAGAGATAGAGGTAGAGATAGAGATAGAGATAGAGATAGAGATAGAGATAGAGATAGAGATAGAGATAGAGATAGAGATAGAGATAGAGATAGAGATAGAGATAGATATAGAGATAGAGACAGAGATAGGGATAGGAGAAATTAGGTTTGTCGCGGTGAATATATGTATATCTCTTTGGTTCAGAGAATTGACAGTTTTATAGCTTTATAGGAATAAATTTTAGGCAGAACAACGTCTGCCGGGCCAGCTAGTTGAAAAATGAAATAAAAACGAGAACGAAGAAATATGAAATCTCTAGCTGATACAGCGCCGAATGCTAAGCCAGCGGGCTCGGCAACTTCGATGCCTGACGAGCTAAGACTAAACAAAAGTAAGCTCATTACTTATTGCTTCTTTTGAGTTGAGAGGCATTTGAATAGGTGTCATGTGCCATGCGGCGTCTCTACATTTACCGCAAACATACATTGTTTATGTCGGAATCATTTATGGAGTTAAATCTGATACAGAAAGCTGAAAGTAGAATTGCTCCAAAAATTGACTCGTATCTTAATAGGCAACACCCATTGCTTTTCTGCTATTGGAGGCCGTTGATCATAAAGGACTATAACGTAGCACGGCAAGGCAATGGAGTTCGTCATTGGTGTCGTCGGCGTCTGACGCCGTTATCGAGCATTCATCGGCATCGGAGACAATTTGGACATCTTCTGGTGGCGGTGGGAGCCTTGACAGCTAAAAAATTGAAGAGCAGCGGAGCGTAATTCTACTGGGCTTCGAGGAAGCTTAACTGTAAAGTCGATGCCTGACGACCGTATGCCATGCTAAACACAGATTGTGTATACGGGTATCAATTTTGACACTGTAGCTCAGTGCACTACAGAAACCGGAACGTGGAAGTGCTGAAGAAGTCGACTCCAGTCGCACTCGGCAATATCAATTCCATTTATGCTATTGTGGAGGCTGTTGATCTCAATGCACTACGTAGAACGAACTGGTGGACGGATGGAAAAGAAGTTGGTAATTTTTTTTCCCTATGAAAGTCATTACTATTCGTGCATGATACCGTTTTCGAGCAGTCATTGGCGTGGGATTAAATTTGGGCACCTGGTAGCGGTAGGAGCATTGATAGCTAAAAATTTAAAAGCAAGTAAGACAGCAGATCACTCTGTGGTAGCCCTCGCTAAATATTACTGGGCTTCTAGGTAGCTTTCGCGAAGTCTACCGATGTCTGTCGATAGCTCGTGGTCTGTCTCTTCGGTCTCGATTAGATAGTTCGCAGTCCATCACTTCAGTCTCTATAACAGGCTCGTTTGGTCGAGGTCCGCCAATGGGATGGCGCGGTTTGACGTTGTCGAATGCATTCGACAGATCAAGCGCCACGAAAACTGTTCTCTCGCAAGGACGTCGTGGATTTAGCCCACGAACTAACTATGTGTTAAAATGGCGTTGAGAGCTATTGTAATAGCACTCAGCCATCGGAATGACACGGGGTTTCCCCAAACAAGCGCTGTTATTTCAGTCCAAGCCGGTTTTGCGCGAATCGCAATGCTCACGAGCTTACAATAGCTTAATGCTTGAGGCGATTGATTTTTTTTTATTTTCTAAATGCAGTGATTTTTTGTTTGTCTCCAAATTACCCTTTTTCAGCTTCAATTTCTCCTCTAACAATAGGAAAACTAAAGCAAAAAAGGGAAAAATTTAAAATATGTAGTTTTGGATAGAAAGGCGTGTTGGTTTCGAAATTTTGAGAGCCAAATAAAAAACTCATGCAAATTAATAACACAAAAGCTTACTACAAAGAAAGCTTTAACGAAAAAAAAAAAATAAATTAGGCACAAATCAAGCCGCCAGCGCTTAGCAAACCTAAACCCAAATTACTTACATACTTCAAGCCCATTTTTTTTTACATTTTCCTTAAAAATAAAACTTACGTGGCACCGCCGCTGAAAAGCGATCCGAATCGGCCATTAAACGTTGACGCAGCTCGTGTCGTCCAATATTCGGTGGCCCAATCAGCACAATGGGCCGTTTATGTGTGGCACGTGGATAGTATAAGGCGACCTCTTCGTAGGTCAATATTTCCTCTGGGTCCGTTTCATCGGGCGCCGTCGTTGCGTATAACGGATAGCTGAACAAAGAGAAAAAAAGAGAAAAATTTTATTTTAATAACTTCAACTTCATTACGAGCCATCGACAATCACTTTAATTAGCCTACTCACCCCGCCTCCGAGCTGGCCTTCTTCTTCTTCTTCCTGCCCTTGCGCGCACACAACAGCGTCGCTCCCTTGCTGCTGCTATCCTTGCCGCCGCGACTGCGCGCCAACCCCGCCTCCTCGGCAATGGCCAATTTCATTGTTTCACGTTGATGCTGAAACGCTTGACTAGGTATGAGACCGGCCAGCGTCTGGTCCTCCTCACCCTCGCGATATGCCTGCCACCAATTCGGATCGTCGCGCGAGATCACATGCAACACATCGCCCTTCTGAAAACTGATGCCCAACTCGCGACACGGTATATACAAATCATCTTCCGGATCGTAATCGAAATGTGCGCGCACGTGAAGCACAGCGCTTTCGCGATGGCCGCCACCCGGTGGCGGACTGCCCGCTGGCACTATCAGGAACGTGAGCGTGCCTTGCATGGAGCTGAGCAGGGCGCAAACTTCATTGACCGTCTTGCCGCGCAGCTCTTGCCCGTTCACCTCGAGTATTTCGTCGCCTTCGTGTAGGAGGCCCGATTTTTCAGCAGCGCCGCCGCGCACAATGCGCCCAATCACCACGGCCTCGCCCTCATTGCGCACCGTCGCGCCCAGCGGCTCTGTGGACTTCTCAATTTGTATGATACGTATGTTGTCATGCTGATCGTTCAACGTGCCCACCCAGCCGCCCGGCGGCGAATCGGCGCGCATCGGCAACGGTTGCTTCATGTAGCCGTGCTGTTGTGTCGTCGCCGCCGCCGTCACGCCCTGAGGCAGTGGCATGGCGCTGCGTGGTGGTGGCACCACTGGGGGCGCCACAGCGGTGCCACGCGTTGCTGCTGCCTTCGGTAGCGGCACAGGAGCACTCGACTGGGGACTGCCAGCGCCACTCAATGCCGGCGGCGATGGTGTGGCATCGGTTAGCGTCGCGACACGATCATGCGCCAACAGTAGCCCCTCCATTTCATGACTCGTCAGCAAATTGCCCAATTCGATGGCTGCGGCGGAATTGGATTGCGTCAGGAATTCGACAATGTCTTTTTGTAGCGCCGAGGCGTTGCCGTTCACCGGATTTGCAACGCGCGGACGTCGACGCTGCAGCACAACAGCGCGTGCAGCCAAGGCATGGGCCACACCGGCACCACTCAACACATTGTGGGCAGCCGACACTCGGCCCGCAAGTGTGGACATACCGCTTTTGGTGAGTTGACTTTGTAGGCGTGTCAGCGCGGCAATCAATTCGCCATAACCTTGAATTTGGGGAATTGAAAATTGAAATTAAAAAATGTTTCATTTAAATTCTGCTGGCATACGCTTACCATTGATCTTCTCCATTTCCTCATCATCCATCATGTACGCCTCATTCTCCACACCGGACGCCACACGTTCGCCGCCGCCGGCAACCGCTTGCTGTTGCTGTGCCGCCGCCGCCGCCTTGTTGTCCTGCAGCGCCTTGAGTTTACGCGAACCGCGCAAGCTGTTGCGTAGAAATTCATTTTGTTGCGCGATGCGTTCCTCCTCCTCGCGCCGTCGACGCAACTGCTCCTGAAAGACAGAAAAGACGAGTTGGGTGAGTTGGTGGGCGTGCCAGTTCGGGGGGTGATGGTGGGAATATTTCAAGCTGCGCTCGAGAACAATCAGCACAGACGACAGAAAAACGGCTAAATAATGAAGCGCCGATTGCGCGGGCATTGCTTGCAAGCAACGCAAGTACAAAAACAAAAATAAATGCATGGCAATGATAAATTGGCAAATGCAACCCCAAGAATGCAAAATGTTTGCCGCGCTTTTTTTTCTTCCCTTCTGCTTTCAGTCGCTTTCTTTCTTTGCCGCCCAAGCGCGCGCTTAATGCCTTCGTGCAACAGCCCTCAGTGTATTCGTGCCTCACTTAATCCGATTCGCCCACAAGCGAAAGTCATAAAAAATACAATTCGCATAATTCAATTAGCCGCATAAATGGGGTGAATGGGCCACTGTGCCACACTCTGCGCTCGTACTTAATCAACTGTGTGTAGCCGAGTTGGCTGTGGTTGCGTGGGAAGTGAGGTGAGTTGACGCCAAACACACTTTGAGACGTTGGCGCTAAAGGCAAAGTATGACTGGCGGCGCGACCTCGTCACATGGCTTAAGAACGCACAGAGGCATACACACACACAATTTTACTTGTTATGTTAAGTGGCAACACTTGAACGGTTGCTTTTTAAATTATAAATGACAAAAACAAATCACAGCGCATATGCAATAGTTGGAATGGTTGGAACTTATAACTTATTATATAAACCAGTAAGACCGCGATTTCCATAGGCCGTGTCCAAGATTTCACATCTTTGTTTAATACAACTTAGCCGTTTAATCGGCGAAGTTAGACCCCAAAATGTACATATCTGAACAGTTTTTAAAAATTTTCCTTTTTGGGATTTTTTTTAATACACGTTATCTCCAAGTAAAATGGCTAAAAATCATCTATAACTTCAATTTTATATAGTTTTAAACAAATTTCCCTTAGTTTAGAAAAAATTCCCTTAGTTTAAAAAATTTGCTTTTGTAAGATTTTTTGTAAATTGCGCTGTTTTCTAGTAAAACGGTAAAAAAAAATCAGCTTCAGATAGCTTTAATTTGTTGTAGTTTTAAAATTTTTCGCTTAATTTAAAAACCCTTTTTGGGATTTTTTGTAGTACGCATTATTTTCAAGTAAAACGGTAAAAAATCAGCTTTAGAATGGTTACAGCTTTAATTTGATGTAGTTTTAAAAAAATTTCCTTGGTTTCAAAAAATTACCCTTTGGTGATTTTTAGTAAACCTCACTGTTGTGAAGTAAAATGGTAAACAATCCGTTTTACAATAGTTTTAGCTTTAATTCCATTAAGTTTTAAAAAATTTCCCTTAGTTTCAAAAAATCTATTCTTTGATTTTTTTGTAAACCGCACTGCTGTCAAGTAAAATGGAAAAATCCGGTTTACAATGGTTTCAGCTTTAATTTGATTTAGTTTTAAAAAATTTCCCTTAGTTTCAAAAAATTTCCCTTTTGTGATTTTTTGTAATACGCATTATTTTCAAGTAAAGCGATCAAAAATCAGCTTTGGTAGTGGTTTAGCTTTACTTTTGTATAGTCTTCAAAAATTTTCCTTGGTTTAAAAAATTTTCTTTAGTTTCAAAAATGTCCCTCTTTGGGATTTTTTTAAATACGCATTATCTTAAAGCAAACCCGTAAAAGATCAGCTTTAGAATGGTTACAGATTGAATTTTATCTAGTTTTAAAAAATTTCCCTTAGTTTTAAAAAAATTTCCTATTGTGATTTTTTGTAATACGCATTATTTTCAAGTAAAGCGATCAAAAATCAGTTTCGGTAGTGTTTTAGCTTTAATTTTGTATAGTTTTCAAAAATTTCCCTTAGCTTAAAAAAATTTCCTTAGTTTCAAAAATTTCCCTCTTTGGGATTTTTTGAAATATGCATTATTTTCAAGTAAAACGGTCAAAAATCAGCATTAGAATGGTTACAGCTTAAATTTTATATAGTTTTAAAAAATGTCGCTTAGTTTAAAAAAGTTCTTTGGAATTTTTTTGTAATACGCATTATTTTCAAGTAAAAAGGCCAAAGAGTTAACCAGGTCCAATAGAAAGTCTCTAAAATAAAGCGAAGGCGCGACCATTTGCCAACAAAACTCCTTTAGAGACGTCCGCGCCCGCTGAATCCCTCACATCTTAACATTCGCAAGCACAAAAGTCATTTAAAAAATTACACGAATATTTATTTATTTATATTATGTACATACATACATATGTATGTAGGAAAGAGTGCAATGAAATGCACACATATGTATGTATGTACAATAATCTAGCCAAGTGAAATATGCAACATGCAACATGTCAAATGCCATATGCCACGTGCAACATACAAAAAGGCAACAACAAAAACAAAAACGGTAGAGAAGCAAACAAATCGCAAATCTACGAAGAACAAAAGCACTTTTGCATATGAGAATTATTTCAAGTTGTTGTTGTTTTTATTTGTTTTGCTGTTGTTGTTGTTGCTGGCACATTGGAAAACTGTCAAGTGTGATTACAGGTAATCCATTAGCGCGCGCGAACCCGTGTGAAGGCGGTGGAAATGAAGCATGTCAAAGGACGAACGGCAGGAGCAGGCAACGCGCGACGCGCAATGTGAAATGGATCATATGGTTGTAATAGAGAATACCGTTATTTACGGTTATTTACTGTTATCTACATATATAATAACGGGTTGTGGGGCACATGGACGCTTTGATGGGCGTAACAGTAAAGCCAATGGTGTAGAAAGTGGGCAAAAAAGGGATTGGAGAGCAGATATGAGTACGCTGTATGTGTGTTTGTAAATACATATACATACAATACAAGAATCGTGTGAAAATTAAAGCAAATAAAAGCAAAAAAAGGGAAACCATTGCAAAAAAGTCAAATGGGATAATACACATTAGAGCGTCTTCGTCTTAAAAGCAAAAGCAAACAATTTTTGGAGAACATGTCCGATAAACCATTTTTAACAACACCCTACATACCGCCAATAACATTTTTCTTCATATTTTCAGCATTTTATATAATCGAATCATAAAGTTTGATACTTACATCAATGTTTTTGTCTCGAGAAGTGAATTTTTCCCTCATTAACCTCAACTAAGTTCACGATTGGACTACTTACGACCCATATACATATGTACATATCGACGGCTGAGAATAAGATCGCCCTATTTCAAAAATTGTTTCAAAAACGCCCTATTTGAAAAATTGTTTCAATAACGTCCTATTTCAGATTTTGCTTCAAGAACGCCCTATTTGAAAATTTGTTTCAATAACGTCCTATTTCAGACAATTATTCAAAAACGCCCTATTTCAGAGAAATATATATGGAATTTTCTTTGAAATAGGGCGTTTTTGAAGCAAAATCTGAAATAGGACGTTATTGAAACAATTTTTCAAATAGGGCGTTCTTGAAGCAAAATCTGAAATAGGACGTTTTTGAAACAATTTTTCAAATAGGGCGTTCTTGAAGCAAAATCTGAAATAGGACGTTTTTGAAACAATTTTTGAAATAGGGCGACCTTATTCTCAGCCGTCGATATGTTAGTTGCATCACCCTAATGTATTTTTTAAAGGATATACAGTACATGTGTATGTATGTATGTAGATATGTATGGCGCTGGCTGCTTAAAAAGTGCATATTTCGTAAATCAGAACAATTGGAGCGGAAAATTGTTTAACAAAGAACGCGACGGTTTTTTAAACGGTTTTATTTAGCTCACCCCGTTTGTTTTATTGTTGGGTCAAATTTAGTAATTCAAATTTCACCCTCTTCCTGTCAACCGATTAATCTGAAATTTTGTACGCATGTATAACCCCGATGACAATGCAATATTATGAAAAAAAAATTCCGATAGGTGGCGCGTGGGTCGCTATATTTACAAAAATCGCATTTATGGTCCGATTTGGCTGAAATTCGGAACATGTATTACTACCTTGAAAAGAAATATTTTCTTTAAAAAAAAATCCGCTAGGTGGCGCGTGGGTCGCTATATTTACAAAAATCGCATTTATGGTCCGATTTGGCTGAAATTCGGAACATGTATTACTACCTTGAAAAGAAATATTTTCGTAAAAAAAAAATTCCGCTAGGTGGCGCGTGGGT
Source organism: Urophora cardui (assembly GCA_960531455.1). Classification (NCBI taxonomy): domain Eukaryota; kingdom Metazoa; phylum Arthropoda; class Insecta; order Diptera; family Tephritidae; genus Urophora; species Urophora cardui. Next base: position 4,063,412 of record OY482671.1, on the reverse strand, counting down.
CGCTATATTTACAAAAATCGCATTTATGGTCCGATTTGGCTGAAATTCGGAACATGTATTACTACCTTGAAAGGAAATATTTTCCTAAAAAAAACTTCCGATAGGTGGCGCGTGGGTCGCTATATTTAGAAAAATCGCATTTATGGTCCGATTTGGCTGAAATTCGGAACATGTATTACTACCTTGAAAAGAAATATTTTCTTCAAAAAAAATTCCGCTAGGTGGAGCTGAGATCGGGGTAATTAAAACTGAAAATCCTATTTGCAGGGACTACGTATAGAGGCGTTGGACTGCAATAAACTAACGGGCAAGAAACCTTGCAATAATGAAGCACTAAATGAATTAAACAGAATGCGAAATAAAAACTAAAAACTAGAAAATAAAAATAGGTAAAAAAACTTTTTAAGTTAAACAGTTTTATGTTATACATACATTGCAATGCTTAAGATAAATGTACTAAAAACCAAAAAATAATAAAATAGATACAGTCGTGGGAATTATAAACATTTGCATAGACTAGACTAAAATAAAACCGTGGGGCACGTCAATTGTCTACAATCGTTGATTAAAATGTTTGTTTTGTAATGTTACACTATAATTAGGCAGTTGTTCAACCGACAACGATGGACGTGTGATAAGTAGGGCTAGAATGTGGAAAAAAGCGAGCAAGCTCGATTATAAGCGAGTTTTAGGGTTTCATAGTGGTGAGCGAGTAGTACTTTTATCACATGTTTTGTCGATTAAAGACAAACTACGAGCAGTGAAACGATTCCTCGTGTGAATGTCCAACGATAAACTAGTTGAAACATCTCTTTTATTAACATGGAGTGTATAACTATTGGAATTTCCATGAGCAAGAAAATAGTATGTAATTTCCTCACCGTCTGCGGGCCAACTGCCTAACGACGAATTAAACGATTCTTCTATCGCACATTAAGTCGATAATTTGTAGACAATTAACGTGCCCCACGATTTTATTTTAGTCTAGTCTATGCAAATGTTTATAATTCCCACGACTGTATCTATTTTATTATTTTTTGGTTTTTAGTACATTTATCTTAAGCATTGCAATGTATGTATAACATAAAACTGTTTAACTTAAAAAGTTTTTTTACCTATTTTTATTTCTATTTATATTTTTTCTTGTTCCTTTTATTTGTGTAACCAAATATTTTGCTGACAGAGCAACCTTCAAAATTCAAAAATTTAAAATTCAGAATGAGTGAAAAAATGCAATGAAAATTCTGCACTACAAACAGAAAAAGACAAAAATAGCTGTGAGAAGAAATATTAAGCGCAAAGCTTCATAAATTAATTCACATAAGAATCAGTGCTTTTGCTGAACCAGCTAAAAGTAATAAAACAAATAAGAAAAGAAAATTCTCATTATCTCTGTTCATTCTTCCAATCAACATTCACCCTCGTATTAAATTCCATACACAAAATCTTGAAAGTGGGATTTGTCACTTTGAATATTCACAACTTTATTTACAACGAAAACCATTTAACACTCATTTCTGAAACATTTCCTAAAAAAATCTCAATTTAAACTAAAAAACCTCCATTTAGGGAAATTTTTTAAAAGAAATAAAACGAAAGCTACGACTAATGTTAAGGTGATTGTTGACTTTTTTTTAGAAAATGAGGCATTTTGAAAAAAAATTCAAATGGGGAAATTTTTAAAACTATGCCTTTTAGGAATATTTTGAAAACTAAATAAAGTGAAAGCTGTAGTCAATGTAAAGAAAGTTTTTGACATTTCTATTGGAAAATTATGCGTTCTGCAAAAAAATCCCAAAAGGGAAATTTTTTAAACTGACTGAAATTTAAGCTTTAAACATTCTAAAATCGCTTTTTGGCCATTTTATTAAAAAATAATGCGTTTTGCAAAAAAATCCCAAATGGGAAAATTTTTAAACTTAATGGATTGATGCTTTAACCATTCTCAAATTGCTTTTTAACAATTTTATTTAAAAATAATGCGTTTTACAAAAAATTCAAAAAGGGAATTTTTTTAAGTTGAATAAAATTGAAGCTTTAAACATTCTAAAATTGCTTTTTGAACATTTTATTTAAAAATTTAATATTAAAAAAATTCCAAAAAAGGTAAATTTTTAGATTAATATCCTTTTTGAAAACTAAATAAAGATAAACTATAGTCATATAAAGATGGTTTTGACTTTTTTATTTGAAAATTATGCTTGTATCAAAAAATCCCAAAAGGGTAATTTCTGAAAGTGAATAAAATTGAACTTTTAACCATTCTCAAATTGCCTTTTAACAATTTTATTTAAAAATAATGCGTTTTACAAAATATTCAAAAAGGGAAATTTTTTTAAGTTGAATAAAATTGAAGCTTTAAACATTCTAAAATTGCGTTTTGAACATTTTATTTAAAAATTTAATAATAAAAAAATTCCAAAAAGGTAAATTTTGAGATTAATATCCCTTTAAAAGAAATTTTGAAAACTAAATAAGGATAAAATAGTCATATAAAGATGGCTTTGACTTTTTTATTTGAAAATTATGCTTATATCAAAAAATCCCAAAAGGGAAATTTTTTAAACTGAATGAAATTGAAGCTTTAACCAGTCTAAAACATCTATTAGGTTGTTTTAAAAGCTCATAAAATTTTATATTTTTTATTATATTTTTTTTATTAAATCTATGTATTTATTTATTTTGTTTTTGTTGTTGTGTTAACATAAAAAGCGCTCGCTTGTTGATCTCAAAAAAAACTATCTAACCTTTTTTGTAAGCGACGAACTCTATTCTTAATAGATATAGGTACTTATGTAGGCGCTTGAGCAGCGGAGTAGGTGGAAACAGTCAAAAAATTAAAAACAACAAATACAAACTTGAAAGCTTAAGGTGTGACTTAAGCCAAATACATATGTAAGTTGGCGTACGTTTATTTGTTGTTGTTTTCGCTTTTAAATCTCAAACGACACACAATAAACCAAATTTTTTAGCGAGCAAGAGCTTGAAAAAAAGACAAAAACATAAATTTATGTGGGTGTGTGTTGTTGTTATTTGTGATTCAGCAGACATGTTTTGTTTGCACTAAAAATTTGTGTTTTCTTTTTTTTTTAATTTAAAGTTGGAGTTTTTTTTGGACATTTGTGTTTTTTTTTTTTGAGATTATTTTGGAATTTTTTAGACAGATTTATTTGCTAACATTAACACATTTTCTTTTTGCTTTAATTTATTGTTATTGCTTTGTGCTTTTACTCTGCATTAATGAGTAATATTTTTTAATATCAAAATTGGTGTAGAAATGAAATTTAGCAAAAAAAAAAAAAATGCTGCAGATGAGCACAGAAAAAAATAGAAAAAAGACCTGCATAGCTGGTCGACGGTAGCGAAGCACTTAGAAGTTGCTGGAAGTACCGACGCCCCTGTCGCCCGCTCGTCTAGACCTTCGCCCTTCAACGCAGGCATGACATCAGCTCTCATTGAGTTTTATTTGCTTTTTTTTGATAGCGGCAGGTGTTTTTATTACTATTTTATTATTTGCATTTTACTTATTATTTCTCATTATTCATTTAAAGCTTACAGCTGTTCAGAGCTGCGTCGATTTATTTACTTTATTGCCATACTTTTTATGCCTTCCATGTACATGAATTGGTCTTTTAACTTTGAGCCAAATTTTTAAAATATTTTCTATGAAAATCCCAAAAAAGGAAATTTTTTAAATTTAATTTTACCAACTGAATGGAAGATAAGGTCAACTCAAATATGATTTTTACGCTTTTCATTTAAAAATAATGCGTTTTACAAAAACACCCAAAAAGGAAATTTTTTAAACTCAAATCACTTTAAGGGATATATTTAAGACTGAATGAAATAGAAGCTATAATGAATTTAAAGATGATTTTTTTACTTTTTACTTGAAAATAATGTGTATTACAAAAAATCCAAAAAGCGGAAATTTTTAAACTAAAATCCCTTTATGGGAAATTTTTAAAAATTAATGAAATGGAAGCTATAATAAATTTAAGGATGATTTTTAGACTTTTTAGTTGAAAATAATCAGCCCTATCATGAACTTCATGTGAAAAATTTACCTCGAAAAATATAAAGCAAAACAATAACAATTTTTCACATTTTGTTTTTGTTTTGCTTTGTAATTTTTGGGAACATTTTGTTCACATGAAGTTCACGATAAGGCTAAATGTGTATTTAAAAAATCCCAATAAGAGAAATTTTTTAAAGTGAGATTCCTTCAGGGGAAATTTTTAAAACTGAATTAAATGGAAGCTATAATTAATTTAAAAATTATTTTTAGACTTTTTACTTGAGAATAATGTGTATTACAAAAAATCCCAAAAGGGAAATTTTCTGAAGTAATAGGTAGGTCCTCCTTTAAAGGAAAGTTTTAAAACTGCATGAAATTGAGCACTGTTTACTTGAAAAAAAAAACGTTTAACAAAAAACTCTGAAAAAGGGAAATTTTTACACTAATTAGCTTTCAAACAAAATTTTTAAAACTAAATGAAATTGAAGGGAAATTTTTAAAAATGCATGAAATTGGAGCTATGATCACTTTTGATATGATATTTACAATGTCTACTTGAAAATAATGTGTTTTACAAAAAAATCCGAAAAGGGAAATTTTTTAAACTAATTATGTAGCTTTCAAACAAAATTTTTAAAACTGTGTGAAATTGATGGGAAATTTTTAAAACTGAATGAAATCTAAACTATGATCAATTTAGCGTGTATTACAAAAAATCCCAAAAAGGGAAATTTTTTAAACTAAAATTCCTTTAAGGGAAATTTTTAAAACTGAATTAAATTGAAGCTAAATATAATTTAAAGATGAGTTTTATACTTTTTACTTGAAAATAACGTGTATTATAAAAAATCACAAAAGGGAAAGTGAAATTAATTGTAAATCAGTTCATATTGAATTTCATGCTCCCATTCATATGTAAAAGCTATGAAGGCTTGAGTGCGCCCGTAGACAGTCGCGGTGTTATTTGTTTCTTTATTTCAATTATTGTTTTTTTTTCATAGTTATTATTATTAATTTTCTAGCAAAAAACGCGCTAATTAAAATGAATTAAAATTCAAAATCAAAACAAAAAAAATTAATTGCCTTCAAAACAACAACTGAATGTATAGTTCGTTTTATCGAGCGCATACTGTATGTATCCAATTGATCAAGGTGCTCGCACTTCGATTCGCTAATTACATTCAATATACAGTAGAATCGCACAAAAGTTAACTCGCGAGAAAGTTAAACCTTCGGGTAAGTTAACCAAATTTGAGCGTCCACGTACGACTCTAAAAAGTTAACTCTTGGTTAACTTTACTGAGCTTATCGAATTTTTTTCCAATCCAACCGTTTATTTCTCAGCAAAAACAAGCTCATTCCCCTTGTTTCTATGTATTCCCGGAATTTGCGTACATTCCCCGAATTTCTGTGTAAAAAATTATTGTCGGTGTCGCGAGGTACAAATGTAGTTAGTCGTTTGAACTATTGAGTGGTGTAAACATAGTTTGTGCGTTAAAAATGGCAACAAAGCGGAACAAATCATCGCAAATTAGATTGAATTTTCATCAAAAAGCTGATATTTTAAGAAAACTTGATTAAGGTATTAACGGAAACCGCTTGGCATTAGATTATAGTGTATCTAAAGTGGCCATCTCAAAAATAAAGAAAAAACGATATGAAATTTTGAAGTCAGTGGCACGCACACAGGAATTGGCAACCAAGAAAACTTTGCACAAGAAAACTTTGAACCAAAGGCAACGCAATTGTGCAATTAGTGGTCCAATTTTAAAATCAAGAGCTAAGCTTGAATTTGCCAAAATGTACCCTGGAAAAAATTTTTATGCAAGTGATGGATGGCTAGCAAATTTTATGTACGTAAACTAAATCTAAGTTTCTGCTTTGTAATAATTAAAACTGAGATATTCAAATAAATTTGATATGTTATATCCCAAAAATTATGTTTATTACCGTATTCTATCAGATTTAAAAACCACCTGGAAAAGTGAAATGCCCTTGGGACCATTTGGTTAACTTTTGTGCGATTCTACTGTATTAAATTTCAATATTTTTATTTTTCCAATTTTTTAACATACTCCCTTCCCCTCTTATCTCTTGCTTTTCAGATTTTTTTATTTTCTCTTTTTATTTTGTTTTTTATTGCTTTCTTTTTGTTGTTGTTTTTTGTGTCCTTTTATTTACTTTACCTGCTGTTGACGCAAACGATTCGACATATTCACATCGCCATCGCGCTGCAACAACAACGAGCTGCTGCGTTGCGGCAATTGGTGTTGTTGGTGTTGTTGTTGTGACTGTTGTGATGATTCCACCGCCTTTAGCGTTTGCGGCGAATGCCAATGAATGGGCGTCAATTGTTGTGGCACGTTATTGTTATCACATGTTGCAGCGGCTGCTGTTGGCGGAAGATTTGTTGTTGTTGTAGTTGTAAGTTTTGTTTTTGTTTTAGCTGGTAGCGCAGGTGGTATTGCTATTGCTATTGTTTCACCATTTATATCACAATAATTGCCAACACTACGGCCATTTTTTTCTTTGTTGTTATTAAAACTATTATTGTTGTTGTTATTATTATTATGACTATTGCTATTATTATCGGCACCGATTATGTTGTTGTTATTATGTGTATTTTGTATAAGAAAATTATTGTTATTATTGCTATTATTGTTATGAAAACTATTTGGCTTTTTAATATTACTATTCACAGCACCACCGCCTGCACCGCCTCCACCTCCCGCCGCAGTTGGAGTATTTTGGCCGCTACTGCTTGTTGTAATTATTGTCGGTATTGTTGTTGTTCCTATTGCTGTTGTTGTTATCGCTGCCGGTGCCACCAGCCCATTATTATCGAGCGTTAAATTTAAAGTGGACACAACCATTTTGGCATCTTTTTGTTGTTTTTATTATGTATTGCTTTTTCTTTCACCTTTTCATGCTTTTTTGTTTGTTTATTTATTGCAATTAATTTTTAATAATATTAAATTAAAGTCATTTGCTCATTCATGCTACAATAATTTGCTTATTAAATAAATGACGATAGGGGTTTTTTTTATTGCTGCGAATCTGCAGTAAATTACATTTTAGTTTTTGTTGTTTTTTTTTTGTTCTCTTGCATTGAAACGCCAATTATTTAATTTTTAATTAAAGAATTATTCTTCTCTTTTGGTTATGCTCTGTTCATGCGTTCTGCCTCTCCACTTCCTCAAAGCGTTATAGCCTGTCTACAGGGGACAAAATCAACTCTCAATCATTAATTCGCTAATCAGCCTACTATGTGCTATAAACACTCCTCAAATATATAAATTTCCCTGAGAAAAATATATGATTCACACCTTTTTTACAACGAAAACTATTTTAAACTAATTAAAAAAAATCCCTTAAAGGAAATTTTTTAAACAAAACAAAATGGAAGCTACGAACAATTAGAAGATACTTTGTGACAATTTTACATGAAAATAATGCGTTTTACAAAATATACAAAGAAGGGAAATTTTTTAAACTAAAATCCCTTTAAGGGAAATTTTTTAAACTGAATCAAATAGCTTCAATATAATGCATTTTATCCCAAAAAGGGAAATTTTTAAAACTAAAATCCCTTTTAAAGAAATTTTTAGAACTAAATGAGATCCTACAATCATTTAAAAGATAATGTTTAACCTTTTTGCTTGAAAATAATGCAGTTTTCAAAAAATTCCCAAAAGGGAATTTTTTAAAGTAAATATTGTGTTAAGGGAAATTTTTTATTTCTTTTTTGTTGTTTGTTTTTTAAGTAAAATTAAAGCTAAGGCCAATTTATGATTAGTTTTACCTTTTTGCTCCAAAATAATTCGTTTTACGAAAAATCCCAAAAAGGGACATTTTTTAAACAAATACCGCTTTAAGGAAATTTTTTAAACTAAGTAAAATTGAAAAAAGAATGCATATTGCGAAAAATCCCAAAAAGGGAAATTTTTAAAACGAAATACCCCTTTAAGGGAAATTATTTAAACTGAATGAAATGAAAGCTACTATAAATTTGAAGAAGATCTTTGACCTTTTTGCATGAAAGCAATGAATTTTACAAAAAATCACAAAAGGGAAAATTTTTTAAACTAAATAAAATTGAAGCTATGACCAACCTAAAAATTATATTTGATGTTTTTACTTAAAAATAATGCATATTGCGAAAAAATCCAAAAAGGGAAGTTTTTAAAGCTAAGATCATTTTAAGCGCAATTTTTAAACTAAGTAAAACTGAAGTTATAAACAATTTAAAAAAGTTCTTTCACTTGAAATTAATCCATATTGCGAAAAATGCCAAAAGGGAAATTGTTCGAGAATTTATTAGTCAACACGGCCGTACGCCGTCAGCGCTAACTTATGTTCCGCCTAGCTCATTATTGCGGCTGTCAGTTTTCGATAGATGTTCGATAAACATTCGATTGAGGCGGTTCGCTACGTCATACAGCGTAAATGATGACGATGAGAGAAGAAGATATGTTATACAAGCTCTACTTAGTTTTATTTAAGCTTATTTATTTCGCTTGTTTGGCATTTTAAGCTGTAAATATTTTGGTGATGATCTAAGAGTTGATTTTAACTCATCTTCACACACATATACATATGTTTATTTTTTCTGTGTGCAGCCATTGGCACGCTACTGTTGTTTTTTGTTTTTTTTTTTTTTGTTGACAGTTTAATTACCTGTCAAATTTGACAGCCAAGCGCTGTTAGTAAATTTTTCGAAAATTGCGACAAAGAATTTATTTTTATTTACTTTGTTTGATTGTTGATTTTCATCTTTGGCACAAGTGTCGGTTAGGCGGTTATGAAATTTAAACGGCGATGGATGGCTCCGCTTAGTTTTTGTTATGTTTGCGCATGTGTAAATGCTGACTCTGCTGCGGGAAGCGCAAATAAACAAAAATGAAAATTTTCTTTTTGAACGCAATATAATTATTTTTAACAAAAATATTAATAAAAAATATTAACAAAAAAAATTAAAAAAAAAAAATTTAAAAGAAAAATGTAAGTGAAAAGAAAAAAAATTTTTTTAAATTATTTAAAAAAAATATTAAAAAAAAAGTACATAATTGCATGCGCATCACGCTTTCACATTTATCAAAAACCCCACTCACGTTCTGCGTTATTACGCATTTGTTACTTAGTACGTCGCCGGCGGGGCACGTTGTGTAGGAACGTAGGTACATACATATTTGGCTTTAAATATGAGCAGCGCAGGGCGTTGCTTTGTGTTTTGTGTTTGGTTTTCGTTTTTTCGTATTTAAAGTAAGGATTTAATATTTTCTTTTACCTGTGTTTTTGAAGTCACTCCTACGAAAAACTCGAAGTTTTTGTTTTGTTATTAAAAAAAATAATAATAATAAAAATAAAAACAAAAACAAAAACTGGAAATTAAATTCCAATGAGTCACACAAATCATGCTGTTGCTTCCTGTGGCACAAAAAAAGGCCTACAAAATGTGACTATGACATACGCAAAGTAAATATGTATGACTGTAAATTGGGAGTTTTGAAAGCATTAAAGTATTAGAATATTTATTCTGTGCTATCGCTGTCTGCCTCGCAAAACATGCACACACACATGCCAGAGTTGTCGCAGTACAAATTCCTTTTTTTCATCTTATCAACAAAAAACGCTCGCTCAACATACAACAGCCAAAAACTAAATGAAAAGCGCGCAAACAAAGTGAAAAAAGTGAACAAAAAAGCAAAAAATGCTTAAACAAAATGTAAAAATTTGTTTAACATTTTTTGAAAAAAAAAACTTTTTTTTTTTACTTTTGTCACGTATTTGGCTTGAAAATTATAGCAAAAAGCTGACAGTTTGCTATTTTCCGATTTTTTTTTGTTGCTCCAAATGCATGCCGTAATACACACACAGAGACAGAAACATGCAGTTTAATTTTTTATGCACATTGACGAAGTTATATAAATATTGATTATATACAAATGCATGTGTACATACATATATATATGCAAATTCATACTCCCCAAAAAATCTACGCCTTTTTTAAAAGTTTATTCCAGCAGATTTAAAATCTTACGAAATAATGCCTGAAAATTCTAAGCGAACAACAGTTGTTGCGTAGTTGGGCAACCTAAATTTTCAAAATCAACTCCTTCTATGAGTTTTTGCTTTGCAACGTCATCACGTTGACTTTCTTTCTATTGGCGGTGGGGCTTAAATGCAAACGAGATAGAAAATCGCATAATGCTTGCCTTGGCCTCTCTTCGTATGTTTATCGTCTTTGGGAACAGAGACGACCCTAGGGTAGGTTTACGAAACTCAATCGTCAATGGGACTACTTGCTCTGTCTCGCCATGAACTAAGAGGGTGGCTCTTCTGCATGTGATGGAGATCACCGCAGCAACACACTAAAACTCCCCCTAATGTAGAACGTTTTGCGCATTGAATGGCTTGCAAAAATTGCAGTCAGGGATAAGCGACTGTATTCTTACGGAGCCCCTCGGACACCAGTCCACAGCTGTTAGTAACGTAGGAGTTGCTGCGGTAAGCGGCTCTGCCGTAGTCGAACGTTTTCGCCAGTTTCATAAAAACAATAATTAATGAAATCATCCAAATGGTAAGGCTCCAAAGCAAAAATATGTTGGGGCGGATCTAACGAAAAAAAAAAAACTTTTGCTCCGATGCCCTGTTTTGTAAAAAAATCACGAGTTTCTAGCATGCTGGAGCAGGACCCTCACTCTGTAGTTCTATTCGAAAGCGAAATTCGATTCGAAAGCACATTCGTACTCTATAGAATATATGGAATAGAACTCGAAGGCGAACAAATTTTCTTTCGAATCGAACTACAGAGTGAGGGCCCTGGAAAGCCGCTCAGTATGCGACAAAGATAAGATGTTCCCATCAGCGCCTTTCTACTATTTCCCTTTTCTGCTGGTGGGTATCTATGTAAATATTTTTAGAAATCACAAACGCCTAAAAAATTTATTCATGCACATTTGCTGTTGATTGATTAGTTTTTCGTAATAAATTTGTTTGTTTGTTAAAAAAAAAAATGCAATGCCAAATTTTTGATGAATTGTTTTATTAATTTTTTTTATTATTATTATTATTTTTTTTCTTCAAATTAGATATTTTAGTGTTTAGATAATTATTTAAGCTTTATAAAAACATGCATACAAATATAAGACTCGTTTAGTGCAGTTTAGAGCTTTAGGCCACAAATTGCGGTATTTAAAGCTTTCAAGCTTAGCTGTAAGCTGTGTAATTTTAAGGGATTAGGCGCGAATTTTGAAAAGTTTATTGAAAACCACTTTTGATTGATAAACTACTTACTAAGTAGGAAAGAGCATCATCACACCACCCACTCCCTCCTTCCGCACTCTTTGGCACGCGTAACCTTTTTCGTTTTTTTTTTTTGTAGGCGCTCGTTTTATTTTGCCTTTAACGCTTTGCTTTGCTTATTTCAAAAGCGTCAATTCAATTTACATAGATAGTCGGGGGTTTTCTTTGTTCAATAATCGCTCGTTCAGGTAGAAAAGCGTATAAATGTTATAAAAGCGAAACAAGTTTATTTGCATACATATGTATGTACCTACCTACATATCTAAGTATATAATATACATTTGTAAGAATGCACATATTTACTTAGTACATATATGCGGGTGATTTTTTTCTACTGTATTTGTTAGGCAGAAATATATACATTTGTTCATGCTAAACGATGTCTTTCTACTCATATGATGGTTACATATTTATTTTTAATCTTGTTAAAAGGCATGACAGGTTTATATCGAAATAAAAAGAAAAATAAATAGAAAAAGCCTTTGGTTAAAGCTAAAACATTCTAGAACAACATAAATGTCCTTGAAAGATAATTTTTCAGAAGAAAACTGAGAAATCTTTATTGGCGCATGAATCGAAACTCCCAACTATCAATCGACAACAAACTCCTGCTCTATTCAGCTATCTTAAAACCCATCTGGACCTATGGCATACAGCTATGGGGAACCGCAGCAAACTCAAATATAGAGATTCTCCAAAGATTCCAATCGAAAACCATTAGAATGATTGTAAATGCGCCCTACTACGTCACGAACGACCAACTACATCGTGACCTAAAGATACCTACTATCTCTCAAGAAATCAGAAAGTATGCTGCATCATACAAAATGAGAATATTAGCTCACCCCAACCCACTCGTTCTAGCCCTGACGGCAAGACCAACCAATTTCGTACGCCTCAAAAGAAAATCATTTACAGATCTTTGCTGATGCACTATAATAAATGGATGCGCTACTGAGAGCAATCCATACATGCCCACCATGTTTATTAAGTCATTATTAATTACTAATTACTTTTAACGAACCACAAAATTGTTAGATGTATTTTATTTATACAGTTGGCAAAATATATTGGATGCTAAAAAAAAAAAAAAAAAAAGTGCCCAAAGCTGAGATCATCAATTTTTTTATGTACTTAACACATTCCTTATCATACCACTCGCGTAATAAACTAAGCTTTTTAACTTTTGACATAAGATCATATACATATATAGAGAATATTTCTGTGGCAATTTGAAATAATCGCTTAAGTCGAAAAATATGATTTCGAGATAAATTGATTTTTATATTCAAAGGCGTTTCTTAACAAGTCATAAAAGTCGATTAAAAACTATGGACGCAAAATCAGTGAGCCATCCGCAATGTTACGATCAAATTTTGTAAATAAAACAAAATGTCGTTAAGAAATTTGATTAAGTATATACATCCACTTTGGCTGTTATAGCAAGTTTAATATACCTCTATTGTAAGTTAAGCCTAAATGTTTTTATTTATATCTTTTGATTGAATTAAGTTATAAGCATGGGGGTTTTACAGAAATATAGAGTTTTAAAAGGGGAATAACGTGGTATATATAACTCGAAATTTTCCTAAGTCGACTTAAGCGATTATTGCTTGTGACCACAGATTTAACAGCTTTTACAAAAAACCTTTTTTTGTCATTCTAATAGTTGGTATATTCTCGGGACAACGCAATCAAAACAAACTTAACAAAAATGTACCTATACGTTGCCACAATTTATTAAAAATTTACTATGAGCGCTTGGCTGTCAAAATTGACAGGTAATTAAACTGTCAAAAAAAAATCAGTTAAATTATCAACAAAATATTTACAGCTTAAAAAAGCTAATAAAGTAAAACAATAACGGAGTAAAATTTATAGAAATGTGCCAACCCCACTAAAACTAATGTTAGACTTGAATTTGAGAACGACTCGTGAACTTGCACTTTTCTCAAATCTCTACGACATGAAACACCAAATGAGAAGCACAGCGTTCTCAAACAAAATGGAACATATGTATGTATGCAGTTCTCAAATCGAGAAAATTATAATTCTTCAAACGAATTCTAATGTAGTTCTCTAACGGGATTCTAATGATAATTCGCATTTATTTCATAGAAGACGTTGATATTGGGTTCTTTCTCTAATTGGTTTCCAATAGAATTCTAATGTATTCTTCTAACTTCACTTTCGATTGGTGAATAGCTAGAAAATTACATTAGTTATCTAAGTAGTCTTCACTATAAAGTTATAGAAGGGTAAGTCTATGATTTGGCATAAAAAGTTAGGTTAAGGTTAAGTTAGGTTAGGTAAGGTTCAGTTAGGTTAGGTTAGGTTAGTTTGGAGTGGCTGCAGCCATAGCGACCCACTTAAGCCAGTGTGAAGGCTCTTTGTGCTACAGATTACTCCTCAATTTTGAACCAGTTTGAACACCTAATGAAGTTCACCAGATACTTTAAGTCTGCGTTCACAACCTTACATAGGCCATCGAGGAAAGTAGTCCCGTCTGGCGCTGTTAAAAGCCGGGCATTGGAAAATGAGGCGTTTGATTGTCACCTCTTCTTCATCATTCTTGCAGCCTCTGCGGTACAACCTAATCTAGACTCTCTGCATGTTAACCGGTGAGGCAGTGTCCTGTGAGTAACCCCAGCAAGTGCGAGATTTCCTCTATCCTACGTTGAGAACGAGTACCTAACGTAGTTCAATCGTTATTCGCTCTCAGAGTTTTGTATGGAAATTGTCGTCGTTCGGCACTGAATTCGGAGTCGAACGATGATTGAGTGAGCGAATATAGATAAAAAAAAGAGCGAACGACGTTATGTGGAGATATGCTTTTAGATCTGTGGACCTTGCTCAGGAGATTAAGGTTTGACACTCAGGAGATTAAGGTTTGACACTCGCTACTATTATAAAGTAGATAAAAATTTCGCTTGCCAACTTTCTTCTATATTTTTTTATCAACTTTCTTAGCATCTACTTTGTACACATTTCAACATGACAGCTTTTACTTTTGTATGTCTTTTCGGATTTTTTTCGCCAATTTAAATGTTTTAATCGGTTCTTTTTGTTTTATTGTCTACAAATTACTTCATTTTTATTGCCACTTAAATGGATTTTGTTGAAAAAAAAAAATGTTATACAGTGCTTTGTATGTTTTTACATGCGCTGAAACGTGTTTTTAAAACGTTTTGTTTTTGCTTGTTGCTTTGTCTTTTGTTTTGTGAACTTTGTTATGTCAAATAGTTAATTTTGTTTTATTATGCGCATTATTTAAATTTTTATTTCTGTATGTACATTCCTACATAGATATTTTTACATATACAAGAAATTATACACTCGTATTTACGTGACATGGAAATATGTATTAAAAACTTTATAAATTCATGCAAATTTTAATACATATGTTTAAACAGGTTTCGAAGCGAGTATTCAGTGTTTTTCGTATACATAATTTAGAAATCTAGTTCTAATAAAAATTGACGGAAATTAGCATTAATATTTTTAGTTATTATTTTTTTAATTATTAATTTTTTTTAATTTTTAAAATATTCGCTAGATTTTATATCAAAGTTCATTAATATGTACCTAAATATTGTTGCAAACCCCAATAATCTCTGCTATGTTTAAGTAACTCTCCGAATTGTGCGATTATATCAAGTTTAAACATGTTCGGTTTGGTTAGATTAGGTTAGACTGGCCAGTGATAGCTGTACTTGGTTGCTTGATTGCTGTACTGCCCGGCTTTAGCGGAACCCAATTAACGCACAACACGCCATTTTGATGCACGTGCTCATGGACTAAATAATACCTGTTGTCACGGTTCATCATCAATTCGAACCGATTCCCTCGATAAACCTTCTGTGATCAGTTGTTGTTACGGTTCATCATCCCTTTCGAACCATTTGGATTCTTCGATGAACCTGTTAAGGTCCGCTAGCTGACAATCGAATAAGTACTTTAGACTTTTGAATTCAAAGCCACCAAAAGTTTTGTGTCTGATATGAGACAGTGCTGGACATTCGCACAGGAAATGTGTAATCGATTCCTCCCTGCCGTCTTGGTTGCAGCTTCTGCATCTAGTGTTTAATGGAAGCCGTTCGGCCAGTTTTCCATGCTAGTGTTATTCTAAGGATTTATTTTTTGATCTACTAAGAGGTTCCGTAGTTCATGTTATATGTACATATGTATTGAAGTCTGGTCAAGACTGCTGCGTGAACTTGCATGTTACTTTAGATTTTCACCGAAGTGTGGCAGGAACCTAGATGAGCCAGTTGACCACGGCTTCCTCTGCTATCGCTTCAGCATCATATTTGCAGCTTCGAAGGGTCTTGGATGCTGTTATGCGGGAATAATTGTGCGTCATAAGCGCCGCTTGACTGTCCGAGTATATGTGTAGGTACCTTGCGTCCCTTAACTGCACTTTCCAACACAAACTCGCAGGGCCGGTATATGCCTTGCAACTCCGCTTAGAATATGCTGTCTGAGTCTGGCAGACGGAAAGATAGCGAGATGTTCGGTTACTCAGAGTAAACCCCCGAACCCACACTTGAGGCCATTTTGTACCCGTCTGTGTAGATCGAGATTGTTTCCTACTTCCGCGCGCTATCTCTTCTGCATTCCCTTCTCAAATTGCTGATAAAAGTATTCCTATTTGACTAATTAAATGAGCGTTTTCATAGTTCGAAATTTCTTTACCAGCTAAAGCAAAAGGAATTGATCTTTTTTACTTCATATTCGGCGCGCTCAAGAATTATTTTGGGAATACTATTATTCCTTCACAGAATTAGCGAGTTTCTCTACCAGTTAATTATTGTCTCTGTCTGTATTAAATTATTCTAAAGCGATAAGTAAATTTACCAACTAATCACAAACTAAAAATAGCAAAACTAACGTAGATCGTAGTAAGAAAAGCACAGCGTTGCACCGGAGAGGGAAGCACGACAATGAAGTGAAAGGAGAGGATGACGAAAACGTCAACAAGTGGAGGAAATGGAGTGAAGCGCAGCATGCCAGAGCGGTAGTTAGTAACGAAGTAGAAGAAGAACAAGCTAAAGAAGAAGCAGACGGAAATAGGAATAAGAAGACGAAGAAGAAGAGGGGAAAGAAGAGGAAGAGAAGAGAGGGGTGGATGAATAAGAGGGGGTAAGAAGAGGAGGGGCAGGGAGAATAAGAGGAGGAGGAAGAAGAAGAAGAAGCATACTAAAAGAAGAATAAGCACCAAATGTGGCAACTGCAGCAAAATTGCCGAAAGTTTTGCGTTAACAAAAAGAGCAGTGCACAGTTTTTAATTTTTAATTTTTTTTTTTTCTATTTTTTTTAATTAATTTTCTGCCTTTTCTATTTTCTGCTTTCCAATAATTTTATGCTTTTAATTTGTTGCTTTTTTCCCTAAAAAGTCTCGCCAAGCGCTCGCTATTAGGTCTACCTACTTATTCGGCATATCTACATAGTAGCTGATAAGCAAGCAAAATTTTTTGGTTGAGTAATTTTAATGGAATAAATTTAATTTATCATACTTTTTTGGTTCTTTTTTGTTGTTTTTTTAGCCTTTTTATTGTTGTTTTGGCGGTTTTATAAATTTTGGTATAATTTTATTATAGGTACTATATGATATCCATGACTTTATTATTCGCCAACTTCACTTTTGGACTGCATAGGCATTTCATTTTAAAGGTTACAAAGCAAGCACCTCAATGCATACAATTTTGCACAAGAAAACATTTACATACTTCTTTCGCGTTTCTTTCGCTTCAACGTCACAAAACTCAAATCCAATCAAGTCTTCATAATTCACAAGCGCTCGCACAAGCACAAAACGCGATCAGAAAACGCGCCCGCTTCTGGCCAAAACAAATGACAACTGATTTGCGCATTACCAACAATCAAAGTAAGCAAACGCAATAATGAAAATACGTTAGCAGACGGACACGTAACCCAGCCAACAAAGCTTTGGTGTTGCAGCCAGCGTTGCCACTTTTGGTACTTTCGTACCAAAACTGGTATTTTGAAAATGATTTGGTACGTTGCTTTTGATTTTGGTACTTTTTCCTTAAAAGCAAGGGTATGAGAAAACTATGTTAATTTATTTCCATCTAGTTTTTATTTTTCTATATATTATTTTTGTTCGTCCACTAA
The DNA here is from genome assembly GCA_960531455.1 of Urophora cardui. Lineage (NCBI taxonomy): Eukaryota > Metazoa > Arthropoda > Insecta > Diptera > Tephritidae > Urophora > Urophora cardui. Next base: position 4,045,954 of record OY482671.1, on the reverse strand, counting down.
AATAACCGTAATTATGTTGATTAATTACATCGCCAACATGCGATACTATACCGGTCGTAGCATTATGTCACCAACAATTACCGTGTATTTTGTTAGGGCTTTTTGGCAACTAGTAGTCAAAATTAGCAAACAAATTCTATGGAGGGTATAAGTTAACTCAGTTTGACCTTTGTGTGCTGTCGCACTTGCTCCTAGCGAAGAAAAAAAAACAGCTGATGGCATGCTACAGCCGCTGTTAGTGAGCCCTGATCACCATTTAATAAATATACATGTATCAAGCAAGTTTTAAGTGGAAATAGAATGATGGAGATGTAAAAAGTTAATAATTTTATTAATTTTTGGTTTGTTTTCTTTAATTTTTTAAATGCTCTTTTTTATTTTTGTTAACGTTAATATCGCACCCCAAATCATTAAGTGACACAACTAAAAATTTTTTGCAATCGGTTTTTTATCATAAACCGGTACACAGAACACATCTCAAGCGGTTGCCAAAAAAAAAATTTTCAATCGGTGTCCCTTTTGACTGAAAAATAGCAATTATAATTAGCCTTTTCAACATCATTGCTTGTAAAGAAAAAAAGTTTTTTGGCTCCTGAAAATTTTTGAATTTTGAGCTGTGTCAATTTATGATTTAGGATGCGATATATTGAAGTTAATTTTCCATTAGAAAATAATAAATGAAAAAAAATCATTTATCTACTACGACTGTTACCACGAAAAAAATCTGTTTGGTACTCTCAAAAGCAATTTGGTACGTTTTTTGGTACGAGGAAAAATATGTTAGTGGCATCACTGGTTGCAGCGACGCCGACCACAAACACAAACGCAACACTCTCGCACTCCCAATCAGTGTTGCCGCAGCCTCAAAAAATTTGGTATCACAAATTAATAATAATAATAGCCGCATTCGTTTGGGCAAGAGTTAGAGACTTGCGAAAAAAACAACCACTGTTATAAAAACAAGTGAAAATTATACGACCGTTCGTTAAAGTAAGTGAATTCGAAAAAAAGTGTGTTTATTTGATGAAATTGCTTCAAATTATTGTCGGTAGATGTCTCCGAGTCTAGCCAAGACTCAACCCAACACCGTTCCGTTAAAGTACGGGATTCGAAACAATTTTTTAACGTACGGTATTCGAGGATAGTTTCGAAATCGCAGAGACATCTATCGACAAAAAATATAAACCATTTCACTTATTCACAATAGAAAAAACTTGGCATAATCAGTAAAGATCAGTTTAATGAGTAGCTGGCATACTCTCTAAAGGTCTCTTAAAGTCTCTAATATTTTGTATGGAAACTGTCAGCTAAGAGAGCAGAATCCAGTATAAGCGGGCAGCAAATTTTTTGCACTGAGAAAAATTTTGCTTATTTAAATTTTGTTTTTCATTACACATTTGTTATGCCATTTGATACGAACGGATCAAAACGGCAATACTGCTTTCAATCAATTGTGCGCTGTGCGGCGTTCTCTAAGCCGTTTTTGTTGGATAGGTAGTTTGTTGGCAAGTTTTGTTTTTTGAGCGTGGTTAAGCATGTGTGAAGCAGCGCGTTTGTGTGGGTATGTGGGTGCGCGTTGAATAAAAAAAAAAAAAAAAAAAAAAAAAAACGCAGCGCTTCACATGTAAATTGTTTTTTTTAGGCTTTGTGTGTGTTCGGCGTTTTTTCTTTTTTGTTTTATTGTTGTTGTTGTTGTTTTTGTACCTACTTGTGTATTACTGAAATTGCATTAAATTTTTTTATTTGTTGTATTTAGTTAAGTCAGCGCGCTGCTACTGGTCTTTTACAAACAAAAACATGCACAGAAAAGCGCAGACATGCAGAAATGGCTCTGCGTTGCAAGACTAGCCGCTTCCGCATTCATTTGCCTACACCAACTCTTAGCTTTATACTTTTTGCGTTGTTTTTGTTTTTGTTATTATTTTTTTTTTTTTTGTTCTTTTTCATGTTTTTTTTATTTTTTTTCCCACTTTTTATTATTTTATGCATTTAAATTTATTGTCATGTCACACTGCAATATTATTACTCATGCGTATTTTGTTCTGCAGCGCCTTCATTAGTCGGCCCTCAATGCAACGCGCGCACTTCACTGTGTGCCTTATTTCCGTTGTCGCTGTTCTTTCCCCTTTCGCCTGTTTTTACCTTCCAACGTTCACACTTAATTCGTCATACATTTATTGAATAAATTTTATTCTACTTAGTAGGCGCTTCAGCCATTTTACGAGGCGAACGTCGCAATTGTGACTGCCAGCAGAAGAACAGTGGCATATTTTTTGAGGTTCCAGCCGCTGACTGAGCATAAAAAAGCGTCACAGACACAAACCAGGCTGTGTGTTTGACTGACCCAAAAAACAACAGCAACAAAAGCAAGCTCCGTATGTAATAAAAATAGAGCAGCAGCCGCAGCCGCAGTCAGCCACCACTAACGCGCCTCCAAAACAAACCAAAACCAAGTCTCGCACGACCAACTCCTTTACTACCATTTGGACTCTGTCGCTGCCTTGGCCTGTCTCGTTGACTTGTCTCGTTAGAGCGCGTTCTTTAGTGCGCGTCATGGCAACCGCGCCTTCCCCTAGGCAACCCCTTTGCTAACAACCACTTGTGCACATTCGTTTGTTGTTAGCTTGACCCACCAGTTTGTGTGGCATAAAAATAAAATACTCGTATTCTTGCCATTTTATTTTTCGCTCATGCTTTAATTCTCCTTTTTCAGCGTCGCTTTTCTTTCTATTGCAGCGCGCGCGGTGTTTTTGGTATTCGACTGCGGTGGTAGAAAAGTTGCAATCTGTGCATGTTGTTAAAAATAGACTTGCAACAGCCAACGAAAATGGTTCAGCGCGTGGCAAGCGAGTGTTTCAAGACAAAGCTAAAGAGGCTTCGCTTGATATGAAGAACGCAGCGGGAGCTTCGGGCCCTTGTGGGGGTGATTATTGGACACAATTCATGGTCACCATACGCATCATAGAGAGCTCATTATGCCTATCTTGTCTGGAGGGGGATGAAGATGGCACAGAGCATTTTCTCTGCACCTGATCGGCCTTCGCCAGACTCAGATTGCGCAATATCTGGTTATATGAATTGAGAATGGCGTATGCATATTCTTCACCACTCGTTAAACTTCTCAGATTTATAAGAGAATCTGAGAAGTTTGCAGAGGAATTGTGATTGCACTATGCCACCTTTTCCCCTACATCCTGATCCTTTATAAAGGCCTTAAGTATCTACAATGGCCAAATATGCTTGAGTGCTTGGGAAAGACATAGTTTTTTCACAGCCTACCACAGTTCCTTTCCATTGCATTCCATTCCATTCCATTCCAATCGTTTACATACAACTCCTATGGAATAGATCGGATCAGCTGACACGGTATACGAACTTGCGTCGTTGACTAACCACACTAATACTGAATCTGCGCCACTCTCTCTCTCTCTCTCTCTTCTAGCTAACGAAAGAAGTAACTGTTAAAACATTTCCTAACTAATACAGTAGAATCGCACAAAAGTTAACCAAATGGTTCCAAGGGCATTTAACTTTTCCGAAATATTAACTTTTCCAGGTGGTTTTTAAATCTGATAGAATACGGGCTATGTTCAGAAACGCTGCATGAAACGCAACAGCGGCAGTAATTATTTTTTTGATGATTGTGATGAGCGACGCTTCATGCAAAATTTACGTTTATGAACGTTCTGCTTGCACTACAAAAGCGGGTTGCGCTTCAAACTGAGTTTCTGAACACAGTAATAAACATAATTTTTGGGATATAACATATCAAATTTATTTGAATATCTCAGTTTTAATCATTACAAAGCAGAAACTTATATTTAATTTACATACATAAAATTTGCTAGCCATCCATCAGTTGCATAAAAATTTTTCCAGGGTATATTTTGGCAAATTCAAGCTTAGCTCTTGATTTTAAAATTGGACCACTAATTGCACAATTGCGTTGCCTTTGGTTCAAAAAACATTTATACAATCTTGCCTCGAGAACGGGATATTCCAAATTGTGCAAAGTTTTCTTGGTTGCCAATTTCTGTGTCCTGCCTTCAAAATTTCATATCATTTTTTCTTTCGTTTTGAGATGGCCACTTTAGATACACTATAATCTAATGCCAAGCGGTTTCCGTTAATACCTTCATCGAGTTTTCTTAAAATATCAGCTTTTTTGCTTTTTGATGTAAATTCAATCTAATTTGCGATGATTTATTCCGCTTTGTTGCCATTTTTAACGCACAAACTATGTTTACACCACTCAATAGTTCAAACGAGTAACTACATTTGTACCTCGCGACACCGACAATATTTTTTTACACAGAAATTCGGGGAATGCACGCAAATTCCGGAAATACATAGAAACAAGGGGAATGAGCTTGTTTTTGCTGAGAAATAAACGGTTGGATTGGAAAAAAATTCGATAAGCTCAGAAAAGTTAACCAAGAGTTAACTTTTTAGAGCCGTACGTGGACGCTCAAATTTGGTTAACTTACCCGAAGGTTTAACTTTCTCGCGAGTTAACTTTTATGCGATTCTACTGTATTTTTCTTTGGGTGTATTGCAGCGTTGCCGTTTTAAATTCTTGAGATTACCCAAAAAAATATTCAAATTACCCATAATTGCCCAAAATTCCCCATACAAATTTTCACATTACACTACCCAACAAAATTTCAAAAATTTTGATATCCTCGACATTTTATACATCTGGTATTTAACTTATTTTTTGCATAAAAACAAATCTTTTGTCCGCCATAATTCCGTCACTTTAACGTCGATTTTATGTGGAATTGGAAAGGGTATTTCATCCTCTCAAAATGAAATGAAATGACATAAAACTCAAGACAGTAATGGCGGAGATATTGACAGATTAGTAATCCACCTTTTCTTCTTAGTGCGAAAACTGAAATTTCAAAATATCTCGAAAACTGTTCTACTTTTGAACCATTTGATTACATATTTGGAATCAGCAGGAATACATAGGAATCAAATGTCGAGGATATTTTTTTTGTCGGGTAGTGTTATCAAGAGATTTCCAATAAAGAAATATTTTCAAATTTGTTTTACTTTATAAATTTATGTGCATATATGTATTTATATGTGTGGTTAAAAAAAGTTATAAAGAAACATAAAACAAGTTAAAGAGAAATGAAACATTAAATAGTCCGATTTTCTTTAATTAATAGGTACCTACAATTCTGTAGGTTGTTTATGCAAATATTTATAAAAAAAATAATGTAATGATCTTAGCAAATTAAGTGGAGAAGTTTTACCCCAAAATGTATGGTTGGTTGTAGGGGAGGTATATGTTATAATGGTCCAATTGGGCCGATTCCGACAAATGATCAGCGTATCTTAACAACTGAGGAACTAGCTCATGATTCTGATAATATCGGTATATATTTTGGTGGGTTTAATTTTTCTCCTTCTGTTTTTTGGCTCAATGTTTTTGTTTTGGCTCAATGTTATAATACCATTTCTTGTTCATGAAAGGTATACAATTGCTTATTTTTTCTTGGCTAACTTCTTACTTTAATGGGCTTATGAAATTTGCTTGTACATGTTCGACCAGCCGGTAATTCAAGATTAAATAAATGCTGCAAAAACTCATGCACACTTTCACACAATGCGAATGTAATAGAAACACATGAAAATAATTATTTTTTTTTATAGGCATTATTATTCATATAAAATTATTAAAAGGCGAATTCCCCAAAATTCCCCAAATCATAGCACTCCCCAAAAATTACCCAAATATTAAAAAAATCCCCAAATTTGGGGAATTACCCACAAAGCGGCAACGCTGGTGTATTGCCTATTCGGCGCTTTATTGGTGCCAAAGAAGCACGCTAACAATTCTGAACCCACGCACGTACAACAACAAAAGCACAGCCGCAGCCATTTTCAAAGATACAAAGGTAAGCACACATACCGACATATTTACATACATAGCGCATTTTCAACTTTTTCCAGTCGCGACGTGTCGTCGGCCCAGGCAGCGGCGCGCGTTTTATTTAAATTGCATTAACCCTGCCTGGCTGTCGTAAAAAACCGTACCTAATAGAGACAACAAGAATGCAGTAGCAGCAACAACAACAGCGATAAAGCAGGAAAAAAAACAATTCTCAATAAGCCACAAGAAGCGAAATACATATGTATATGAATGTCTCCACATAACGTGTTTCGCTCTTTTTTTCTGCACTCGCTCTCTCAATCTTGTTTCGACCTCAAAACTAGTGCCGAAACTCGCCAATTTCTATACAAATTTCTGAGAGCGAGTGAAGATTGAAACACTTGTTTCATTCTCAATCCTCTTGCCAAACGCGATGATATCGATGCCTTCTCTAATTTTGTATCAAAAATCTATCGAAATCTCACGCAGACCAAAACAAAAACGCAAAAATAAGCAAACATACAAACATTTAAGAAGAACAAGAAAGAGAAATGTTAAACTGAATCACGATCAGCCACGTGGAGACGGCTTATTTAGCGAGATGTTTCCCTAGATGTTTCTCTGGCGAATCAAGTTATGTGGAGACGGGCTTTAACCCGGCGTCTCCTCAAAACGGAATTCCGTTATAACAAGCACCATTATAACATAGATTTCAAATGGAGACCGTCTCTGTCTTCTGGTATAACAGAGATGCCAAAGCAATTGCTTTAACATGATTGCCTTAACATGAGCTGTCAGTTTGATGATTTGACAGCTAATTTTTCATTTCAACGAAAAATCCACAGTGGCAACATCTCCACATTGAACGTGAAATTTCGTACGGCGTCCATTTTGCTTGAGTGTTTTGGCTTAAAAAAATAAATAACAAGTAAAAGCGCGGCTGTCTTCGGCCGTACCGAAGACTTCATACCTTTCATGAGTGGGGAAATGAAAAGTTACCTATGTATGTACATAGCCGGATTAAGTTTAATTTAAAATTTAAATTGTGTCTTGGCTATTTATATGGAGGAGTTATACACCAAAATGTCCATATCTGAACAATCGGTTGTATGGGAGCTATATGTTATAATGGTCCGATCTTGACAATTTTCGGTAACCCCGTTTGGGCCCATATGGGTACAAATACTTAGAAATTTCACGCCGTTAGCTGTTAAAATGGAGAAGTTATACACCAAAATGTCCATATCTGAACAATCGGTTGTAGGGGAGCTATAGGTTATAGTGGTCCGATCTTAACAATTTTCGGCAATCCCGTTTGGGTCCATATGGGTACAAACACTCAAAATTTCAGGCCGTTAGCTGTTAAAATGGAGGAGTTATACACCAAAATGTCCATATCTGAATAATCGGTTGTAGGGGAGCTATAGGTTATAGTGGTCCGATCTTAACAATTTTCGGTAACCCACGTCTACTTCAAAGTTTCATGTCCTTAGCTGTTTAAATGGGGAAGTTATGCACAAATTACATCCAAAAATTTCATGTATATCTGAATAATCGGTTGTTTTCTATATGTTATAGTGGTCCGATTCGGCCGGTTCCGACAAATGATCAGCTGCATAGAACAACATACCTGTATTCCGAATTTCATTCAGATATCTCAAAAACTGAGGGACTAGTTTGCGTTCACACAGACGGACGGACGGACAGACGGACGGACGGACAGACGGACAGACGGACATGGCTTAATCGACTCAGCTCGTGATTCTGATCATATCGGTATATATTTTGGTGGGTCCCCCACGCTTCCTTCTGGTACTTTCGACAAAAATTTTTTGGCACTAAGTTATAATACCATTTCATTCTCATGAAAGGTATAATAAATGACAATTATTCATGCACAAACATGAGTTGCATTACACATTTCCCCATGTTCATCATCTACAGTGCGCAACAAAACACCTGTCATATAACAAACAATATTTGTAGATATGTACGTACATATGTATGTATGTAGTGTAAATACTCACCTTATCTGTATGAGAGCGAATACAACAACCTCGAATGTTCACTTCAGCCACACACACTCACAGCCACTTACTGCTTATCTACACAGGCACAACTTAAATGCAACACCACATTATAGGAGCGTGTGGCGGGTAAGGTTGTATTACTTACGCTGGTTATTTGCATGCATATTCATGTTCATACAAACACACACACACGTAGAATTTACAAACATTTTCTCTGTACATATGTAGCTTTACATTTCTCAATTGCATTGCATGTACATATTTGCATGCTTAATTAATAGCCTAAATGACATTACACGCAACACAAGTGTATAGCATATGAAGGAGAAAAAGGAAAATGTGTCTTATGTACATATTCCCTGCAAAAAATGCGATCACTCCGGGATACATCCGGGACAACTCGCAAGGGAGCATGCGATTACTACTCATTTGTATCTCTTTATATGGGTTGAAGTGTTCTCTTTTGTTTGAGCATGTCCTATGAAGAGACTAATTGTACCCAGTTTGTACCCGAACGGGTAGCAAAAGCGCACAATTGTACCCGTTTTGTACCCGAATAGGTAGCAAATGCGACACATCCATTTGTGCGACTAATTGTACCCGTTTGATACCCTTTCGGGTACAATTCGTCTACAATTAGTATACATATGTACCCGTTCGGGTACAATTGGGAACAATTGTAGACTAATTGTACCCGAAAGAGAGCGCTCCCGGACAAATCTTTTTAGAGACTCGTCGCACACTTTTTTACAGGGTTTACATATGTATATCAGTGGCGTAGTAACGCGGGGGAGGGCTTCCTTTCTTGTTTTTATTTTAATTTTGGTAAATTTTTTACACTGGCTGTGACCGTGAAAAATTCTCTTACTACGCCTACGTATATATGTGGCAACTATTTGTGCCCCTTTCCAATTGTATTGATATCGTGTTAATTGTGTTAGTTTGCATTAACAGCAACAACACCGACAACGACGACAACAACAACAGCAACGATTGTACATATATTTACATGTGCGTAGGCAAGCTTGACAACCCTGCAGGGCAGAGGCGGATTATCCCTAAGGCAAACTAGGCACTTGCCTAGGGGCGCGTAGTTACAAGGGGCGCGCGAGCTCAGAATTTTTAAACAAATAAAGAAAATAACATATCGACGATTAAGAATTAAAGCTGATCTATAATAGATCGATAATAGATAAATCGATTATATTGCACAAGCATCCATATATGGTGCAATATTGCGCGTTTGTTGCGTCGTCAGGCTTGCCAGTACTGGCGATTTGTCGCCAAATTGGCGATTTTTTACAAACTTTGGCGACCAATTTATGAAAATTGGCAATGGCGACTTTTTTGGCGATTATCAAAATATTAGATTATCTATATTATTAATACGCTAACATAAATTTTGTTCCATCTTCTCCGTCGAAACTACTGAACCGACTTTAAAACTAAGCACACCATTAGAAAGGTATTGCTCTCAAATAGAACTGCGCCAATTTTCATGAAAATTGGTTGGAATATGCGTCCACAATCGGCGTTGGAAAATTGCCGTGTGGTTGTTGTTGCATGCTTTTGCACACAACAGAGCTGTCTCAATGCGCAAGCATATGTAGCTGACTTTTTGCGTTTTCACCAAACTTATCATGCAATTGCGAACATGTTTGGCTGGATGTGGTGTGTAGCAGAAACGTAAAAAGGTAGCAAAAGCACTACAACAAAAACACAAAGTCAAGGACTAAAAAGATAAAAAAGAATAATTAGGAAATAAATTGAGTAAAGAAAAGAGCAGAATTAGAAAGAAATAAGTAGGTAGGAGAATTTGGAAGACGAGTAACGACAATAACACCAACAACAACAGCAACAACAACAACAAAATAGTAGCAGTAAAAGTAGCAACAAAAGGAGCAGCATCAACAGGAACAAGAAGAAAATGGTAGATAAAAGTGACAACAACAAACAATTATACAAAAACTATAGTTGCACTTTAGTCATAAGAAAACATCTAGAAAGACTGTCGAGTTTCGACAGTAGGCAGCACTCTAGTATTAATAAAAAAGCAATTACTTTTTCAAGCTTTTTCTCAAATTTTGAAAGTTTCTTCATACAAATTTTTGTCAAATTACAAAAAATTTGAGAAATAGCAATTGCTTTTTGTTTATTAATACGACCCATTATCTCCACTTTGCCAATAAATCTTACTATATGTAGAGATCTATTGAGAAAATAAATATATATGTACTACATACTCTGGCAAACCATTTTCTGCACATTGAGTGCAAACCAAAATTTTGGTCTGCACACTCGCCTATCTAAAGCTCACAGCAGATGAATCTGCTGAAGATATAACTACTTCATTATCGGGTCGGGAAACATTCCGAGTGACAGTATATCTAGTAATTATTGACCGAATTGTCGTTGAACTTGAAAAGAGACGAAAAGCGTACAATAATTTTTGCAATAAATTTTCATTTTTATGCAATTTGACGAACTTAAACACCGAAGAAGTTCAAAATAGAGCAAGTTCGTTGGTAACAATGTATTCCAATGATTTAGAAAAATGCTTTGTTGGCGAATGTATCCATCTACGTTCTTATTTAACAACGATAGCTCGAGACGGAGAACTGCCCCGAACAACGAACGCGGTATTACAGGTTCTGAGAAATAAAGAGCTTGACACAATTTACCCCAACATTGACATAGCCTTAAGAATGTGCGTATCGACGGCAGTCAGTAATTGCAGTGGGGAGCGGAGTTTTTCCTGCCTAAAAAGAGTGAAAAACTATCTTCGCTCAACCATGACAGATAAGAGATTAAATTCGTTAGCAATACTAAATATTGAATCTGTCTTATTGCTGTCATTAAACTACGACGATGTTATCGACAATTTCGCGAAACAAAAATGTAGACGCAGAGATTTTTAATTTTTTAAATTTTGTTTGCTCTGTTACTACTTACTTATATTTTTTCAATAAATAATTCAAAACTTATTTTGTTAATTTATTAAATACTAGCTGTTGCCCGCGACTTCGTATGCGTATAATTTCTCTTCTATTTTTTCAACTCTGTTGGTAAATAATAAGTACCAACAAAAAAGACTGGATTTCAACTCTAAGATGATGCCTGCTTTCAGCCAGCTCTTCGCGTCCGTATTTGAACAGCTCGGCAGGTAGTCCGTCTTTTCCAGGAGCTTTATTGTTTTGGACCCGGGGTATAGCTGTCCTCACTTCATCATAGTCGGGTGGTGGAATGTTTTTTCCATCGTCAGGGATTGTGGTATCGGGTTCGACGACTCCCTCGCAATTTATCAATGAGGAGAATTTATCGCTCCATAACATAAGTACACTCTGTACGTCGGTTACCAGGTAGCCATTATTTTATTTCTTATAACAAAATAGCCATATTAAGCATTTTGAGATTAAGAAGGTTCACATTTTATGAGATATCTCCGAAGCCAGTTTAGGTATTGAAATTAATCAAATGGTTTATGGCAGCATTCATAAACACCTTTCGTTTGATACCCATATTATACTAACACATTTTGGTGCACATATTGGCCGATTACTCCGAAACAAATAATACCTTAAACTTTAAGTTGAGCGTCTAGCAATCCAATAAAAAAGTTTCGTTCAATTCCATTCAGCACTTTTTGAGTGATACTGCCACAAACATACGGACAGACAGACAGACAGACAAAAATTCTAAAAATTGTTGATTTGGATTCTACTGGCTTAATAATGCTTCCCCCAATCATTTTTTTCTCGATATTTGCAATGTACAGACATCGACCTGTTACAATTTTATTATATGTAGAGATTAACAAATTATCTAAGCTTTTACATCATCTACATCTACACTAATATTATAAAGAGGAAAGATTTTGATTGTTAGGGTGTAAAACAACTAGGTAGTTAAAATTTATAGTATTATGATGGCCATTTATGGTCGGTACAGGGGCGCCGAGAAAGTGGCTGCCTAGGGCGCTCTGGACCTTTAATCCGCCACTGCTGCAGATAACTCAATAACTAGTGAGCAAAATTTCTATTCCGAACTAGCTAAAAGGTGTCAAAAAGGAACTAGATCAATTGTAGTTAGACCCTCACCAGTTCAGAAGGAGTGAATTGAGTGACCATTATAAGACACACTTTGATTTGTATGCAATTTCGAAGTGACAAAAATTCTATGAAAATTTTTCGTTCGTTCAATTGCCGTAGGCCTTGTACATCTCTGCAATTCTCAGATGCTTAGTAAAGCATTTTATATAAACAGTTTTCTATTTGCATCTTGTATGAAACGAAATGTTCCCATAATTATGCTTTTCCGATCCCTTTGCCTTATTTTTAATTTTTTTTATTTTATTACTATTTAAATATTACTGTAAATTTTTATTAAATAAATAAATTAAAACATATTAGTTAAAAAAAAATTTAAAAAAAATTATCACCCACCCTGACACCGACAGGATTCGAACCCGCGCCCCTCAGATTGAAAGGCACATGCGTTAGCCAGTCGGCCATCGCGCCACTTGCATGAAGTGTGTCAAAGGCTGCACTTAAGCGGCAGATGTAAAACTGTAGAATTTGTAGGTACTTGTAGCTAGTTCAGAACTATCGAAATTGTGCCAATAAACGAACTAGTGTAAACTGTAGAATTTAGTACTAGTTCGGAACTATCGAACATGTAGTGCAGAGAGTGACAATTGACACCGCCTAGGACATCGCCGTGTTAAATTCGCCAGTTGATAACAAGCAAAAGAGATTTAGCTCGCACTAGTAGTGTCGAAAAATGCACTAGAAGCGACCTAGTTCGGAACTAGAGATTTTCCCTACAGGGAAAGTTTGCTAACATCCACTACCACCACCACCCTACTGCCAACGCTACCTTGCAGCTAATATAAGCGACAGTCCCTAAAAACGACAGTCTTGAACTACTAGTGAATTCATAACTAGCTCAGCACCAGTGTTGGAATATGTACACTCAAAAAAAAAACTTCTTTCGATCAAAGACATACTTTTACTTATTTTGAACACGCGTTCAAATATAAAATTTTCTTTTTTTTGAGAAAAATTTTCTCAAAAATGTGTAGAAAAAAGCAAACAAATTTGTTGCCATGGTGATTTGTATGGGAATGCAATTTATTAAAATTAAAGAAATCAAATCTTCTAAACAAGGCCAAGTTGGGAATGTAATGCCGCTTAAGAAATTTTTCCTTATTTTGATATATGAATTCCTTTAAAAAAAACTTTATTTAATACATAATTACTTTAACATATTTTATGCAAAATGTACTCAAAAGAAAGAAAATAGTTTCAAATATAGGGAAGCAATTTCTTTGGCCCCTCCATATATGTACATATGTATATTTTTTCTATTTGGCAAAATGAAATCAATGAAATCTACACTCAAAAAAAATTACTCGGATTATGGAAAAGTGGAAATGATTCGGCGCTAAAGACATATTTTCATTGTTTTGAATAAAATTTTCTTTAAAGCTTGATTTTTATTCCTTAATTTGTAGAAAAGGGTACATCAAAACAATGAAAACATGTTTTTAGCGCCGAATCATTCCCACTTTTCCATAATCTGAATAAATTGTTTTTTCAGTCTGTGGTTAGGTTTCGAAAACTTGGTATTTTATTGTGTAATACCGCATTTATTTTCATAAGTATGTTAAGGATTCTGCCGGCTGAGGATTATTTTTTTAAAGCGCGACCAAGGACCGACCAATTTTGAACTAGTACTGATGTGCTTGCTTCCTTTTGAACTATCTTCGAACTACTAATTTTTGAACTATCCCAGAACTGTCCATATAAGTAGATAGTAAGTGGTTTAGAACCCGTTCCAAAGTTCTGCAGAGGGGGATACCTAATTGTCACTTCGTAGAGCATCGCCGTGTTAAAAAAGGCAGTTGACAGCATTGCGTTGGGATAGATCGAGAACCAACCATGTCACTTTTTGCACTAGTTGCGCACTAGTATGGAACTAGCGCGATTTGCTGCAGGGTACCTAATTCTTCTTTCGCTCAACGTAACACCTGCAGTTACTCTTCTTCGTCCTGCTCTCTAATATCAGCAATTTATTGCGTGCGTGTTTGTGATACATAGAGGAAAGTGAAGTGAGGCAAATGTGAATGCAATTTGTTTTGGGTATTCAAATGGGAGTTCTGTAGACAAATTAATAATACCTAAAGGGCTTAAGAAATTCAAACTTCCAAATAAGATCACCAACGTGTGTCTTACCTATACCATGTTCAGACATGTTTATGCGCATTTCCTACCAAACAAATACTTTATCTAATCGCGCAAAAACAAACAAAAACCAGAAAAAAGTAGAAAAAACGCAGCAGTAAAAAAGCTAAGAAAAAAAGCTAAAACAAAAACTGGGCGGCCCAGGTAAATATTATATTTAGCTTGTTGAATGTTAATGACGTGCAAGTCTGTACAAATATACATACCCACCTAACTAGTATAAAAATAACATTTTTGTTTCTGCTTCTTCTTGCTCTTCTAATCACACAAAAAAGCTTTGAATACGAAATTTCTATGTCACATTGCATTAGCCAAAGCAACAACAACAGTGGCGCAATGTGGTTTAGTTGTTATGATAACGGCAAGTGCGGTCGAAGAGTAGAGGAGACTTTTGACGGAGACTTTTGGCGGAGACTGCTAGTGAAGATGTGTTAGCTAATTAAAAAATAATGCACATATGTAAATAATTTATGAAGCTAAACTGGCTTAGCTTGAAGTGGCTTCAGCTTTGTAGCGATTGTTGACATCGTCATATAATAGAAATCCATATTTAAATGCTATTAACTTTACCTATAGTTAGGCTGACCATAAATATGAATCGAAAATGAGGGACAAAATTTCAAATGATATAAATACGAACATATATTTATGAAACTTGAAATCGTAAAAAATATTTTTTCATCAAATAATAGGCTTACAAACATATGTAATTCACATTCTCTTCAGACTTTTTGTTTTAACAAAAATAAACAAATTTGCAAGTTTAATTATAGGTATCTACAATAAAGCAAGCATAATGCTACGATAAAAAAGAATTTGGTAACTTAATTTAATGTCCACAAATCAATTTTAATACGATTTACCAATTTCTTTCAAATTAATTTGCCACACAGCAGCCACAAAAATTTCATTCCAACAAACATATAGTCAATGAGGATGGTAGTTATTATCGATAACTACTTAAATTCTGATGAGAAAAAGGGCTGCCACCTCAACCTTTTTAATATAAAACAGATTTTAAACAAAAAGGGGATTATTCATAGTCAAAATAAAATATTGATTTTAACTAACTTAAAATCAGCTTTTATCAAGACTATGAATATGCCCCAAAATAAATAAATGAGGGACAAATGAGGGACACTAGGAAAAAAACAGAACATTTTGAGGTTTTCCGAAAAAACAAAAATACTAGGGACAGACTTCTGAAAAACAGAACGGTCCCTCAAAAAACAGAACGGATGGTCAGCCTACCTATAGTATAAAGTGTTGAATGTCGAGTGGTGTGTGTTTTTGTTTTTTTTTTATTATAAACAAAAAAATCTTTCTAGAAACAAGCTAGAACAACAAACACAATTTTAATAAAGTTGTATGATGATGCAAAGTGTCAAAGCTGAGCTATAATTAAATTTCGGCTCAAGGCTTGTGTTGACGCCGGCCAAAGTGCTTAATTTATTAGATTATGTGGCAACCACTGGTCAATGAAAGAGTAAATTTGTTGTTGTTGTTGTTGTTGTTGTTGTTATTTTGTTGTTGTTGTAGCAGTACTAAGCCCTACTTAGCCAAGTAGTTCTGTTCCCCAATTGTCATCAATTTCACTTAACGGAAGACCCGTAAATTTTGCAGCTTCTACTGTGCTTTTGCAGAGGGACAGTGATGTAAAGTGCGTCCGTTTGAGACGACATGTCGTGTGTCATGCGGCGTCTCTCCACATGCCCGATATACCTACGTTTGGTATGTCGGGATCTACTCTGGCCTTGTATTAGTAAAACCTACTACGTAAATCCAAACTATGTGGCGACAGATTGAAGCGATTTGCTCTAGGCAATTTCAATTCAATTCTTCTGCCTTTGGCATTTGCCGGAAGTTGTCAACTATTTTCGTAACGGCTTTTTTGCTGCTGAGTAGTTAAATAAAGCCTGCCAATATTGCCAATGCCACAAAAGAAAAAAAATCAAAACAGCGCGACAGCATAACTGTCATGGCATCTGCATTAATTTACATATACATATGAATATGTATATGATGGCGGTTAGAGATGAAGGTAGACTGAAATCTACGAAATTTTCTTTAATTCAATTTTTTTTACTCAATTCTTTTTTATACGAAAAGTGCTGAAATTTGCTGCATAAAAGTGGTTGAGTGTGCAATTTCAATTCTTCTTCAACTATTCGAGGCGTTTGGTCCTTTAGGATCACTGAACGCAAAAAACGTGGAGACTCTTTCGCTGTGGATCTCCATTAACGACTGCCTGTGCGTCGCGGGATCAAGTGGTTGTTTAATGTAGTTTTCAACATTGGCGGTGTGGTTGAAAAGATGGCACTTGAAGTGCCGGTGGGGAGGCTTAAGCTACAGCAGGTGGTTGTTTTGATCCCGGTAGAAATTGCTTGTTAAACATGTATTATGTGTATCGACTGGAAGCATTTGTGCTTCATGACGTAGGTGGTGTTCCGGCGACATCAGGAGACTTCACGTGGCAATTGGCAACGCAGAGTTTTGGTAGGTTTGGTGTTTTCTCCACTGTGTCTAACAAGTCCCCGGCGACCATATTGGCAACGCATAATTTATAATCGCCTCAAATGGTTCACCCTCGCAATACCTTTCACGAGGCTAATTTAATAATAGTTTTACTGATGTGTGATGGTCATCTATTTCTAAGCGCTACTTGACCGATTTAGAATGCAAAAAAAAAAGAGAGCACAAGAAAAGAGAGCAAAAAACCAAATGAAAATAAAACTAAAAGCTGAAATCCGAAATCTGAAAGCAGAGAACGGCAATAAAATGCGTTGCCAAAAGTTCAAACGAAAGTGACATTTTTAAGTGCATTTAAGTGCAACGTTTTAAAGCCAAAAACAACAAGACGCAGTAAAATTATGAATAATGGTCAACTAAACTAGAATGAGCGGTTAAATGAATGAGTGACATAAATGTGTTCGAGAGCAAAACGCTGCTTTTAAAGGCTAATGGATGTTGGCACCTTCATACAAAGCACACACAAAAGCAATGGGTGAGAATAAAGAGAAGTAAAGAATAATATAATACATAAGTATGGAGAATAGATGTATATGAATATGGAATTTATGTAGTTAGAAGAGCAGTTATTTGCTTAGTAAACCTAGACATAAAGCACAGCTAACAATGAACAATGAGAATGAAAAAGAAAAGCGTAGCTAAGCGCAGTTGGTTGAGCAGCAGATCAACTTGGAGGCTTTGTCCTTTGCAAAGTTTGTCATAAGAATTACCTACTTCGGTAAGTGCAAATTTTGCATAAAGCAGAGTAGACAGGCATACCGCTATTTCTATTCAACTTACACACCGTTGGTGGTAGAAATGAGTGTGTGGTGGCAGCTTTTTATGCCATCGCTTGCTTGCTTTTGCGTTACGCCGAAACTCCACAAAACAAAAATTATGTTATGTTTGTCTACCATTATATTATGTCTAACATCCATGTTTTCATATGCGTGGACACTTCATTATGTTATAATATCATTTGCAAAATGGCGCCGAATTGGCATGCCGTGTACGCAGAAGCACTTAGAAAGTTAAAAAAAAGTTGTTTAAAATTGGCGACGATGCTCGCAAACTGTATATATGCACTTAGTGTTCTTTTTATTTATTTTTTAAGCCAAAACACTCCAGCAAAATGGACGCCGTGCGAAATTTCACGTTCAATGTGGAGATGTTGCCACTGTGAAGTTTTCGTTGAAATGAAAAATTAGCTGTCAAATCAACAAACTGACAGCTCATGTTAAGGCAATCTTGTTAAAGCAATTGCTTTGGCATCTCTGTTATACCAGAAGACAGAGGTGGTCTCCATTTGAAATCTATGTTATAATGGTGCTTGTTATGACGGAATTCTGTTTTGAGGAGACGCCGCACAGTGCTTCGTCTCAATATAGTGAATCGGCAAAATTAGGGGAGTAATCACAGAACGATGAAATTTTGTGTACACTCATAAAATAATAGAGATAAGAAAAAAACGAAGTTTTGGCCAAATCGATGCAAGGACATGACTACCTCCCATATGTCCTTGATTTTAAAGTTGTGATTTCAACTTCAATTTCAAACAGAATGACATCAAATTTGGCATATCTTTATAGAATTATGCTTTTAAACTAGGTTATAACTTTCGTTCTTTTATGTGAAAGGATATAAGTACCTCCCATATATCCTTAATTTTAAAATTGTGATTTCAACTTCAATTTCAAACAGAATGAAATGAATTTTGGTGTATGTTTATAGAATTATGTTTTTAAACTAGGTGAGAAGTTTCGTCCTTTTCAGTGCAAGGACATGACTACCTCCCATATATCCTTTTTTACAAAAAGTAATTTTTGGATTAACATGTAATCACAATACATTAAAAACTTACTATATGGTAGCAAGACCTCCTAGCATAGAATCGAAAATTAAAATAAAAAAATAGTCGTTTTTTCTTGTTTTTTTTTGCAAATTTTGTCAAACTTTGTAAAATTTTATGTGTCTCACCTAAAAAAGTTAGTATTACATGTATGTATTTGTCACATATTAATAAAAACTGTATATTTTAGCATAATTAGGCTAATTTCCTATAGCATGAGAGAAAAAATAACTACATACATTAATTTTGCTAAATTTTTTCCATACCATATATATAAGGTTCTGCAAAATTTTTTAAAATTTTAAAAATATGGCTTTACAAAATCGTACAATTTCTACATTTCCGGCAAAAAACAATGCAATTTTTTTACAGATTCTACTAGAACACTTCAAAGTTAACCAAATTCGCTAATAAAAAAATAGTCGTTCTTTTTTATTTTTTTGTTTGACTCTATCAAACTTTAGTAATTTTTTGAACTCCAATAAAAAAGTCGCAAATGTTTTGATGGAACTAGTCACCTTTCTGAAATAAATCATTTATCAAAAGTTATTTCAGCTATTAGGGCATATAATGGTAAGCAAATGTGGCAAGTTTCAGAGTTATCCGATTTAAAATGAATTTTTGGCAATTTTTTTTTGTAACACATTAAAAATCGTATTACCTTAAAACAGTTTTGCCTCGAAATTGTACTGACTTTAGCGACCTCTATTGGCAACAAAAGCATGAGATTATAAATTCTACTTATATATTTATTTCAGGTGATATGTTAGCTTCACAAAAATATATATTACTTGAATAAATTACGCAGTTTATTTTATCTCAATTTTGCCTATGGGACGAAGCACTGTGCGCCGGGTTAAATAGCGAAACACCAGCAGAGTAGAGGCAAGTGCCAACCACTCAACACTCAACTAAACACAATTAAACAGTTATAAGTAATTAAAAGTGCCAACTTCATCATCAACGCTCAGAATAATCAACGCTGCCAATGTTGCAGTGTTGCATTGCTGTCTATTTATTGTTGTTTTTTTGTTTTTTGTGTTGCCAACAACAATAGGCGAGTTCCCGTGGCAGTGATCCAGATCCGGATAAGAAGTTTGCATGCAAATGCAACAAGAATTCTGTGATCCTGGCGTTTATCTGTATCAATTTCCGATCCGTATAGATTGTAATAGGTTGTTTTGATCCAGATAAATACCAGGATCACAAAATTGCTGTCGCATTTGCTTGCAAAATTTGTATCCGGATCTGGATCACTGCCACGGGAACTCAGCTAATAACTTTCAAGTACTTAGAGCAGCACATTTTCTCTTTAATAACACTCACACATAATTCTTTGCTCGTCGCCATCAACGACACTTTTGTTTGGCACTTCAATGCCACCACTCGATGAGGCTTTATTACATAACGATCAACATACACACACACACACACACCTTTCCTTCTCTCGACAGCTCTCTCTCATTCTCTGTTGCTTCCCTGCCTTTGCTTCAATCCTTTTTTGTATTATTCGCCAACTTTTCACACAATGCTTTTATAAAAATTTATATTTGCCTAGCGCAGCATTCATCCAACAGTTTGAATGCCACTGCCTTTGGCATTTGCCGGAAGTTGTCAACTATTTTCGTAACGGCTTTTTTGCTTTCGCTGCTGAGTAGTTAAATAAAGCCTGCCAATATTGCCAATGCCACAAAAGAAAAAAAAATCAAAACAGCGCGACAGCATAACTGTCATGGCATCTGCATTAATTTACATATACATATGTATAGGTATATGATGGCGGTTAGAGATGAAGGAGAGACGGAAATCTACGAAATTTTCTTTAATTCAATTTTTTTACTCAATTCTTTTTTTATACGAAAAGTGCTGAAATTTGCTGCATAAAAGTGGTTGAGTGTGGGTACGGCATTTTAGTAACAGGAATGAGTTACTGCCGAAAATGACTATCGGGCTAAACACCAGCATGAGCGAGGCCACGGAATACAGCTCTGCATTCCTAGTGCAAGAACACATAAACAGCCGGAAGAGGCCGCGGGGCACAAGAGGAAGATACCGGCGAAACGCTCAGCGTGTGCACCGATGATGGCCAATGGCTGGAGCGCTGGCCAGACGGGCCGAGATGTTATCAGGGCCCTTTCAGAAGCATGTGGATGAAACGGCCCCGAATAATTATAGCTAGCTGGAAGCGTGTCTAGACGGCGTCAAAGGGTTATACAAATGTTTAGAAGGGAGGCGGCGGAACTCATCAATTACGAGCGCAGCGAAGTGGACCAATGATTCAGCGAGTAACGAAGGAGATTTATTGGTGAGCTGTACGAGCTTTATGCAGACATCGGTATTAAGTTCAGCGAATAAAAATACAGCGGCTGCGTTCGACAGTTCATGCCGTTAGAATAAATGAAGGTGCTCCGCTTAAGAAAGTTTTAGCAGGTTTCGAAATCTGCTAAAGGCAGCAGAAAATGGAGATCTCCACTGCGTTGGGAATATCACGTGCAAATTGACGCGTCCTCCCTTGGTAGGTATGTACATATTTTCAATTGACGTCAGGCAGCAAGAAATAGAAACGACTGTAGTGCCTTATTGGACTCGGCCAAAATAGTTTAAATGGTTAGGTACGCGCCAATTAAGAAGAAGAAGCATGGCTTACGCGACTTGCTCCAAATCCATAGTCGACCATCTTTTCTTAGTCGATTATTTTTTCCAATTTTTTTTAATTTTTTTTTTTTTCAAGCGACATACATAGCTTACCAGCGAATCTAATATTTATTTAAATTTAAACTTTAAAGCATTTTTTCTTCTTATTTACCTTTTTTGCTTGATTCCCTTCATTTCAGTTTTCATTCCATACTTTCCCCTTCCATTTACTTAGGTACTCTTCTTGCTTTTTTCGATACCCTGCAGCCACAAAGTATGCAATGATTTTCCACGCACAACCAATTTCAACGAGTGTGCGCTACCCACAGCGAATACAATTCGCATAGCAGTTGCAGGCAGGTGGGCGTGCACGTGCCTAGTGCTCCGTGCTGCTGCTTGTCAATGCACATAAGCCACTGCATACATTTACTTACATACTTATTTATTCAAAAATGTAATGGGCTTTGTTGCACGTCACTTGCCTCACCGTCACATTTCCGTTTATCATTTATA
Organism: Urophora cardui; assembly: GCA_960531455.1. NCBI lineage: Eukaryota > Metazoa > Arthropoda > Insecta > Diptera > Tephritidae > Urophora > Urophora cardui. The sequence continues at coordinate 4,024,294 of OY482671.1, read as the reverse complement.
TATATTTATTTTTTTCTGGATTTCATTACGTTTTTCTTTTCTACTTCATTTTATTTACATTTTTCTTTTTATACTCAGCTGTACTAGTACACAGAGTATTATAGTTTTAACCACATAACGGTGGATTGTAACACCATAAAATAATCGAGATAGATATTGACTTATATATATCAAATTGATCAGGGTGAAAAAAGAAATCGATTGAGCCATGTCCGTCCGTCTGTCCGTCTGTCCGTCTGTCTGTCTGTAAACACTCTAACTCGCGCAAAAATTGAGATATTTTGATGAAATTTGAAATGCAAGTTGGTATCAAGACTGGAACGGATGGTATTGAAAATGGGCGAAATCGGACCATGACCACGCCCACTTCCCCTATATAGTAAAAATCGGAAATTTTGTATCTCAGTCATCAATAGAGCTAGAGTGATAAAATTTCACCCACGTGTGGAGCTCAGGCCCTTATGAAGAAATTTGGTGAGATTTTGAAAAATGGGTGGTGCCACACCCACGTGTGGAGCTCAGGCCCTTATGAAGAAATTTGGTGAGATTTTGAAAAATGGGCGGTGCCACGCCCACTTATTAAGGGCCAAACATTGAAAGTTTTATATGTCATAACTCAGAAACCGTTGAAGATATATCGATGAAATTTGGTGGGCGTGATATACTTACTTAGGCAAATGTTTGGACGAAAAATTGCCAAAATCGGTTAACGACCACGCCCACTTTTATATATGGGTATTATAAAGTGGCCTAATAAAAACATTTTAAGCGATATCTCTGTCAAATATAAAGGTATATCATTGAAATTTTTTGGCAGGAGTCCAACTGCGGATATAAAACGAAAAAAAAAATTTTGGAAAATGGGCGTGGCACCGCCTCTTTTTAGAAGCAGGAATATACGAGATTTCTGAGCTCATAACTCGACAAATAATTTAAATATAATGACGCAACTTGGTGTGTACACTAAAGCGTATCGCCAAAAAAAGGTTAAAATGTTCCCCTCTGGTTCGAATGTTTACTCCTTGGAGATTTCAAAAATGGAAAAAAATTTTTTTTCGGCACCCTGTAAAAACAGCGAAATTCGTTTTTTGCTTATAACTTTTCTATTTGGTGTTGGATTTTAACGAGCAATATATTGTTGTAAAGGTTTTAACCCGTGTCATATTTCGTCCATATAAGCCATTAACCTGCGACACCAACTTTAGCTTTTATTAAAATTTATTTAAAACCAACACCCTGTATAAAAAAAAAAAATGTTTGAATAAAGTAAATTTAGCCTTGAATTTAGTTTTGACATCATTATATGAGTAAAAAAGATTATTACTTATTAATATTAGCTCTGTTTAATGAACAAAAAAAGTTCGGAGCAGGTTAGAGCAGATCAAAGTAGGGCAGCTGTCGAAATAGAGCAATATAGAGCAACTCAGAGCAGAAATGCCATGAAGAAGTACATAGTACACTCAAATGATCGATTGGAGCTCATTTAGAATTACAGAGCCACCATGCTTGCAATTTTATTCTGATACGGACTTGCAGGAACTACAAAATTCTAATGATGTTATAAAAATACCTGATTAATATTTCCAAACAGCAGTGATTGATACTAATTATACTAATTATAACCTACTAATTTACTCAGATTTTCTATGCCATTCTTTAAATACTGAGCGATTTGAACAGGTAGTAAGTGATTCTTGTACAGAAGTTGCCGACGAGGAACGCCTAGGTTATATACTCGTTAAAGTAAGTAGCCGAGAACTTTACAGAAAATTAGAGACAAGAAAAGATTTAGCATAAATGCATTACATTTATTTCCTCATTAAAAGCAGGTAAATATTCTTTTTATACCATTCATGGGAATGAAATGGTATTATAACTTTGTACCGAAACACGAATGGTGAAAGTACCAGAACGAGGCGTTGCAGACCTACGAAAATATATACCAATATGATCAGGATCATGAGCTGAGTCGATTAAGCCATGTCCGTCTGTCTGTCTGTCTTATCGCAAACTAGTCCCTCAATTTTTGAGATATCTGCATGAAATTCGGAATGTGAGTGTATTTTTAGGAGAAGCTTATCATTTGTCGGAATCGGCCGAATCGGACCACTATATCATATAGCTGCCATACAACCGATTGTTCAGATATATATATTTTATGGTATAACTTCTCCATCTAAATAATGACACTTCTTTTTCTAAGGAATCTTTGTATAAATTACCCAGAGAATTGAAAGTATAAATTAAACAGACTATGCAACTTTTCATTTCCCCATTCATGAAAGGTATGCAGTCTTTGGTACGTCCGAAGTCAGCCGCGCTCTTACTTGTTTTTCTTAGTATTCAGGAAACAATTTTTTTTTTTCAAATACAGGGTGTTGGATTTAGTAAAAATAGAATAAAAGCTGAACTTGGCATGATGGGCTAAAAGTTTCTATGGATGAAATATTGCCTTGGTGAATACCTTTCTAAAAATGAAAATCGAACGTAAAATATAGAAATTATAGAAAAAAAAACAAATTTCGCTGTTTTTACAGGGTGACAAAAAAATTAAAAAATTTTTTTTTGAAAACCTCATAAGGTAAGTGTTCAAACTGGGGGGGGAACATTTTCAACTTTTTTTTCCTCCATACACCGTGATACGCTCTAGTGTACACTTTTATTAGTTGTGGTAATACATGTTTAAAATTTTAGTGAAATCGGTTGGCGACCACGCCCACTTTTATATATGGGAACTATAAAGGGGCCTAATAAAAATATTTTAAGCGATATCTTTGTCAAATATAAAGATTATTCATTCAAATTTTGTGGCATGAGTTCCACAATAGACCGGAAACAAAAAATAGAAAAATTTGGAAAATGGGCGTGGCACCGCCTCTTCTTAGACAAAGGAATATACGAAATTTCGGAGCCCATAACTCGACAAATAATTGAGATATTAAGACGAAACTTGGTTTATACACTTTTATAACTTGTGCTAATAGACACGCAAAAATTTATTCAAATCGGTTTATGACCACGCCTACTTTTTAACAAAGATATTTCTGGAACACCCTTTGGAAATTTGTAACGTGACATCTTTGTAATTAGAAGCCATAAAGGAATGAAATTTTGCACAAAGAATAATATTCATATGCTTAGTTGGATGACTGATACAAATTTAGAAAATGGGCGTGGCTACGCCCACTTTATGCAGCACTCGCTTTATGTAAAATACACCGTGTTTTCATCAAACGCAAACAAACAATGAAAGCATACAGCTGAGTATCTAATGTTCGATTCCACTCGAACTTAGGCTTCCTTACTTGTTTTTTTCCTTTTTTGCTTTTTTGATGCATTCTTATTTGCACAAGAGTTTGGTGCAATTGTGCTTTGATTGCACTTGTTGTAGGTTCTTTACCTTTTTCTGACCGTCAGCATCGTCGGTACCTAAGTCAACGCGTTTCTACTCTGAAAAAAATACCCGTAGTTAACTCAACAACTTTCCGCTGTTGAATCTCCGTCTTTGATTCAACAGCAAAAGTATTTGTTTTAACGGAAAAGTTTTTGATTCAACAACTTTCCATAGTTAATTCAAAGACGGGCGTTTTTGATTCAAAAACTCCCTTGCTGTTGAAAAATTTTGAAGTAAATAAAAAATAGAAAATTGTTTTTTTCAAACTCGTTCAATTAATTTATATTTTCGGGAAAAAAATATATATGTACATATATGCAATATATAATTACAAATAAAGGTAAGTCACAATAATGATAATATTTATATATTATTATAATATATTAAAATTATATGTACATACATACATATATACGTTGAAAAATTTATTTTGTATTTTCAGATTAAATATGTTTGATTATCCCGTTTTTACGATAGCGAGCAATCGAACGAGCCAAATCTGCAGGTAAAACTTGTCGGCGATGAGAAAATAAGCAAGTTATTCTTATCGTGGGACTTATGTACAGGTGCATTGATGCAGTTCAATGAATGCGGTATCAAAAATATTGAACTGCTTGCAATGATGCACTCCCACAACATCGACGAAATATTAAATAAAAAAGAACTCATCGCCGACAGGATAAAATTCCGCAAACCTACAAATGTGGCGGTCGGAAAACAATAAAGAATGTGTTATGAAATAATAAAAAAAATAAGTTGAGTTTATGTGTTTGTGTTTGTGTAAAAAGCCCTGCAGACAGTGATAGTCATTTGATATATCATTTGAGGCGCACGATTGATGGATAATTCTGTCACACACTGCCTACAAGTTTCCATAATTTTTATAAGGACGGTGTGAAAAATGTGATGAAAACCTTTGTGTCCGTGTCTCTTTTCATCAATCGCGTTGTTCAAATGATGTATCAAATGACCATCACTTGTTTGGTGAAACCGGGCCTTAGTATTAATATTACTATGTAAACATATATATTATATAAAAAAAATAAAATAAAATAAAATAAAATAAAATAAAATAAAATAATATCTATTATATTAAAAAAAAAATTACTATTATTTACAATTTTTTGATGTTAACTTAAAAGCGTAAGTATTTGCTTCAATGGTGCCCGTTTTTGGACCAAAAACTTTTGCTGTTAGTTCAAAAGCAAAAATTGTTAGCTTAAATACGAAAAGTATTTAAATCAACGGTGCTCGCTTTTGGACTAAAAAAGTTTGCTGTTAATTCAAAATCAAACACTGTTAACTTAAATGTAAAAGTATTTCATTCAACAGTTTCCGTTGTTAACTTAAATACGAAAAGTATTTGAATCAAAAACGCTCGCATCTTTGAAACAACAACGGAGCGTTGTTGGGCACATTTCAACTGCGGAAAGTTGTTAATTTAACTGCAAAAGTCTTTGTATTTACAACGTTTTTTTTTCAGAGTACGTGTTCCTATTTGCGCCAATTGCTCTGCGTCAGCGCTTTTATGCCTGCCCCCTAGCCCCATTTCCCTTTTACACCTGTGCCGTTTCCTTTTGCTGATTGCGTGTGTTCACATTAACTTGCACTTATTTATTTATTTTTTTCACCCTCTCTCAGCCCCCTCTCCGTACTGCACATTTACTTATGCATGCCATGGCCCATGAGGACGCCTCCGCTACTGGCGTCTTGTGGCTTGTCCAACTTTCTCGATTGTGCTTTCAATCAGGGTTGCCGAACTTGGTAATTAATTACCAAAATTGGCTATTTTGTTCGCCGTTTGTTACTTGGTAACTTTCACATGTGTTTGTCTATTTTAATCAAGAATTTTTCTAGTTTCACTTCATATGCTCGTACAAGAAAATATAGAAATGATTATCCGACGATTAAAATATGTTCAGGCACTGACTGTTCATTGCATATACAAAGGCAAATGAAGAGTAGGTATATCTACGATTAAAGCTAGACGATTTGTAAGGAGGAAAATTAATCGATATGTTATTGAAATTAGAACTTCTATATTTTTTCAGTCAAAAACATTTATACGACATTTGTCTAAGATTAAGTTTGTTGATCGGAATTTGTTTTTTATGGACCAAGACGGATTTCAGAAAATCAAAAATGGACAAAAATCGGTAAAAAAATAACCAGGCCAATATGCACATAAAATTCAGTCAAAATTTTATATTTAACCAAATACGAAATGAGAATTAAAGTCGAATGAGTCGTTTGCGTGATATGCATAGCTCATTTTCCGGTGCGATGCGAAAAATCGCATATTTTCGCAATTATCTCTTGCTGGATATAATTTATCTTAAATTTTCTTGGAAATTACTTAAATTACTCAATATAATAACTATATTTTGAAATTATAAATTTCTTTAGCACAAAATCGCGTTATGAAATCTCTATGTTGTAGTCATCCGATATTGATAATTTCGCTGACAGCGCTTTATGCGCAATACCTAAATTCCCCAAATACAATATTTAAGAGTTTTAGCTGCATAAATGAAAATATATTACCCAAAACGTAGACTTATCGTGTTTAAAATTTTTGTTTGACTTACAGTTGTACTCTGTAGCGTACCTACCTATGACAAATATTGAATTTTCTTAGCGTTAAAAATTTTGCTGTTGCACACTATACCATATCCCGGTGGATTTTGGAAAGCGTCAATTCGATTTGGAAAATTTGAAGTGTATTTCCAATCTACTTCTCTAAAATCCAATTTTCACTTTCTGAAATCCAGTTGACGTTTACTGTGATCCATCTGGAAATAGCGTAGTTCTCAGTTCTTAAGATAAGTAGAGGCTGAGTAAAAGATCGTCCTATTTCAAGAATTGTCTCAAAAACTCCCTATTTCAAAAATTATTTCAATAACGTGCAGATTTGGCTTCAAAAACGCCCTATTCCAAAAATTTTTCAACAACGTCCTATTTCAGATTTTGCTTCAAAAACGCCCTATTTCAGAGAAAACTCCACATATTTATATTTCTGTGAAATAAGACGTTTTTGAATAATTTTCTGAAATAGAACGTTATTGAAACAAATTCTGAAATAGGGCGTTATTGAAGCAATTTCTGAAATAAAGCGTTATTGAAGAAAATTCTAAAATAGTGCGTTTTTGAAAGAGCTTTTGAAATAGGGCCATCTTTTACCCAGACGTCGATATATTCTTAAAATTATGAAGAATTTGCACAAAGAACTTCAGCCAAAAAAGACTTTGGAACCTCTTGGTAATTTTTTGGTTATTTTTTTTGTGATTTTTTTTTTGTAATTTTTTTTTTAAGTTTGCGGCAACCGTGCTTTCAATTTTATTTTTTCCTCTTTTGCATTTCTTCTTTTCTTGCATTTTTATTTACATTGCATGTGCTTTTCGTTTTTTTTATTGTTGTTGTTGTCGTTTATTCTTATGCTCATTGTTATCGTTAGAAATCACGTTTGCTGTGTTACTTTTATTTACATATTTATGCATTGGTGTTTTTGTTGTTGTGTGTGTAGTTGGCATCACTGAATTGCCAATACCGACGTTTGACTTCTCAATGCACTCTCAATGCACCTGCTGCTGCGTTTATGCGTGTTGTTGTTGTTTCGCTTTTGCACTTCACTGCTGGTGCTTCTTCGCTGCTTGGCAGTTTTTTCTTTGCATTTCATTTTGTTGTTGTTGTTTTTGCATTTCATTTTGTTGTTGTTGCTTTTGCATTTCATTTTGTTGTTGTTCCTTTTGCATTTAATTTGTTTGTTGTTGCTTTTGCATTTCATTTCATTTTTTGTTGTTAGTTTTTTTTTCTTTTTTTTTTTCAGCATTTCATTGCTTGTTTGTGCTTATTTGCTCTTGTTGCATTCTGCATTATTCATACAATTTCCTGCCCGCTGTTGCTCTTTCATCTCCCTCTCTCCACCATTCGCTCTTTCTTGCCATATTGCGTGTTGTCGCTTTTCACTTTTAATTCTTTTTTTTTTTCCTAACTTTTCACATGCATTTTTTATACATATTATTTATTCTATGCACTTTTGATTTCTGCGCTCAACTTTTCCACCCAAAATTTGCATATTTTACTTTGCGTAATCTCGGGATAGTTGGTTGAGTGAGTGAATGATCTCTAGTGTTGTTGTGTGTGCAAGCAAGTGCCAGTGAAGCGTTTTGTTGCATGTGCACTTTTGCTTGCAGTGACTTGCGGCCGTCAAATTACGTACAGGAATCAACAAGAATGAATTTGATTTGACAGGAAACGGTTGCTATGCAGTTGAATAATCATAGTAGGTAAACCTTCGTCGACTATTAAATAAATTTAACTGATACGCATTTAAAATAAGTAGGTAAGTACATATGTATGTACAATTAGACCGTATCGTAAAAAAAAAATCGCCGTACGCCCCCCGATATGATGCCTTTTTGGAAAACATTTCCGGAAAGAATAAAATAAAACACATTTAACATACCGGGGAATATATGTATGTATGTTTCTTGCTTCCTATGATCTTTTAGCTTCATTTTACAACAATTTTTTCTGAGGGTTCTCACTACTAAAATTTTATTTTTTAATTTCCTCTTTGTAAAATCCCTAGTCCTGTCCTTTGATAACAATATCGTTCAGAAATATTCTGGGCTCATGCAGGTCCACATTTTGATCCATATCTGGGGATTCGACCTAGGAATCATGATGAGCTCTAGGTAAAATCCCTGCTCAACACCTTTCATTTGATACCAATATCGTCCAAAAATATTTAGGGAAAGTGACAAATAAATAGGTGTGACTTTTATCGGTGGCAAAAAAAAACTAAAAATCCGAATAACGGGTTTTCAGGCCCAAACCCATTTTTTGGTTGTTATAATTGGTTTTTATAATGGTTATTAATGACCAATAACACTTTTTTTCTCATTATGATGCTTAAAAATAGCCAAAAGAAGATAAAGTTTATTTTTGCTTAAACTTTCACCACACTAAAAAAAATAACCGTCGCTGTTTTGAACTCTCAACGCGGGCTAACCGCTTAACGGACCCACACAAAACTTTGCACACCTAATTATTTTCATTGCGTGAATGTTATAGGCATATTTTTAATCTTAATGAAAAGCAGGTATGGGCACCTCTCATACAAACCGAAACATTCACAGCGAAAATCTCTTGAAATATTTTTTAGTAGAGTATTGAAAATTGGTGTATGGAATAAGAGAAAGATAGAGGGAAGGACCCATTATAAAACCCGGGACGGGTATTTGCTAGTATGTAAACTATAAAAACAAGCTACAATGAAATTTTGTATTAGCACTCGTATGTATGTATTTTCAGCCGCACTAATATTTACATATATATGTAATTGCACTTATTTAAATACATATATACTATTTACATGTGTGTGTATTTATATTATGCGCAACATTTTCGAGTAAATAATTAAATGTTATATAGATACATAATATGTATGTATGTATGTATGTTAAAGTTCTCAGCTTTTATGGGCCATCGTCACTACTGTGATCGGGTTCGTAGCCTTTCTCTAAGGGGCTGAGAGGAGCTTTTGCGCTTTTTCCGCTCTTCACGGCTCTCCTGCCTTTTTGGGATGCGCTAAATGACGCATCAGGCTTATTATTGACACCTCCTTTAACAGCTGCAGGACTAGCACGCGCACGGTTGGGTGAGGCTGTTCTTGGTTTTTTGCGACTATTTTCACTCATACGAAACTCGGCTTCGCCAGCAACTTTGTCGGTATGTATTTTATTATTACCTCCAGTAGTCAAAACATCTTCGGAAACTTTGGTGGTAGCAGCACCAGTATTACTGATTTCTGCAGCGTTGTTGTTGTTGTTTTTGTTGGTTGGAGTTTTGCTATTAGCAGCAGCCCGTTGGGCGGCCGCCAGCAGCAATACACCACAACAAGAGTTGAAAAAGTTTTTAGGAACTTCATTATTTTTTAAGTAATTGGATTCGCAAGTAGTTAGTTGGCGTATGTGATCACAATCAGACTATACTTTGGCGTATTCGAAGCAGTTTTGGTCCCCTTATATACTAAAAATGTACGTACATATAGTTTCATTTTGAAGGTCTTTGAAAGTTTAGGACAACTACCTTTTCGAGCAAAAAAATAATAAATAAAACGCGAAGACAATTGATAAAGCTAAGCTATTTACCGTTAATTAATCCAAGGCTACACTCAGAGAAAACCGCATCGTAAAAATGACTATGAAAATATTCAGCTTTACTATTCGCTTTTTTACTATGAAAACACGGAAATATGACTATGAAACAACTTAATCTGAATATAAACGTATTATTTCAACCGTTCAAGTATGAAAGATATTCAACTTGAATATGAAAAACTTTGAGTTGACTAGTAAATACTAATCCAACTGGAAAAGTATTAACACCTGTCATTATAAAATTTGTAATAGTCATCTTCAAGTTGAAACATATTTATATTAACTACTGTTGATGCTTGAACTTCAATATGATTCATTGTAAGCTTAAATATTTAGCACAGTAAAAGCAATTTATGCTGCGTAGATTTTCGTACCTTCATTTGCATGCGGCTTTTCAAATTTCCGTAACTCTTAGATGGTTTATACATTGTTCGAGCTATATAGCATGATTGAGCAACTCAAATATAACTCATTTTCCACAAGGGAAATGAGTTGGCTTATTTAAAGCCATTTTTCATACCCCAGAGGTTGGCACTCTCGCCGAACCTTGGAGCTACAGCGCTCCCCCCACGTGAATACATAAAAGGGTTTAGAAAACACATATGTATACATATGTATGTATGTGCATATGTACACACAAAGTTTAGACACATAGTTAAATTCAATATGAAATATATTTAAAACAAATACGCTGTCTCTTACAGTTGAATAAAAACATATTGAACTTCAATATGAATCATAGTAAACTTAATGTTATGTTCAGACACAACCTTAATTGAACATTAAGAGCCTTCATTCAATTTTCAAGCCCAATGATTCTCAATTTACCATACAAAAATTGACCAAGTTAATGCTTCATTAGAAATTAATGAGTTGTTAATGAAGAACAATTCTGCATGCAACCCTGTTAAAAGGCTTGTTTCATAAGTAAAATGAAACGTCATGAAAAGAGAAATGTGATTAGCGTCAGTGTCCACTAAACAGGTTGGTTCGTCAGATCAGCTGCATTCTTGTTCTTCTTCATCACCTATCAAATTTGTTTTTATTTCTGCTTATTTTATACATGCATTCGTGTTTACGATTGGTAAAAATTGTGAGATGAATGTCAAATTATTTCGTCCTCCTTGCAATTTTGACATTTAGGTCACGAGAGTTTGATATTCAGCTCACGGCGTGTATGTGTGTATGTATCTTGAGTCGACCTGTTAAATGGGCCAAGTAAATTAAATATGTCTGAACACCAAATCTAAAGATGTTCAATCAACCCCAATTGACTTAATTAATTTTTATGTCTGAACATGATATAAGAATATGTCATAGTCAGCTTCAATATGAACATTTTTTAAAACAACTATGTTGTTACTTTAACTTGACTATAAAAATATTCAATTTTAATATACTGTATTTTTCAACATATTTAGGACAACTATTTTTCATAGTTGTTTTTACTATGACAACACTTCAAGTCGAGCATGGTTAATTTTAATTTTAACTACTTAATATTTATTATGATGGTATGAAGTGCAACGTAGTCAGAATCACTATTTTCATCCTAGGCGCAAAACCATTGGTAAAAATAGTCAAATCAAGGTGTAAATAGTCAGATTTACGTGCGTTTTTTGCTGAGTGTAAGCTCACTGAAATTTGTAGCAAAAACATTTAAGCAAACAATAACTAATAAGATTTTTTCTCCTAATGTACATTTACGTTTTTAATCTATTTTGACTATACTCGTATAAACATAATGGGTTCTTTTTGAATCACGTTTATGAACACGAAATGATATTGTAGATCTGTGGGCCTTTTCTGTAACCAATTTGCGACAATTTTCGAATCGGTATCGTAAATTTGCGATCATTTTTCCGATTATGCTATTCTGTACGATTTTTCGGTCGATTTCTATAATATATTTTGACAGATGTTTCCGATAATCACCGAAAAGACGCTTTACAAAACAAGTCGACGAAGATAGACGCATTAAAAAATATTTCGACGAACAGAGACGCTTTATAAAATATTTCGACGAAGAAAGACGCATTAGCATTATTATTTATAGTAAAAAAAAGATAAAGCGTCTTTCTTCGTTATCAAAAAAATAAAGAGTTTTTCTTTCGAAAAATATTTTTAATGCGTCTTTCTTTGCAAAAAAAAAGTTTGCGTCTTTCTTCCTCAACAAAACACTTTGCGTTTTTTTCTTCTATATCGACGATAAACTTTATTGAGTGATAACCAGACGGCACTCAAGGCACTAGTCTTGTGTGAGATTAACTCCGCGCTAGTCCAAGAGTGTATAGCATAAATAATCTAAACGACCTTGGCGCTAGGAACTCAATACTTCTGGCATGGATGCCTGGACATAGAGGAGTAATCGAAAATGAGAAAGCGAACGGCGTCGCAAGAGAGGCAACAGCTGAGAAACCAATTGGACCTGAGCCCTTTCTGTCGCATACGACCACATACAATAAGTGAGAAACTGAGGCTAGATGAATATCGTTTGAGAGAACAGGCACTGCCATCAAACAGCCGGTATGCGACAGGCGAAGATTCTTTCTCGGAGGCTATAACTAAACTTCAATGAGGTAATGGAGCTCCCGAAAAGCAAGATGAGAATTGCGAACGGTATTCTTACAGGTCATTGCAGACTCAAAAGCCATATGCACAAACTTGACATTTACTCGATAGGTACTAGACGGAGGCAGAGAACACTCGGCGCATATCAGCCGGAGAGCAACAACATACCGATTTCAATTCGTGAGTTATTGAATGAGATTGGAATTGGGGGCGGTGATGTGACATGCGCTCCAAGACCCTAAGGTCGCTGTGCAATATAACCTCCTCTTATTATCTTTCTATTTACCTACAGAAAGGGTTTTTAGAAGGGCGTTTATAGAATGTTGGAAATCGGCAGACTTCTTTTGGTTTGCTACTTATAGAAGGGTTAATCTCTTCATAAAAAAAGTAAAACTTATACATATTAAATTTTGGTTCAAAGTTCAAAATGTTTATTTTAATATTAATTTGTATACCCACAAATGTTGCCGTGGCTCACTCCCTATTACTTATATGCATTAAAAACAAAAAACGGCACACTGTAAAAATAAAATTGAAAGTAGTTCGACCATCCAAGCTTTCCTCGTGCTGCAAGTTTTTTTCGCATTCCTCAGCAAAGTTCAAATAAAAAGTTAAAAAAAAAAAACGCGCTTGAAAAAATGGAAATTTTGCTAAAGTTCACTCCTCTTCAAGTCCTTCTCGCTTTCTTTCCCGTCTTAGTCAAGCAATCGCTTTCCCTCAACCTTTCTCTTTCCCCTTCCCACTCATTTCCGTTCGCTTTTCATTTCCCTTTGCCGTCACTCTGCCGCTTCTCAATTTCTTTACCTTCTCGCTATCCCTCTTCCCTAACCCTCCGCCATTCATTTCATCTGCTATTCCTTTCCGCTCTCCCTCTACCGTTTATTCAAACTAAGGTCTACCCACCCTAAAAAACTATTTTTTCCTGAATTTATAAAAAAATGGTCAAAATAACCCTTTCGTGAAGGTGTTAGGGGGTTAAGATTTTCTAGAAAAGTATACGCCATAAAATTTCAGTAGCGAGACTCATCAGAAAAAATCCATTGTATGTACATATGTATGTAAAATTAACCTAAAAGACCATAGGAAGCGAAAAACATACATATATTCCTCCTACCTACATAAATGTATCTATGTACATAAGGTGAGACGGCCTAATGTACATATGTACATATATATATATATATATATATATATATATATATATATATATATATATACTGCAAATATATACATATATATATATGTATGTATGTACAAGGCACAAAATAGCCGCAAACTCATACACAAAATAAAACTATCTTTATATTATTTGATTGCAAATCAAATCACAAAGAAAATGACATGGAGGCCGTTAATCAATTAACTGTCGTCTGTCATAGAAACAGTTTTAAATGCACTGTGCATTTGAACACCTTTGCCTATACAAAAATCATTGCATGATTTTAGGCCGCTTGAATAAACGACCCAGCAGAAAAGGGAACTAATCCATACACGCATGTATAAACCAGTCGCTTTTGACAATAAAGTAGTCCTAAAGCTGCCACGTTTCATACAAAAAAAAATGGTCCAATTAACATTGCAACATCCCGGGACGTGACCACATAACAAACTGCTAATTATTTCACATTCAAATATGCCTTAAAATTACGAATTGCTCTTAGATATATATATGTATGTAAATATATTAATTTTTGTGTAAAAGCTCACCTGATATTTTTTAATGCTATCCAATTGCTCCAGCGTCGGTTCGACAATTTGCGCAATTTGTTGTGGTGCGCCAACGCCAACAATACGCCCACGATCGGGCAGTTGCGGTGGCGCTGGCGTGCGATTTATTAGACGGCCATCCTTTTCGATGCGCAGGTGATCGCGTGGCGGTGGTACGGGCTTCACGGAGCCATTTAGCTAAAGCGCACAAAGTAAAGGTGGAGAGTGAGGTGTAATAAAAGAAAGAAATATTAGCAAAATCTTATAAAAAAAATTAGTGCAGAAATTAATTGTAGCGTTTTAATATTTAGCTCTAGCGGTGTTTAGCTAGAGATTTGTTAATTGTGTTAGTATGTATTGTTATTGTTGTTAGGCATGAGAAAAGTTTAATTAAATGGAAAATGAAAAATGAGCTTATGTACATATGTAATAAGCGTGTTAGCGGTAAAGTGTAACGGTTAAATATGAGCAATTTTAGTGTTTGGCAGGAATTATTTTTTCCTTTTTAAGAGCGTGGAATTGACAGTGTTGCGGAGCGGGCGATATTTTTTCTTCAAAGAGGCGCATTATTAAGGTGCGTCAGCAATTTTAAAAAAATTTGTGTTCTTTTCTAAACATTTCAATAACTTCAGCGCTTTCACAGAGTATTGTTTAGGACATACATTTGTCATACAACAGTTTTCGAGCTCATTAGTTTGCTTCAAAAGTCTTAAAGGCTTCTTAAAACTTGCTTAGACATGCTCTACACAATTACACCGCCAATGTCTAGGCGTGCTAAAGATGCTAGGAGCCAGAAAAAACTGTTACTCGAATGGCTAAAATTACTAAATTATATTAAATAATGCATTTCTGAGAGTTTTAAAAAATTTCCCAAATTTTTGGGAAATTTCCTAATATCATGATAAATTTGTGCAAAAACATTTTCTTATGAAAAATGAAATGCATTTTTGATGATTTTCAAAAAATTTCTTAAATTTTTTTTTTTTGGGAAATTTGTTACAAGCATGTTACATTTGTGCAACTCACGCTTACTATGAAAAATTATGTGTTTTCACAGTTCTAAAAAAATTTCCCAAAAGCGAAATTTTTGTAAAATTTCTTAAAGGCATTTCAAATTTGTGGAAATACGCTTATTACCTATACATATGACAAGTTACATATGTATGTGTTTTCACAGTTTTAAATAAATTTCCCAAAAGGGATTTTTTGGGAAATTTGCCAAAAGCATGTTAAATTTGTGCAACTCACGCTTGCTATGAAAAATTAGGTATGTGTTTTCGCAGTTTTTAATAAATTTCCCAAAAGGGAAATTTTTGGGAAATTTCTCGAAAACATGCCTGAATGCTGCCAGCAATAATTACTAATCGCGGCAGCACTGCTGAAACTTTTTCGCATGCAAAATGCAAATTTTTCGGCTTTTCAGCAAATCTAAAAAAAATCACTTTTTGATTTATGAAATTTATGTGACCGCAAAACTATAACAACCATAAATGTTGTTCATTAAGCGTAGATAAGTTTTTCAAAAAAAAAAAAAAAAAAAAAAAAAAAAAAATTAAGAAGTTGTTGCAGTGCTGCACGTGTTGCCATCCAATTTTAATTTTATTCCAACAAACAGCGCCGCCAACTACATATCACATAAAGCATTAAAAGTGCACAAAAAAGGAAAGACACAAAAATCCGGCACAAAACACATTAAATTTGCTACTACCTACTACTAAAATACGAGCTCATTTTTGTTTTTTTTTTTTGTTTTTTTTTTGTTGGCACAGCATTTCGCGTATAAACAAAGTGTACAATGAATTGGGTCAACTTGATTTTGCTGTTGTTGGTATTTTTCTGTTTCTGTTGGCGCTTTGCTGTGCTGCTTAACGGCATTCCATTCGATGCCACACTCATTTAGAGGTAAGACAAACAACAACAATTTAATATGCTTTATGTACCTATGCAGCGATTTTTGTTTCTCTCTTTCTTTGCCCCCTGGACCACTTGCAGTTTGGCTGCTGCAACGGGTTTTACCGCCCACATTTTTAGTCGTAAAACATTTCTTAGTCATGCCAGCACACGCCCCTTTCAGCTACGTACCTACATACATATACATATGTATGTATATACATAGTCCTTTAGCCAACATCAAACATGCACGTGCCTGTCTGTGACACGTTTAGATACATTGTTGCTGTCCGTTAAGCGATAAGCATCTGCAACATGTGCCAGCCAAGCGGCCAACTCATGAAGGTAAGCAGCCCAAGCAGAATATTATGATTGGAATTGTAGGTATCGACTTAAAACTAAAATAACGTTTTTCACACGCTCAAGCCTCACAGCTGTAGTCGCAGTAGATTGCAGATTGTATATGCATATATGTATGTTTGTATGTATACCTGCCTTAAAGACCCTCCTGCAATCGCAAAACATGCAAAAATTATTATTGGGACATTAATTTCCGGCGGCAAGCAGTGCCTTTGCCAAGAAAATGAGGTTCCCTCGCACCGCTTAAATATGGGTTAATGGGTGGCATACGTGTGTATGTTTGGTGTGTATGAAAGAGATAGCAACATATCTTCCAGTACTTTGTTGGACACATGGAAGCTTTTGTTATGCAGATACCCATCAAATCTGGTAGCTGATAAACTAAACCACTTTTTAGCGAAATAAACTCTAAATGCGCTTGTAAGACTAATGACGTTTTCATTTCTGGGAAAAAATTTCATACTGCATTTGTAGATACTCGTAATGGTGCCCTCTTGCCTAGTTAAAGGTCAATATGCGTTGAAATGACCAGACAAGCTTACAAGATGGCTAAGAAAATCGAACAGTGCAACATTATTTCGAGAAAAGAAAATGGCATAAGTAGGTAAGCTCCGTCTTTATCTTCAGAACCTAAATTTCAAGGAATAGGGACATCTTTTTTGTCTGCTCTATTCCTTTAGGTACTTTGCACAAAGATTTTTTCTGTGGAGTCTCGCTAGTGAACTTTTTTGGCGAATAATTTTCTACAAAATTTTAAACTTCTAGCGAGCTTCACGATACTATTTTTCACGTACTCTCTAAAAAAGGGGTCAAAATGACCTATGCGTGAAGGTGTTAGAGGGTTAAAATGTACTAGAAAATTATTCGCAATAAAATTCCAATAGTGAGGCTGCTCAGAAAAAATGTTTGTAGCCGCCTTTTCAAGCTTAAGACATATATTACATTTAGAGATAGTACTATAAATACCGAAGATTATTCAAAAAAAAAAAAATAAAAATTTGTTTCAGAAATGTTTTCCAAAAAGACATCATATAGGGGGCGTACGGTGTGGCTTTTTTTTGCGATACTGTCTGATCGATAGTGCTCTTTTATTTTGCATGGTAAATATTCTGCCCCCAAACAACATTCCTCAATATGTGTCACAGTGTTATTAAACAAAAAAGGAATTAAATAAATAGTATTGAATACTGTTGCAAGTATAGTGAAGCTGAAGATGCTACACTGCAAGCTTGGTTGAGTTAGCAAGAGCGCTGAGAAGGGGGTCTTTGATAAGTAAAAATGCGGCGTTTCTCTATCAAAATATCAAATTAATGTAAGCACTTGTCCACTGCAGTGATGTGTCACTCGAAAGCAGCCATTTTTTGAATAGCGCTTGCATGACTGTCATAAAAGTTCGCCTTGTGTCGATTAAAAATTCGCCAACGCCGCTACGCTTTACTACGCGCTGTCACAAGCAACAGTTGCTTTGCAAAAGAGCTCACTCACGTAAAGAGCGGCTGGCGTTGACGCTTGGTGACAGCTTCAATAACAGTCACCAGTAGCTGTCACATGTTCAATTGCACATGAAATTTGTTTGTTTGTTGGTTTCGTGCGTCATAAATGTCAGAAACATAGAAAAGTAAATACATAAATAAAATTTGTACATTGTAGCACATGCCAGCAGCGCCTGACTGACTACTTTGCAAACTTTTCGAAGCGAAAGCGATGCTGCGCCAAAGAAGCAGCGAAGTAAAGAAATAGAAGAAGGGCCAGAGTTGCAGCGAGTGCAGTGCTTAGCAGCTTTTGACAAAAATGCCAAAAAAATAAGCATGTGGATTTGAAGCAATGAAGAATGAAAAGATGCAAAGCAGGTGACAGATGAATACGCAATTCTAACTTATAACTTTCATGTGTCAGTTTAACAACTCTGGCTTGTGCATCATGACATTTGTACAATGCTCGTGTGCATCTCTAAATTAAAGCGCTTGAGTTCAGTCGACGAATATGTATGTACATATGTATGTACGTCTGAGCGCTCTTTTTTAAAACCGTTTTTTCATGTGCAGCCAAATCATAATACAGTGGCGGACAAAAGTCTACATACACCCCCTATTTTTGCTATATCACGGAACCAACAGCATTAAAATAAAAAGTAAAAATGCAGTTTTATTTCAAACCTTTTCTTAACTACAATAAATAAAAGAAAACTCTATTTTAATAAGAAATTAAAAAAATACTGGCGAAATTCACAAAATCAGTGCTGACAAAAGTGTACATACAGTACAAAACAAAGCTTTTCTCAGACAGAAAACTTATCTTAATTCTCTATTTTATTGTTATTTAGTATTTAGTAGGTCCTCCCTTTGCATTAATAACTGCTTGAAGTCGTCGTGGCATTGAGGCTACTAAATTTGTCAACTCCGAAGAGGTTATACTGTTCCAAGCCTCTGTTATTCGATCTTTGAGTACTGCTGCGCTAGAAATCTGGTGTTTTCTAATTTTTCGGTTTAAAATCTCCCACACATGCTCTATTACATTTAAATCTGGACTTTGTGGTGGTGTGTGTAATTGCCTTGGCGCATAATATAGTAACCAGTCCTTGACAACTTGGGCTGTGTGCTTTGGATCGTTATCTTGTTGGAAGATCCAACCAGCACCAAGTTCCAAATCATCCACCGATGGCTTCAAATTTTCTTCCAACAATGATTTATATTTATAACCTTCGATAAATGCTAATTTTCCAACTCCAGATGCCGCAACTGCTCCTCAAACCATTACGCTGCCGCCACCATGTTTTTCTGATTCATTTCAGTATTTGCTTTCCTCCAAACTTTTGTCCTCCCATCACTTCCAAATATATTGAACTTCGACTCATCTGTGAACAAAACCTTTTGCCAAAAGTCCATTCCCTTTTCCTTGGGCCGTATTAATAAAAACCAAGCAAATGCTTTTACTCAAGATTTTGAAAGTTTGACAATAATTTGTATGAACCATATTTCAAAATTTGAGTAAAATGTCTGAAATCTTAAGCAAAAGCATATGCTTGGCTTTTATTAATATGACCCCTTATGTTTACTAGCAAATTCTAAGCGAAGTTTTTGATTTTTTCACTAATAAGAGGTTTTTTGCGTGGTGTTCTACTACGAAAACCGTTATAGTTCACATATCTTCCTATTGTGCGTGCATGTACACACTTTTGTGTCATGTTTTCTAAGTGTTCGACCAATTTCGGAGCAGTGACTTTTGGATTTATGTTCACTTCTTTGAGTATAACGCTTACATCTCTGCGGGATAGTTTCTTCAGTCGGCCAGAACGCGGTTTATTTTATTTGTGTTTTCTAACTATGGTTTGTACTGTTGCGCGGCTCAACTTTGATAGTTTTGCTATTTCACCATATGATTTGTTTTCCGATTTGTGCTTTATAACTAAATTTCTGACATCAACTGAAATTTGTTTTCGCGGAGCCCTTGTTAATAGTATAACGTGCAAACCAAAACTGATTGGTATAAGTAAATAGTTGCAAAAATAACAAAATCGATCGAAGAAACAAATAACGGTATTTTACAGTTATCACAACGCAGCGTAGAAGTGTGCACGACAGTAACCTCATGCCGTATGTACACTTTTGTCAGCATTGATTTTGTGAAATTCGCCAATATTTTTTTAATTTCTTATTAAAAAAGAGTTTCATTATACTCAGCTGTACTAGTACACAGAGTATTATAATTTTGATTTCATAACGGTGGATTGTAACATAATGAAATAATCGAGATAGATATGGACTTATATATATCAAAATGATCAGGGTGAAAAGAGAAATCGATTGAGCCATGTCCGTCCGTCCGTCCGTCCGTCCGTCCGTCCGTCCGTCCGTCCGTCCGTCCGTCCGTCCGTACGCACGATAACTCGCGTAAAAATTGAGATATTTTGATGAAATTTGAAATGCAAGTTGGTATCGAGACTGGGACGGTTGGTATTGAAAATGGGCGAAATCGGACCATGACCACGCCCACTTTTCCTATATAGAAAAAATCGGAAATTTGGTATCTCAGCCACTAATATAGCTAGAGTGATAAAATTTTACCCACGTATTGAGCTCAGGCCGTTATGAAGAAATTTGATTAAGTTTTGGAAAATGGGCGGTGCCACGCCCACTTATTAAGGGTCAAACATTGAAAGTTTTATATGTCATAACTCAGAAACCGTTGAAGATATATCGATGAAATTTGGTATGCGTAATTTGCTTACCTAGACAAATGTTTTGGCGAAAAATTATCAAAATCGGTTGACGGCCACGCCCACTTTGATATATGGGAACTATAAAGGGGCCTAATAAAAACATTTTAAGCGATATCTCTGTCAAATATAAAGATCTATCACTGAATTTTTGTGGCAGGAGTCCAACTACGGACATAAAACAAAAAGTACAAAAATTTTGGAAAATGGGCGGTGCCACGCCCACTTATTAAGGGGCAAACATTGAAAGTTTTATATGTCATAACTCAGAAACCGTTGAAGATATATCGATGAAATTTGTTTTGCGTAATTTGCTTACTTAGACAAATGTTTTGGCGAAAAATTATCAAAATCGGTTGACGGCCACGCCCACTTTTATATATGGGAACTATAAAGGGGCCTAATAAAAACATTTTAAGCGATATCTCTGTCAAATATAAAGATCTATCACTGAAATTTTGTGGCAGGAGACCAACTAGGGACATAAAACAAAAAATATAAAAATTTTGGAAAATGGGCGGTGCCACGCCCACTTATTAAGGGGCAAATATTGAAAGTTTTATAAGCCATAACTCATAAACCGTTAAAGATATATCGATGAAATTTGGTACGCGTGATATATTTACTTAGCCAAATGTGTGGACGAAAGATTTCCAAAATCGGTTGACGACCACGCCCACTTTTATATATGGGTTTTATAAAGTGACCTAATAAAAACATTTTAAGCGATCTCTCTGTCAAATATAAAGATCTATCACTGAAATTTTGTGACATGAGTTCTACAATAGACCGGAAACAAAATATAAAAAAGTTTGGAAAATGGGCGTGGCACCGCCTCTTTTTATACAAAGGAATCTACGTGCCTATTACTCGACAAATAACTGAGATATTATGACGAAACTTGGTTTATACACTTTTATAACATGTGTTAATAGACACGCAAAAATGTATTGAAATCGGTTTATGACCACGCCTACTTTTTAACAAAGATATTTCTGGAACACCCTTTTGGAATTTGTAACGTGAAGTTTTTGTAACTAAAAGTCATAGAGGGATGCAATTTTGCACTAACAATAATATTTATATGCTTATTTGGATGATTGATACAAATTTTGAAAATGGGCGTGGCTGCGCCCTGTTTATGCAGCACTTGTGTCATATAAAATACACCCTATATCGAACAAACGCAAACAAACAATGAAAGCATACAGCTGAGTATCTAATGTTCGATTCCACTCGAACTTAGGCTTCCTTACTTGTTTTGTTTATTGTAGTTAAGAAAAGGTGTGAAATAAAACTGCATTTTTACTTTTTCTCTTAATGATGTTGGTTCCGTGATATAGCAAATATAGGGGGTGTATGTAGACTTTTGTCCGCCACTGTATTTTGTTTTGTCAGTGTCAACTGTAAGGGCGCCAAAGCGGCAAAGTTAGTGGTGGCAATTCTATGAAGTGGAGCTGTCATTTAAGAGACGTTGTGGTGCTTTGCTTGTGCTACGTCAGCAGAAGAAACGCATACAAGCTTTGACAGTTAACAAAAAAAGCAAATAAAAAGGGAATTTAGAGTTGAGAAATCGCTAAACAGTCAGCACATTTTGAGTTTTTATTTCTAAGAAAAAAAGGGAGCAGCGAGGGAAGGAAGTAAAAAGACACAAAACATTAGCAGCTAAGTTACTTGGACTTTGGTGTGCAATAAACTTTCCTAGTTAAATGAAAAATGTATAATTTAGAGCGTGTGAGCGTAATAAAGTGGAATTTTAGAACGTTAACGGATAGAAAAAAAATACAAAAAACGCATAGCAGAGCAATAAATTTGACCATTAAAGCGAGACTAATAAACTTTGTCGTGGCTTGTTGTGCTGCAGGGATTTTTCGCATAAGATAAATACGATTTACATAAAATGGATTTTCAAGACATAAATCAGCAACTAGCAACGGCTGGTTAGTGTTGGGCGAGTGCGGGATGTTTAAGCGATTGCTTTGAAAGAGAAAAGAAATCGTTGGCGACTACGCGATGTTTAGAAAATCGACAGCATCGCCATCGTTGCAAAATTACAAACGATTCAAAAGTTGACTTACACCTCGCCTACACAATCGACGAAATGTTTTTGCGAATATTTCGAGTCGAAGGTTGTTTGCCAATTAGTGATGGGTGAGTGCGAGAACATGCTCTACCCATTCACTAGTCCCATTTCAAACGCATGCGATACTAAAAGACTGTCGGTTAGGTGCGTATCCCGATGATAAGTTAAGCTTCAGATTGTACGATTCACACATAATTTTGGACACGCTACAGCCCGGCGCTTGTTTCCACGGCTTATCGGCTTGGTTCATCATATACAAATACAAACATACAATACATTGTGCGGCATCGGAACGTCCATGGAGTGTTATGCTGCGAGACCTGCATCCTTCTTTGCCTGCTCATCAGCTTTATCACTGCCGTCTATCCTCTTGTTGCCCGGTATGCAGTATAAACGGACATTACTATCTCCGTATATTAACCTTAAGGCTTCCTTTTAGTCCGCTACACACTTGGATGAGGTGCTATGTGACTTTATCGACTTTATAGTCGCCTGACTATCTACATAGTATGTATATAAAATTTAATACGTCCTTTTTGTGAGTCTGTCAGTCTATCAAGGCTGCTGCCCTCCTTACATTACAGTGATCTGGCAGCCTGATACTAGTACTGATACATATGCAATTCACTGCAATAAACAGCAACTGTCTTACTCCTGCTGATGTCTTAGACCCATGCATGTGCCGCTACGAGACTCGAGTCTGATTGTAAGTCAACGAGAACATTCGAGAAGTTTGAACAATCGGAACAATCGCATTAGACATCTCGTACTCGCCCTAATCACTAAGGGTGAAAACAGAATCGGTACGTAACGACACGACACGACATTGCGACAACGACAGTACCTTGACGTAAAAATGTCGGTGCGAAGCCAGCGACTGAAACATAATAAATGCGGCAACGACCGCCCCTACAGAAGGCTCGTTGCTGCCACATTACAGTTTTTCATTCACAGCTAAAAAGTTTTTGGTTCAGATCGTAATTTTTTAATGTAAAATAATAAATTAAATAGTTAAATTTATTAATTGAATGCTTTAAACTGTTGATGTATTGTGGAACGATCTTCCGTCATCCCTTGTCAAGTTTGGTTTGGAGACAAACCGGTTTCATCATATTCCTACCCTGTCGGAAAAACAAGCAACCAAAAAGTACTTTAAACTGTTATTCTATTTGGTTGTGTATAAATACTTCTGATTTTTTTGTAAAGTTTCGTTAAGCCCATATGACACTACATTTTTTTCTGGTATTCTACCAGGTTTTTTGTGTGAAGGAGATGGTCAAATACAGTTTTGCGTTGGTGCAAGCGAGCAAGCTATATTAAAAAAAAACCAAACAGAATACCATCTAGGCGGCTAAAAACCAACGAGCCAGCTTGTATTTCGGCAGGTTTTTTGGCATTCGGTCATTTTTTCTGACAATTGTTTCAATTTGACAACTAGAAAATAAATTATAGGTTTGTTTATTATTAGCTAGTTATGAATAGTTAGCCAAGTGTCGGCTGGAAAATCGTTTCTTGAGTCAAAAAAATAGCAGAAGAGAGCCATTGACAGCTCCAAATTTCAGCTAGTAAAATTTTCCCTAGCTGAAATTATTTGCTGCCAAAGTAAGAAATAGCTGTTGAAAAAATAAATAAACGAATACTTTTGATTTTATTACTTTTGAAATTTTCTGAATTTTTGAAATAGAAATAAAGAAAATTAAATGTTTTTTTAGAAAAAATAACCATTAACAGTCAAAAATAGCATTCAAATTACTAATCGCTAATTTTTACTATTATTCCGTTTCTTGATTTTCTGTTCGTTTCGCTCTTTATGAGCGCAATTCTTTCCGTTTTACTCACTTGACAGCTAGCTGCTAGTGTAATAAGAAACAAACCTTATATTTAAAATAAAAAATATATGGAAATACAAATTTTAAATTTGCCTCTTGTAAGCTTCTGCTATGGCCGTAAGGGTAAAGAAGAAGTCCGGAAGAAAAATTATATTGCGTACTGGCTTCCCTTTATAACATGGAATACACGGCTATTCTGCCCTTTGAGTTTCATAACTTTTTTATTTCTGTAATTTAAATTCAAATTTCTAATAAAATTAATTTTTGAAATAAATATTATTTTCATTTAGTTTGAAGTTTCATGTCAATCAAATTGTTTTTGAGGGAGTATTTGTCTCATTTCAACCTACAGAAGAATTGTTTTTGTATTTTGACTTTCGGTGGGTTTTCTAAACCAAAAAAACCAAGAAAAAAATGTAGTGTCATAAAGGCATTAGATTTATTGAGTTATCCAAATTTTCATATTTAGGCTGTGTGCCAATCGGCAACATTTTTCTCTATGGGAAAATGAGGTAGAAAATTTTACCATATTGAGATAAAAAACACAATTTTGCTGTGCCAAACGGAATAGAAAATTTTGACAGTTACAAAGATAAACTTTTGGGCGAAAACGGACAACGATACAATTTTAAAACGTAAAATGAATGTAATTGTTGATGGCAATATTGATGGAAACAATTGACATGTATTCATGTAATCATCTCATGTTATTTTGTTTTTAAATATTTGTGTTACTTGTATGTGGATGTAATTACAAAATGTCAAAATTTTACCTAGCCCATTGAGCTAGGTAAAATTATGACACTAGAATTCACCACGAATACTGCCAAAATTTTACTCCCTTATGTCAAAATTTCATTTTTTCTACCGATTGGCACACAGCCTTAATAATGCAGTGGCAACTCATCGTCCACTCGTCGTCGTCACCAAAATTAGAAATCGGCCTAAGTTGACGACAACGTAATTTTGTCGGTGGACGACGTCGTGCCGCGTCGTCTTTATTATAATTGCTTTCATAAGAATGCATGGGTTTTAATTTTGACAGGCTGTCGTTGTCGCAATGTCGTGTCGTTACGTTCCGAGTCTGTTTTCACCTTAATGGTTCTTTGGAATGGCAGCATAAGTAGCAAGTGTAATGCATTTCATTACATTAAAACTAATTCAACTCCCGCTCTTCCAACAGGCACACAAAGGCATGCCCAAAGGAATAGAAGAGCTCATACATACTTAGCAAACTAAAGCGAACTACAAGTAGGAAAAAGTAAAAACAAAAAAGAATTAAAAATATAAAAAAATATAAAAAATTACAAAAAGCAAATAGACAAAAGAACTACGAGCCAATAGCACCAAAGAAGAAAAGCAATAAAAGGGGCTATAAAAGTGGCAACAGAGGCAATGGACTACAACGAGCTGATGCAGTAAACGCAGAAGAGCAAAGCACTGCAGTGACAGCCAGCGGTGCATAACAAGACCGGAGGTGGAGAGGAGAGTGTAGATATGCTACAGCAGGCGCAATATATTACAAATGTAGTTGGAGTGAAAAGAGAGAGAGAGAGAGAGCAGAGGAGAGGGAGTAAAGTTGAGTGGTGGCTGCAAAAAATACCTCATCATTGCGCTTGGACATTTTGCCGCCGCCCAACACACAGCCATCGACGGCGCTCATGTCACCAACACCGCCAACAAACGCCGAAGCTGCAGATGAGGATGACGATGACGAAGCCACTTGCGGTTGCGGTTGTTGCGGACGTTGCACTACACCGCCGCCTGTTGATTTATCTAATTGCTCTGTGGAATTGCCCAAAGAACCCAACGAAAGCAGACTCGTTTGTTTAACTAATTGCTTGAGCGAATGACAAGCGGACGTTGACTTTGCGGTGGTCGCTGTGTTGCTTGTTGACTGTTGATGATAATCCATGGCGAGCGGTGGTGGTGGTGGCGGCGGTGGTGAGCACGATGCCAGCGATGTAAAAGCCGATGCCGTAGCCGATATGGATGCCAATGCCGATGTCGCCGAGTAAGAACCAGACACGGAGGAGGAGCACATGGGCGAAAGCGAAAAGGACGAATTATCATTAGCTTGACACAACTGATTGTTGTTGTTGTTGTTGTTGTGAGTGGTGTTGTTGGCATTGTTCATGGTGTTTGTGTTGGATGACGACGATGAATTGATGTGCGTCAGTGTGGTGTTCGCTGTCGATGTGGATGAATTGGATGAGGACAATTGCGATGAGAGCGATGACAGATGCGGTGGCGGCGGATAACGTGGCGGTGCCTTAACAATCTCAATGAAACTATCCGGCACATCGACGGGCAGCTCGCGATGCTTAATCGCCGCCGCTGTGGTTGTGGTTATGGCCGGCACATATTCCGGCGGTGCGCCGAAGCCCTCAATTAGCAGCGTTGCATTGTTGGCGCCGCTGGACGGTGGTGATGCTGAGCCGATTGAGCTGCTCAATGAGCCGTTGAGCGCAAACATAGAGCTGTCACCGACGTCGACGCCACCACCATCGCTGCCACTACCACTGCCACCGACGCCGCGTCCACGCTGCTGCGTAGCCGTTGATGAGCTGCTCGATGTATTGCTTGTGTTGTTGTTGTTGTTGTTGTAATGTTTGTTGCTGTTTTTATTACTGTTATTGTTGTTGAGACTGTGATTGTGATTGTGATTGATGTAATTGGTGTTTTTGTTATGCAAATGACGATATGCAATGGAATCGAAGGAACTCTGCCCAAACGACTGCGTCTCCTCAAACGATGATGAATACGAAGAAGAACCGCCGCCGCCGCCGTCGCCGCCGCGTTGCAGCAGCATGCCACCGCCATCGATGGCCAAAAGCTCGAACTCCTCGCCGCCGCTGTGGGCGTTGGCGTCGGCGCCGCCATTCGGATTGCTGCTGGTCGCCGCGTATTTGTTGGACAGCATTGGCGGCTGAGGCGGCAGTGCTGGATATGCTTTCTTATTGCTATTGCTGTTGTTGTGATTGGTTGTAGCTGACGTTTGCGATTGTTTTTGTTGTTGTTGTTGTGTTGTATTATTGCCGTTTTTGTATTGTGTTGGTGGCTGTGATGAATGAAATTGTTCAGTGATAAATGAGTTTTGGTTTTGTTTTTGTGAGTTTTGGTTTTGTTTTTGTGAGTTTTGGTTTTTTTGCGTTTGCAATTTCGGTTGTGTTTTGTGTTGTGGTGAATTTGCATTCGTTTCGGTGGCCAAATAATTTTCATAATTTTCAATTTGATCCAATTTCAATTGGTGTTCATGATTATACAAATTTTGTTGTTGCAAAAGTGTATTCGTATCATTCAGCAGTGCACGCATTTTCATGGTGGATTTGGTGGATGGAGTTTGTGAGGTGTGTGTTGATGAGTTTGAGTTGTTGTTGTTGGTAAGGTTTATTTTTGTTGTGGCAATTGATGGCATTGATGATGATAAATCACGTTTGGAATGATAAGTAACAATTAATTGATTACCATTACCATGAAAGAATTCAACACACTTAGTGGTGAATTGATTAGTTTCAGTGTCTATGTTGGTGGTGGTGGTGGTGGTGTTTGTGCCTGTTGTTAGAACATGCATGTTGTTGGTGGAATCAAAGCGGTTGTTGGTGGAATCAAAGCGGGTTTGTGTTAAAAGCAAATGATTTGGTGGGGGAGTAGTGGGTAAGGGCGGTGGCAAGGGTGATGCTGAGGGTGATTTGTTGTTGTTGGTTGATGATGGTGATGGTTTGTGCAAAAGTTTTGGTGATTGTGTTTGTATTAGTGTTTCTGATTTGTGTGTTTGCTGAGGTGAATTTAATTTGGAAAACTTTTTCGCTTTAGTGAAGGTGAGGTGTGTATTAATGCAGTTGGATTGTTGGTTGTTGATGTGTTGTGTTGATGGTGGTGGTGGTGGTGGTGGTAATAAACGCATGCATTTGTGCTTCTTATTTGGTAAGGTTTGCGAGTGTTTGTTTGTTTGCATTGCTGTTGTTGTTGTGCATGTTGTGCTTGTGCTTGATTTTCTTGACGTTTTGCCATCAAGTGTCAAACTATTTACCTGTGGTGGACGGTGTGGTGGTGGATAACGCGGCGGTGTCTTA
This sequence comes from Urophora cardui, assembly GCA_960531455.1. Taxonomy (NCBI): domain Eukaryota; kingdom Metazoa; phylum Arthropoda; class Insecta; order Diptera; family Tephritidae; genus Urophora; species Urophora cardui. Next base: position 3,996,004 of record OY482671.1, on the reverse strand, counting down.
TTGCGCGCAATAAATGTATCTGGACAGTCGACAGCCATCTCACGATGTGGACCTGGAAGAGACGAAATGTGTTTAATATACAAAGGTGAATGAAAAAAACAATAACAAAAGTGTGTTGTGTTTTATTTGTATACATAGCTACTTTACCGTTATCTTGATTAACCGACAACATTGTCAACATTTCCTGATCAAACTCTTTGCTGCTATCACCAGAATGTTGCCGATAATGTTGATTGTGGCCGATGTAGTCGTCCGGTAAGCATGGCTTTAGGTCATCGCCATCGATGACGACAATGCTGGAGCCAGAACGGCGGCGTGGCCTGCAAGTAAGAAAAAAAACAAACGAAAAGAAGAAATTAGGAAAATGCGAGCTAGGAAGTGGCGAAATTAAGCTGATCAAATGTGAATCATAAAAAAATGTATCTATAATATTAATAATATAATAATAATACAATGGCGCTATTATAACTCTGACAAGTTTTATGGCCGAGCTTCTCTCCCAATTCGAGGTGTGCTCCTTTTTGTTTTTCCTACTAATTGGGTGGACCTACAGTTTTATGCCGGCTCCGAACGGCGAATGCATTTTTTGTGAGAAGCTTTTTCATGGCAGAAATACTCTCGGAGGGTATGCCGCCCACTGCCGAGAGGTGACCGCTGCTCTTAAAAAACCCAATAATTGGATTTTTACTAATTAGAAAAATTGTTTTTGGTGTTTTGATCGGACCGTGGTTTGAACCCGAGACCTCTGGCATAGCAGGCGAGCACTCTACCCACTGCACCACAGCGGCCACATAATATTAATAAGCTAAAATAAATTGTGTACATGCTTAGTCGGCGATTCTACTGGCCAGAGAAGAAGAATATCTACCTTTAGAAAGATTTTACTTAGTGTCTCCCCGTCCAAACTGAGCTTAACCCAGTTTGGTATCTTATACTGTCATTGGCCCAGCCATATACATACATATTTTCTCAAGCATTTGCCTCATAAGGCTACCAATTGTTGTCAGACATCTACCTCTTATTATCATCGAGACATCAACCGCATATGCCGTCAGCTGGTTTGCTGGTCCCTCCTCAAGCTGACTGAGCAGTTTGTTGATGGCTAGCCTCGTCCACACCCCCTGCGATGTGCCCCTGCTAACCGTTTTTGTGGCCTCATGCAGACATCACTGGGACTTAACTTCCCATACAGTTGATCCAGGATACACAACACGGGATTCGTCCCAATGCACTAGAGATCGTCTAACACGGTTTTTAGTGGGAACGATGTTAGGCTTATAGGTCTATAATCTTTAGGATACATATGGCCAACCTTGTCCGCTTTTGGTATAAATACCACGCGTGCAGTCCACCACGACATTGAAAATGGTTCAGCTTTATGCATCCCTCAAAAATAAGACCAAGCCAGTCCACCGTTTTGTTCACCGCTAGTTGAAGCATTACGACGTTAATACCATCAATTTCGGACGATTTTAACTTGGAAAGGAGTTCGCCGCCCATATAATTTTAGATTTCATAATCAATCCCGGAACGAACCGCTCCTCAATGGGTATACATATCATTAGCTACGTAGTTCGAGCTCGATTCTAATTCGCCCACCGGAAAATGGACATACTTAATATCTCGGCTTGAGCGCTGCAAAATCTGCCATGGACTGAAGCAAGAGCATAAAAACAACAAGGCGAGGATAAAATAAGAGCTCAGAATGAGATCAAAGTTTTCACGGACGCGTCCAAAATGGCGAGCGGAATTGTAGCGGGTATCTTCGCAACTCGACCGGTCATTTCCATATCAATAAGGCTCCTGCCAGACACGGTGAGTGTTTTTCAATTTGAAGTTTTCGCCAAAGAGAAGGCCTGCAAGGTTTTACTTGTAGCAGAAAGAGCCAGTTTCGGAAGCAGGATAGAAATTTTTCGCGTATAGTCAGGCGGCTCTGAAGGCACTGGGATCTGTAACGGTATCATCAAGCTGCCTGGTCAGTCAGTGTACAGAGAAGCTTGGGCTTAGCAATAGTCAACATAGCGTATCTCTGATTTGGCTGTCGGCGCACCGCGACATTCAGGGAAACGAAATGATTGATGAGTTAGCCCAGCAAAGCTCGGTTCTTGATGTCGCAGAGGCGGAGTGGTTTAAGGAGGCTAAAACAAGGTGGCAACGTTTGCAGAACTGCACGTTTTGCAGAAGTCATACAATGATATGTGATCCTCAGTCAGAAGTCTGTGGCCCTCATGCAACGAGATGCGATCCTCAGCCATTCTAAGTATGGACATTTCACGCTTAACTGTGCGGTATTCAAAGAACATTGGGCTATTGGTAGCCACGCGGTCCGATTAGATTTAGACCATAACATTCCATGCCGCAGCTGCTGTGGGTTTGGACCATAGACCACTCTATGCCGCAGCTAAAAACTTCCTGGAGCCGAAGAGAATATCGAGCAGCTGCTGTGTGGGTATTCTTCGCACTGCCAAGGCAAAATGAAATTCCTTAGCAAGTCTTTCTTCGACAACCGCTCTCGGAATTCAAGCAGGGCAGGCCTGAGGGGCTTCGTAGATAGCTCAACTAAATAGGAGGGCGTAGTAATTGCTCTGCTTCCGTATTAGTTAATTAATTTAATTATTGCTTTTGTTTTTTTTTCTGACTACATACCTACATAATCCGCTTTTATCTATTTCCTGTTCATTTCCAAAATATTTTTGTTTTTTTTTTAATTACCTGCGCAAGGATATTAAACAAGTAGGTAAGTAGCAGACAGTGACTTTATGACTCACATGAGTTATGCACATAAAGTACCTACTAATGCATGTACATATGTATTTATATACATACATACATATGTAGGCAAGTATGCACAGCTATTTCATAATCACAGTTTTCAGTTTAATGACCGGAAATTACTTTGAAATCGGTTTTCACTTAAACTGAGGTACATACAAACATGTGTACTTGCATAAACACATGCGCTCCAAAAAATCTGCGACTTTTTTAAATCTTGACCTTATGGCTATCTCTGACTGGGCAACTGCTAATGGCTTACTTTTAAATAGCAAAAAGTCTTATATTTTACCTATAGCCAAAAAGCGTATGAAGTCATTTGACTTCATTCCGTCGATACTAATTGGGGTAGAGCCATTAAAAGTAGTTAACAAAACTGTGAACCTGGGTTTTGTAATCAACTCAAGTCTCACCTGCGGTGACCATGTCAACTCGGTTGTCCGCAAGGTTTATGCCACTTTAAGAAGCCTATGGCAATCGGGATTTTACACACCTGTTGATACTAGACGCCAGCTTGCTTTGCAATTAATTATGCCCATTATTACATACGGGGAAGTGGTCTACAGCAACTTAGACATTATCTCGGCTCGCAAGATCAACTTATTGTTTAATAATGTGACGCGTTATGTTTATGGCCTGTCCAAGTTTGACCACATCTCGGAGTTTAAAACCCGGCTATTGGGCTGTGATATTATAAATTATCTCAGAGCCAGAAACTGTATATTTTTATATAAGATAATCTCGTCAGAAGCTCCTAACTACCTTTATTCGAAATTAACTCCAACAAAGTCAGCCCGATTAACTGACCTGATTGTCCCGCAATATTCTTCCTTGACTTCAGCACGACTATTCTTCGTTAGCGCTGTTCGCACCTGGAACACTGTTCCTGCTGCTATCAGGGGAAGCCTTAACAGAACTAATTTTAAAACATCTATTTATTCGTATTTCAGTAAATAATTCATTCAGTAAATAATTCATTGACCATCTATAGATTTAAACCACTATGTATTCTTTGCTACTTGTATGTATACGTATTTATATTTATATATGTATTTGTTTATTTATTATATGTAATAATGATCTGATCATTGCGTTTTAGAATGTAAGAATCACTCGTTTTTTTCCCTATTTCTCTTTGTACTAAAAAAGATGAATATCTTATTGTACTAATTATATTATGAATAAATTGAAATTGAAATTGAAATTGAAATTTATTCCAGGAGATTTAAAGGCTTGCGAAATAAACCTGAAAATTCTAAGCGAACAAACGTTTTATGGGCAAAGGCTTAAAACTAGTCTCATTTTCCTCTGTTGATATCATCAGGACAAGGTGCTCTAACAGTAAACCTTATTTCCAAGGCTTATCCGCCCTGAGAATAAGGCTTAGATAATTGCTGATAAAAAGGCCTAATGTGACATCAATATACCGTATAATAAGGTTTATTTTTCATTAGAAATAAGACTTGGATAATAGTGATAATAAGGCCTTCTGTGTTACTTCAATGCCTTATAATAAGGAAATATGCAATTTTTACGCTCCTCCAATTCGTTCCACCAAAGCTACAATATAGCTGCTACATGACGAAAAATATGAATTCAGTTCAAATCATGACGCAATAATACAGGTGACCTTTCCTTTTTAGTTTTAGTTTAAATACAGAAAAAATGCAATGAATTGAGCTTTAAAAGGTGTCTTTGTTTAATGTGTGCATACGTAGGTCCACTCCCCAAACATACATAGACTTAAGTAAAAATTCTCTAGGCGAGTTCTGAGTATTCTTTTTTTTAATTTTCGGTTGGATATGGAAAATCCCCCCCAAAATAATTTTCTGTGTGCGCCACTGAAGGAGAATAAGAAATAAAGATAGTAAACAGTCATGATACAAGAAAGAAGGTAGTGTAAACGTCAAATTTTTGTCGCCATATTAACCACCTGACAATTATATGGATTATGACATTTCGTGCTGCCATATTCAGTGCTAAAAATCCTAGATTTATGTTATTTTTTATTTCCATGGTAATCATGGTATCGTGGCCGCTGTGGTGCAGTGGGTAGAGTGCTCGCCTGCTGTGTCAGAGGTCTCGGGTTCAAACCACGGTCCGAGCCAAACACCAAAACAATTTTTCAATTAGTAAAAATCCAATTATTGGGTTTTTTAAGAGCAGCGGTCACCTCTCGGCAGTGGGCGGCATACCCTCCGAGAGTATTTCTGCCATGAAAAAAGCTTCTCACAAAAAATGCATTCGCCGTTCGGAGCCGGCATAAAACTGTAGGTCCACCTAATTAGTAGGAAAAACAAAAAGGAGTTATAATAGCGCCATTGTATTATATATTATTAATCATGGTATCGATTGCAACAAAACGAATTTTTTAAATTTAAATATTGATATATATAAATATAAGTACGAACATTTACGTGTTAAATTCTTCATAACATCAGATCAAAAATAATTATATAAAAAAGTAAGATTTATTCTTAAAATGAGTTGCGGCAAGTTTGTGGAATATAGTACATACTACATTCCCACTACACCTCCTGTGAATTTCATTGAAAAATTTTAGTGGTTTAGAAATTATGAATATTGGCATTGACTTATGAACTTGCAACCGAAAAAACAAGTGCGGTCGATGGCATGGCTGTATGCAAAATTTATTAGTAAATACAAAATTTAATTTAGATGAAAAGGTACTAAAAAGATTTTTTTGCGAAGAATCTATTTCAGAATTAGGTAAATAATAAAATAAAGGAAAATAAATTTAGTAACGTAAGTAAAAACTAAAGAAAACTGCAACATAAAAATTTAAACTAAATTTACATTCTTATATAACTGCTAAACAATTTTTTTAATAAATATATTTTTTAAAGGTGGAAATATTCTTGTATAAAACATTGTAACCAAATATGCATATATATCCCTGCAGCGAAATCAACTAGTTGTAAACTAATTGACAACTAGTTGGCCATGCAGTTCAACTAGTCAGCCATCTATCTTTTTTCCATATTAGCAACTGGTATTTTTAACACGGTGATGACCTAGGAAATGGCAATTGTCAGTATCCACACCAGAGTCATACCACTTGACTGACTAGTCAGCATCCACACCAGAATCATACCACTTGACTGACTAGTCAGTATACACACCAGCATCATACCAATTTGCTGACTAGTCAGTGTAGATATCAGAACTATACCAGTTGACTGACTAGTTTTACATGCTACTCCAATGAAAATAAAAATTGAAAAATAAAGTTTATACATTTATTTAGTTATTAGAGTATGATATTTAATTTAAAGAATTCAGGCACATTAGATTGTGATCTTTCATATTGAATATTTAGGAAAATTAACATTAACATTGTGAATAAGTAACACGTTGAACATTCTAAGCTTGACATTTATATTGATGATTTTCTGACTTTATACAAACATATCATGTACTTTTTTCTATGGCTGAAGTAGTATCTAATATACAGGGCTATATTAACATTTCAAACTATGTTATATTTGTGGTATTCACCTGATTTAATGATCTAACAATTTGCAACCAACTAAATCTTCAAGGGGCCTACTACGCAGGGTTCGAATACTACAAAAACAATAAAGAAGTTGCTTTACTTTTACTGCATACGTGTTCATTGCAACCTCCAGAAACCCCGGATACATTCGTTTTTAATTTAAAACCCTTTTTTTTGGCAAAACTTCTTGTTTCATAACTAATCTCAATTTGTCCCCTATAAATCTAGTTGGGCAACTCCCATAATTTATCTAGTCAGTTAACTGGTAGGTTGGCTGACTAGTTTGGACTTCTGCTTTATACGTACGCAATAAATAATACATATAAAGAAAATCAAGAACTCTTACCTTATTCATAAAAAATCGAACAGTTTTCAAATATTGTATAAAGGACGTTTTGGTACCATTTTTCGACTTTAATAACTGCATAAATCTATTTTATTTTTTATGAATAACTTATTTTTTATTTTCTTTGAAAAGCTCATTACATCGGCTCATTTGTTTTGTTGATTAGCATATGTGAAAAACACCATTTCATTTCAAATACCCAATATTTTGTTCAAATATACCCTCAGTCAAAAACTTTTGATTGGGCAACGCTATCCTAAATTTTTGACTTAAAATGAGACATCAATAATCCATATTATAATCAAAGATGACAAAGTCAAAGTGAAATGGAACTACCTTGATTGTTTGTATCATGGTAAACAGTTAAGGCGGAGTAGAAAACAAGGCTGCACAACAATATCAACAAAAATATTTTGTTTTGTTGAATATCAAATAAAAATTAACAAAAAAATTTTTTTTGTTGAATATCAAATAAAAATTGTTGAAATTATTTCGTTTCGTTGATTACATGGAGGAACCATAAAGGAGAATGCATAAGATCAGCTGACTTCTTCTTCAATCTTCATAAACACACGAACACAAGCTTTTTTTTTTGTTGACATATGCCACACACACACGCACCCTAGCATTTCCATAGGGGCCGTATCTGTCAAATTCTTCTACATTCCTCTTTGCATGACACTTATCGCCCCACTATGTATGAAGGTATGTCGTCATGCGAAAACCTTTATTGTTGAATCATGGTTAATTATCAAAAAAAAAAATTATCAAAATTATTTTGTTTCGTTGATCATCAAAAACAAAATAATAATAAAAAATTGTTTCGGGCTTACGGCTTCATTTTACTTTGAATTTTTATTAACGTTATTTTTTTTTCATATATATAGTACTTCTATATTGATAGTATTCTATCTGTGCAATGTGTATGAATTCATCCAAAAATTTTGTGCAACTGGCAGTTCTGCGCATGCGCCTCAATTACATTAAATGTCATCTGTGAATATGTGTGACAAATACATTCAATTGAGTTCAGAGGTGTTTGAAAAAAAAATTGAAAGGCATCATTGTGTTCTAGGGGACCTATACCCCTTTGGTTTTTGTTTTTTGAATTTTATTATAATTAATATAAGAAATTTGCCACATTTATTTTGAGACCCAAACTTTTGTGAATTTTTGTATGAAAATTAGTGGAAATGTTCTAGAATAATCTTTTTTCTATGCACTCATATTTTTATGAATCGCGGCCGAAAGCGTTCCATGTTAAAAAACTGTGGTCCGATCCATGAGCATTATATCAAAAAATAGAATTCTACCGTTTGAGGGTTATGTTTGTAAAGTATGTACATACGTTCGAAGGCCGCCAACATGGTGATCTAAGCAAAAGTACTGCGAATTTCTAAACTGAGTAACAGGACAATTTAGACAACGAACTTTTGGACACAGCAACATATGAGGACCAAATTTCAGACTACGTTACTCTCCAAAACGACCTGAACAGGGGACCACATGTAATAGTATAACAGGACGGATGAAAGAAATGACTTCGAACCAATCGCTATATGTTCCACATATTTACAGCGGATAAAAGATGAACGGGTGGGAGCTGCACTGGGTTGTACGGAGCTTGGGATTAAAAACTCCTTTCGAGTCCCGGACTACTGCAGTATCTTTCAAGCATTGATACGTACAGGCGATTCCCAATGGATGTCAACTTGCAAGATCGCCAAAATTATACTTCGGTCATACCACTTAAAAACTGCAAACTATCTACTCACACTTTCTGGAGCAGACTGGCGGTCACAGACTAACAGGCCAAAAATACCAGCGAGTTAAAATACTAGAATTAAAATTTGGTTTATTTTATTATACGATTTTTATAAGTACATATATATGTATACATACATATTTATGTAAGAAATCTATCTATCTATCTATTACGTATGTAAAGATATCTTATTTATTTTATCCCTTTTATTGTCACAAATATAGCACCGCTTCGACATTTTTTAATTTTTTAATACGAGAATCAAATAATAAATATGTAAATTCCCTATAATTTTTTTTATGTGCCGTCACTGCGGTTTATTTTGAATTCATATGTCATTTTTCAAATTTGATTGCTCGGTTTTCTCTTTCTTTTTGTATATGTCTGTACTGTAATGTTGGCTGATGGAACTCGTAGGTATTACGAATATAGGAGTACTATATATATGTTTTTTTTTTGATAATTTTTTTTGTTGGCTACCGAAACAAAATTTTTTCAATATTTGTTTTTTGATTATCAACAAAACGAATTTTTTTTCATAACTTTTTTTGATAATTATCAGAACAGTATTTTTTTGTTCAGCACTTAACGTTAAAATTTTTCAAAGTTGAATTGAAAACAAAATATTTTTTCGGTTATTGATAAAAAATAATGTTAATGTGCAGCCCTGGTAGAAAAGAAGAGGAGAACAAGCGGAGGCTATATTTTTGTAGTTGGGACTCGGATTGAGAGAAGATGAAGAGAATGCCGTTGGATACAATTTCGAATCCGGAAGAGGAAATGATATAGAGAACAGTGCAGTGTTTTTTTCTCATAGTGCTTAAAATAAAAATAAACATTTTTAAATTTAAAATGTTTTTCTTGATTTAAAAATTTTACAATGAAAATTAAAAAAAAAAAAAATGTTGGTATTTACATCACTTTTAAATACGTTTTTGGCCATTTTAAGCACGTTTTCATATGTTTTTATAATTTTTTTCCCTGAGTGTATGTATGTAAGAAACTCTTTATTGAAATATGTATGCTGTAACGGCCGATATTCAAATTGTTGTCTTTAGGTGCGTTTTTTTTTTTCTTTAATTTAAATACGCCGTTCTGGCCATTCTGAATTAGCTCTACTGACGAAGTTCTTGTTAACCAAATATACGTACAAGAATCCAACAATTTCTTATTTTACAATCCAGTCCATTTCGCGAGTGCACTGCATTTGTTGGCACATCTCATTTTTAGCACAAGTGTCAGTCAGGCGGCTATTAAAGTTTCATTTAGGAAGTTATGAAATTTAAACAACGCTGTACTCCTTGGGTTTAATACAAAAAAAAAAAAATAATAAATAATGATAGCTTAAAAGTTGCTTGCTCCGTACCCAACCGTACACGTCAGTATTTACTTGTTCTGTTTTTCGAATTTGCTTCAAAGCGCTTAAATACCTCGTGCGTACATATGCATGTTTGTATGTTATTTTAACCTATAAATAGCGTTAAAAATTTGCCAATTTCTTCATAATGTTTCATACCAATAGTGAGCAAGTAACGCGGCGCGTAATGAGTTTTCGCAGTAGTTGTTTGCTCCTGACGCTCATACTGAACTGCGTTTGGTGGGCCACCTGTTCAAATACCCATTTTCGCATCTACAATGGGGAGAAATGCAGTATAGAGGATAGTCCTTACATGGCATCATTTTACGTATATGGCCGTTACCACTGCTCGGCGGCATTAGTCTCTTATTGGCACCTGCTCACGGCGGCGCATTGTGGATACCGGAAGAGTACGAATACACTCACTGTGAAGGCTGGCCTTACCGATATACGTGGAAATGAAGGAGTAACTAGAAGAGTTCAACACTTTTATATTCCCCAAAATTATAATGATGCAACACAATATATGGATATATCCGTTGTTAAAGTGAGCAGTTCCTTTCCCCGCGGCAATCCATCCAAAATCCATCCCATACCGCTTTGCAGTACTAGACTAACGTCGAGTAATGTGATGACGGTGTACGGTTGGGGTAGAAAGCATAAAACAGCTAACACAGCCTCGTCGAAATTACGAAGGTGTTATATGGCGGTAAATGACTGGTGCTGGTGTAAAGATATATTTGATTCATTTGGGGATACGGATATGTGTGCTGGAGATGGCCAAGCGGGCATATGTTTAGGCGATTCCGGTGGACCTGGCGTCGTCAACGGCCAGCTTTGTGCAGTGACGGTAGGGTGTGGTAGACATGAGAATCCCGCTCCGGATGTATTTATGAATTTCAGTAATCCCATTGTGTTACAGTTCATACAATCAAAGATGAGTTAGAGCTGTCAAACTATGGGCGATACTATCTCTAGTCTTGCCGCTTGCTTCTACCGCCGCTAATGTATATATGTACATACGTATAGTATGTATGTATTTGTTCATTTATTAACATTTTATTTTTCTGCATTTTTTGTTTTGAAACAATTAAAGAATTAGATTTTATTGTAAACTAGAATTTTAAAGCGTATACAATTCATTATTTATTCAACAAAAGTACTCCAAAATGATCATAATGCCGGAATCGCAATTTGGCGTTCGGTCGGTCGCGCTTCTGACAAGTGAGTAGAAATGTATGAAAATATATGGAGCAAATCGCATTGTGACCTCAAGCGTTTGATCGTAAAATTTTTGTAATATCGTATCTTCATTGCAACCCTGTATAACGCCTGAGTTGAATATATCTCTACTAAGTCGGGCGTTTGACATTAAAAAAAATTCAAATTGTTTCTTTCGATGAAAAATTGTGAAATTTATGAAAAATTCAAGAAAATATATTAGTGGCAGTGAAAATGTTTCCAATCCAGCATCTAATATCGAATGTCAGTGTGAAGCGGCTTTGAGGTACGATCAACGCGCGACCGACCTAACGCCAAATTGCGATTCAGGCATAAAAGGTGATGGAAAAATTACTCCGTTTTCTATTATCGAAAGTACATACAAAATGTACGTAGTCCACTCTCAAAAGTTCCTATGCGAATATTTCATATTAAGCCACAAAGTAGAAAAAAAAAACACAAAAATTGAATTTTGAAAGTGTAAGCGTATTCAAAGCTATTTTTTTCAGAATACGGAAACATTTTGCAATAAACTCTTAATGGGCATTATACACCTTTAAATACTGCTACATAATCGTTCAAAAACTCAATATCGAAAAAATTTCACATAGCCAGTTTTGAGAGTGGACTACTCATGTACCTATACGTGGTACTTCGGATTGTTCGAACTTTGAAAAATAGCTGTAAAAACGGGTTTTTGCTCTTTGAGTTTTTGCTGATAGCGGTTATTGAATATAAGCCGATGATATGTATGTATACGGAGGTTCCATCGCTGTTGGGGAGATGGTCATGCATGAGCTTGCGGACGCATGCAAAGATGTACGACAAATTTGCATTAAAGTATGTATTTCAAAATAAACTATGATTTTATCTAAACTCTATATTGTGTGGCTGCCAACTTAGAGAAAATGGGATACATTCTAGATTGCAACCCAAGTTAAGCGAAGAGTTCAGATATCGGCTCTCAGCCAGTCAGGTTTTCTTTAGTTTCGCTTTTTACAATGACAACAACAATTCACAGAGTCTTTTTCGAAAAAACGCATAAAAGCATCACTAAAGAACAATGTAATGTTGAATGTCCCACTATATGAAGGCGTTGGATGAAGCAGTGAAGGGGAAGATGGTGCCGCAATGAGAGAATCAGTGATAGAAATACCAGCCATTTCAAAGCTATATGTACATAACAGTAATCCGATCTTAACTAATTTCGGTGACGTTATTTCATTTCGTTTCATTATATTAAAGACTTGTGTAACAAATTCACTTACGGACTAAGTCAAGAGTTTATACTTAACTAAATAGGAAATAAATTAAAAATAATATTATGACAGTTAAATTTACAAGATTTCATTTAAAATCTGAACAAAGTTTGATTTGGGGCAGAACATATCAAGTGCTGAAGAGTTCAAGAGAAAAAAATGTCCCAAGTCACAATAGCAAATTTTAGTTAATTATATAAATTTCCAAAATTTCCCAAAAAGGGAAATTAAAAAAAATGCAATAAAATGGATTTTTTTTAAACTCCAGTGAGTCATAATGGTTAATTTCAAGCAATTTTACTAGCTAAAAAAATTCCAAAAAGGGTTTTTTTTAAATAATGTAGATAAAATCGATTCTTATAAATTCTTCGCAGTTTAAAATTAGGTAAAATAGTTTCGCTTAAATTTTCCTGAGTCAAAATTGTAAATTTCACACAACTGTACTAATTTTAAAAATTTCCCAAAAAGTTCAATTTTTTCTAAGAATGTAATAAAATGTTTTTTTTTAAGTTCAGTGAGTCTTACTGAATAATTTAACTGAAGTCCCAAAAAGGTAATTTTTTAAATTATGTACATAGAATAAAATCGATTCTGTTAAGCTTTCCGGAGCTTAATATTAGATAGAATCGTTTCCGTTAAACTTTCCTGAGCCAAACTGATAAATTTCACAAAAAAAACTAATTTTCAAAATATCCCAAAATAGGGAATTTTTTAATAATATAAAAAAATGGTTTTTCTTAAACCTCAGTGAGATATAGTAATTAATTTAAAGCAAATTTACTAGTTAAAAAAATTTCCCAAAAAGGAAATTTTTTTTAAATTAGATCAAATCTCTTAAGATTTCCGGAGTATGAAATTATATAGAATCGTTTCCCTTCAACGTTGCTAAGCCAAATAGTAAATTTCACAAAACTATATACTATACTTTTTTTTTTTTTTTTTTCAAAATTTGCCAAAAAGGGAAATTTTTTAATATAAAAAATGTTTTTTCTTAAACTTCAGTGAGTCATGCTGATTAATTTAATTCAATTTTACTAATTCAAAAAAATCCCACAAGGGAAATTTTATAAAAATCAACAAATTAATCAACACAATTAATTTGTTGTTGTTTTTGTACAAGTGTAGCCGATGTTTAGAATGACTTTAAAACAAAGTTTAATGTCATTAGTTACACTCAAAAAAAACACACAAAAATCCAAAAACTGCCCATAAAATCATATCCGGTGTGACTCGCTCGTTCCCGACTCTCAGGTTAATTTCAAAATCGCTTACTTCCGTAGAAATGAAGTCATCCAACAACAACAATAACAAAAAACACAAAAATTTCCATTGAATCTTATTCCAAAAATAAAAAGGGAGTGAGTTGTAAATTTAGTTTAAACAAAAAGCGAACGGAAATGGTGGCGTGGCACAGTGAGAACAAGTGAAAACCTGCACTGACACGCACTGTAATGCTGTAATGAGAGTTGTTTGTAACCCTCAGTTCGGTTGGGTTCTTTCTTTTTAATTTATTTATATTTCATTTACTACACATTTAATGTTCCGACTCGACATGGCAAGCATGCACTTTGAAATCCATTTAGTTTTTGGTGTTTTTGTTTATGTGTGTGGCTTGCAACAAGTTCACTTTTGTGTGTTGCATGATAAATTCATTCATTCACCTTGAACAACAATTTGAAGCGCTATCATTGGACTAACTGCTTGGCTGGCAGTGTAGTTGTTGTGTTTTTGGCACCACAATTTACATAATATGTATATATGTATATGTATGTATGTATGTACTTATATTCAAAAGCAATAACATTATCTTATGAGAAAGGTACTATAGACATATACAGACATACAGACATACATTTTATCCTTATGCAAGTTTATCTCTAACCAAACCGTGCATTTGACTCGGCAAAGTGGCTGCCAATTTCTAGTAAAGAAAGTTGTATTTCCTCAAGGGCAAACTGCTGAAGCGTGCCACCACCACCACCTGGAAATATTGCATCAAGTGCTTAAATACTTAACGCTGCATATTTTAAGTGGTAATAATAAAGTCAAGTGCTTTTTGTATGAAAATGTGTATGTTCTACTGCTTTTAAAGATGCGTGAGTTCCCTTCCAAGCGCTTATGCTAAATCTATGTAAATTTCATGCATGAATACGAGGATGTAAATTTCAACATATTCCGTTAGTTCAAAGCTGGCGCAATACTAGCTCATAAAGAGACAGGATTGTTTCTCGTTCTTTTCAAACGCAATGCTTTCAACTTTATTTTTTTAGCACGTTGATGTCCTGCTAAGTGGCAAATTGCTCTCCTCTGCAGAACTCTGTAAACCCTTCTGAACTGTCTATAGTATGGCGACTTCTGTTGTAGTTTAAAAATTAATAGCTCGGTTATAGTTTACATCTTAAAACCTTTTCTTTTTGTACTTTTATTAAATTTTATAAAATTTCCCTTTTTGGGAAATTTTTTTTATTTAGTAAATTGCGTTAAATTAATTAGTTTAACTCGCTAAAGTTTAAGAAAAACCATTTTATTACATTCTTAAAAAATTTCCCTTTTTGGGAAATTTTTGAAAATTAGTATAGTTGTGTGAAATTCACCAGTTTGGCTTAGGAAAGTTTAAGATAAGAGATTTTATCTATGTAATTTTAAAAAATTACCTTTTTGGGAAATTTGTATTTTAGTTTTTTTTGCAATGTTGTTGATAGTTTTAATTGATTTTATATAATTGTCTTTTTGGGAAATTTTTTTTATTTAGTAAAATTGCATTATATTAATTAGTTTAACTCAGTAAAGTTTAGGAAAACCCATCTTATTACACTCTTAAAAAATTTCCCTTTTTGGGAGATTTTTGAAAATTAGTACTGTGTGCGAGATTTACCATTTTTAAAGAAATGATTTTATTTAATTTAAAAAAAAAATTTCCAAAAACGGAAATTTTAATTTTAGATTTTTTCTTTTTTTTTGCAATGTTGCTGATAGTTTTAGTTTATTTTATAAGATTTCCTTTTTGGGAATTTTTTTTAAATAGTAAAATTGCATTAAATTAATCAGCATGACTCATTGAAGTTCAAGAGAAAGCATTTTTTCATATGAAAAAATTTTCCTTTTTGCCAAATTTTTAAAAAAATTAGTATAGTTTTGTGAAATTTACTATTTTGCCTTACCAACGTTTAAGGGAAACGATTCTATATAATTTTATACTCCGGAAAGTTTAAGAGAATAGATTTGATCTAATTTAAAAAAAAACCTTTTTTGGGAAATTTTTTTAACGAGTAAATTTGCTTTAAATTAATTACTATAACTCACTTAGGTTTAAGAAAAACTATTTTTTATATTACTAAAGAATTTCCTTTTTTGGGAAATTTTTAAAATTAGTTTATTTTTTGTGTTTGGCTCAGGAAAGTTTAACGGAAACGATTCTATCTAATTTTAAGCTCCGGAAAGCTTAAGAGAATCGATTTTATTCTGTATACATAATTTAAAAATTACCTTTTTGCGACTTCAGTTAAAGTATGACTTACTGAATTTACAAAAAAAAAAAACATTTTATTACATCCTTAGAAAACAATTGCACTCTTTGGGAAATTTTTAAAATTAGTGCAGTTGTGTGAAATTTAACATTTGACTACGGAAAATTTAAGCGAAACTATTTTATTTAATTTTCAACTAGGAAAAATTTCTAAGAATCGATTTTATTTACATTATTTAAAACAAAACCCTTTTTGGAATTTTTTTAACTAGTAAAATTGCTTGGAATTAACCATTATGACTCACTGGAGTTTCAAAAAATCCACACTATTACATTTTTTTTTAATTTCCTTTTTTGAAAAATTTTGGAAATTTATATAAGCCGTTTTCGCTTCACAATTTCTCTGCTCGCTATAAATTTCTCTCTTCCAAATTTATATGAGAATCGTAGCGAGCAGAGGGAAGTTTTTATCGACCAGATAGCGAGTATGGCTACTACTCATTATGGATTCGAACATTTTTGTTCGATCCGACCTCGCTTGTTCGATGGCGAATCGAAAACGCCAATAATTAGCTAAAATTTGTTATTGTGACTTAGGAAATTTTAAAAGAGCAACGATTTTATATAATTTAAAAAAATCCTCTTTGGGAAATTTTAATTTGAGGTATTTTTTTTTTTTCAATTTCGTCTATATTATAGTTTTATTTGATTTTAGAAAAATTTCCCAATTTGTAAATTAGTACAATTGTGTGAAATTTACCATATTTGTACCAACTGATCTGCTCTAAATCCCTTTAGAACCAGTTCTGAGCCAGTTGTAAACTCTCTAGCGTGAGACTTTTGCTTTGCGTGACTTCAATTATGCCACTGCTCTTTTGTGGCGGTTGCATTAAAAACCAAACTGTTAACTAAACCCTCTATGTCAGCTGGTTTCCTCTCTTTCACTCTTACTACCATCCCTACTACTTCTTTATATCTTTTCTACCTCTCTCTCTCTCACCCCCTCTTTCCTTTACTCTCCCGTACAATTTCATTCATTTACTGCCCGCAACAGCTGACAACGACTACATGAACTGTCATTTCCGTGAAAAAAAAAAACAGCTGACCTCTCATTATAACTGCACTGCCGCATTGTTGTTCTTGCTTAATTAAGCCCGTCAAGCACCTGTAGTGCGCAAATTATATGAAAAAGGGGTGATTCACTTAGTGTCAGCACAACGAAGTCACTTACATACATACCTACATACCTACCTACTAGAAGATAAAAAGTCAATAAAAGCTAGTGATGGGCGAGTCCGAGATGTTTAGACAATCGAGAGAATCGCCATCGTTGCAAAATCACAATCGAGTCAAAAGTTGACTCGCTCCTCGACTACACAATCGAGATGTTTTTGCGATTGTTCCGAGTCGGCGAGTCGTAGGTTGTTTCGGTGACATCTCGACTACACAAGCGAGATGTTTTTGCGATTGTTCCGAGTCGGCGGGCCGGCTGTTGCTTTGATGATATGTTTTAGTTGATAAAATAAACTGAATGAGGTTTGTTGATAAAGAAAGTAGGATTTTTAATGGAAGTGAGGCAAATACATAAATAAATTAACCAAATTGAAAAATATGCTATACATAGACGCTGCATTATTGCAATCACAACTAAACAGTGTCGTGCATAATAATAATAATTAATTATTTAAACATTAATAAATTTTCTGAAGTGAGACGTTTATGAAGCAAATGAATTTTACGAGTACCAGCAACGGCAATAGATTTGTACCACTCTGTATGTTTTGTAAAGCAATTTTAATATTCAAGCGGCAACAATTATTATGTATTTTTTGCAGCGAGTGCGAGATGTTGTAGGGTTGCTTTGAAAACGAGAGGAATCGTTGGCGAGTACGAGATGTTTTAGCGATTGTTTCGACTGACGGCCATTTACGACTTGACTCGAATACGAATGAAAACCATCGAGAGCATTCGAGATGTTTCAACAATCGAGAGAATCGAATAAAACATCTCGGACTCGCCCATCACTAATAAAAGCGGATTTTCGCAAACCATGGGAAATTAAATAGGGGAACGTAGAAACAATTAAAACAGAGTTTGAGCAGATAATAAAAATAAAGGAGAAAGAGGAAATGAAAAGCAAGCGAAGAGAATGTGCGTGGAATGAGAGACAATCAAAAGCCACAATTCTCACACAAACGTTGGTTATTGAAAAGAAATTTAAGGAAAAGGGTTATTCATGCGCTTAAGGGCAGCGAAAGGGAGCAAGAAAAGAAAGCTTTGCGAGAGAAGGGACGAAAATGTTTGAAAAATGTGAAAATAAAAACATTTTAGAAAGCGTTGAAATGCATAAATGGCAGTTGAAGTAACTACAGAGATATCAAGGGCGTAGGCAGGTAGGGTCAGGGGGAGGGGCAGCTGCCTCCCCCCTGGCTAGGTACTGCTTAACATTATAATGGCATCAGAGAATAGTACAGAAATTTACATGTCAAAATAAAACAGCGAGATTTGTTTCAATTCGTGTCTACAGTTCACTAAATATTTTAGCATTAGCATTGATAAGCAGAATCTAAAAACTAAGTTTTGACTTAAGTTAGCCCAGATTTGAGGTTAACTTACTTTTGGGTCTCACCAAATGAGCGACTTGAATAATTTTGCACACAAAAACCCGATCAGCTGTTTTATACATAGTAGTATTTTAGTAGTTTTTTCCTACTTTTTGACTTTGCGCAACCCAGTTTATTTGACAGACGTTGTTGTCATTTTTATATTAGCAGTGTTGCTGTAGTCGCACTCACAAATTAGTATTATTTTTGACATTTAAGAGCGGAACAGCAACACTTGATTTTAGTCTCAAAAAAAATTGATTTTTGACTGCTTCAAATATTTGATGTGCTTGCCCCCCCCCCCCCCCCTGGATAAAATGCTGGCTACGCCCTTGATAGATATGTATGTATACACAGGCGACTTTTGGAAACCCCCCGGCAAACAAAGTATAAAACGGCAGTCAGCAGAGAAAACCCCATCCAATAAATGCACGACTGCATTGTCATTTCCCCAAACAAAAGACAGGACAGGAGAGGATAGTAAATACGATAACATGACTTTACATGCTTCATATAAATCCTGCTGAATGACAGCAGAGGACGCAAAGCAATGTATCAAAATATAAAAAATATCAAAATATATGTATCTATGTACATACATACATATATACATCTTTGACAGAAAAATAGAGAGATAGTAGATATTAGGAGTGTTTTATTGGGCACTTCTCTGCTCGCTTATACTCGATTCTGCTCTCTTGGCTGCCAGTTTCCATACAAAATGTTAGAGACTTTAAGAGACCTTTAGAGAGTATGCCAGCTACTCATTAAACTGATCTTTACTGATTATGCCAATTTTTTCTATTGCGAATAAGTGAAATGGTTTCAAATTTTTGTCAATAGATGTCTCCCTATCTTCGAAATCAACGCAATACCGCTCGTTAGAAAATTTTCTCCAATTCCGTACTAAAGAACGTATATTGTACAACATACGTTCTTTGTCCGTACTTTAATGAACGGTGTTACATTGAGTCTTGGCTAGATTCGAAGATAGGGAGACATCTATCGATAACAATTTGTAAGAAATTTCATCAAATAAACACACCTTTTTTCCAATTCCTTTACTTTAAATAAACGGTCGTTTAATTTTCACTTGTTTTTATACCAGTGGTTGTTTTTTTCGCAAGTCTCTAACTCTTGCCGAAACGAATACGGCTATTGTATGTACATATGTATGTAATACCAAATATGCATCAACAAATGTCAGCGCGTTGCAACCGCAATCAATAACGCCACCCTTCTTTTTCTGCTTCATACGCATCCCTAACTGGCACTGGCACTGGCACTGGCACTGAGATGCTGCCATGAACAGCAATAGCAATAGCAACAGTAATGGCAGTGACATTTTATTGCAAATATACAATGTATATATGTATGTATTTCGAATAAAATTTCTAAGCGTTCCGTAATGTAATCATTGACGACGACATCGATAAAGTGACAGGTTTCCTTTTCTTCTCGGCGCACAACACACAGAATCCAACAAGACAGAAAAATTGCATGCATGTGCATCATGCAACGACATGTGCACAATTCGATCGGTTGTCACGTTGAAAATAAATGTGGCAAAAAAGTCGTGTAGATATGTTTTACGTGAGTGGCCTGCGTGTAAGCCAAGAGTGTCATGCGAGTCAAGAGTGGCGGTGAGTGTAGCGGAGTTAAAGGGTTGTCATAACAAAAACTTTCAAGTGAATTAGTGCAAATAGTGCGAATGACAGCAAAAAAAAAAGAGCTAACAAGTTAGAAAAGTCAGAGAGAAGTTTGAATTGAAGATAACGGCTGCTATACAGCTAATATATAATGCAGTGGCGCTCAAAGTGTTTGCAATTTATGTATTTTGAATTGTGAACTGAGCAAAAATTTATTTATTTTGGCAACACACTGAGAAGTCGATAGAAAATTCAAGATAAACTGGTGTGCGGGGAAATGTTCCGTAACTTTCGTTTCGGTTTCGTATCTTTTTTCATGCGTTTCCTTACAATTTTTATTCACATAGATAGACTTCAAGGGCGCTCAAACTGTCATAAACAATTGACAGCGAACGCTTCATAGTAAAATGATCAAACCCTTTTTACAAGAACTAGTAGCTTTCATTATTGAAAAAATTTCGAGCATTAAAGGCGCAGGAAGAATTAATGAAATACTTCTTTTTCAAAAAATTAACATATTAAAAGAAACTTAAGTTTTACATACCTACATACTATTTATTGCATGCTATCTTAGAAAAAGCTTATTAACCTCAATTTATATTAAGAGGTTGTAAGAAGACATCTACAACTTGCTCAGAGGCTAGCGAATACACCAATGGCGCATAATATGAAATCAGTCAACCAGCAAATTGGTATAACTTTTAAATGGAAAACGCTGAGTAAGCAGGAGTATGACATCAAGTCTTACTTTCTCTCTTCGCTTCCTTCCTCTTCCTTCGTTTCTTCTCTCAGAGCCAACGCATTAACGCTTCTAGTCAAGTGTATCATTTAATGTTTAATTTTTATAACTAACTAAAGCGAGTCAATGGGCAGTCAATGGACATAGGCAGAGCGATAGTCGTGTTTCTTGCTGCCTTTGGCAACGTCACTGCTGAGCTGATTTTTGCAGGGGCTCGAATGAAGTGGAATACCCCCAATCATTCAGCGCTGGATCGAGGACCTTTTGAGTTGTCGCACGGTGATGGGTGAGTGTGACCTTTCGTGGATGTCAAGTAGGGCACGTAGTGGTACCCCGCAAGGGGGAGTACTCTCACCCCTGTTCTGTAATCTAGTGGTCAACAAAATACACTTCAGAGAATACACAAAATACTAAAACTTTCGAAGTCTTGGATTTCAAGTTTAGTAAAACACCTCCAATGCGATGTTGGCAACACTCGACATACATATGTGATAGATCAATGTATCCTGGCCAACTTAACCTAACTTATTCTTAATAAGCATGTCGCGCTGTCGCAACACAATTCTCCAATTTCTTATGCTTAAAATTGCCACTGCGCAATGTTTAAACGTTTCTTTTTTTTTTTACAAAAGCAGACAATAGCAAAAACAACAAAACAACAACTATAAAGCGAAATAAAGCAAGCAAAACGTTACATTTTCACTACGGAAAAACTTTTCCTATGCAAATGGCAAGTGTTGTACTCGTGTGGCAGGCAACCACAATAAGTATATAAATTTATGTGGCACAAGCATATATCGACGCTTCCAAACAATACTGTACTAAGTCGACTTAGTACATTTTCCCGTTTTTGGCGTTTTCAAGTAGAGCGGTTCTTAATTTAGATGCTGTCTAATTTTGGTATCAATCGGACAATCCAATCAAAAGTTATAAGCAAAAGTGTACATATAATACAACTCGAGATTTTTACAGAATAAAAATTTTGAGAGCTTGTCATGAAAAACCACGTAGCAAATTTTTATTTTTTCTTGCGGTTTTAAATAAAGCGTACCCTGACTTTGATATTGTCGAGTTTTGGTGTTGATCGTTCAATCCAAACAGAAGTTATAAGTGAAAATATACTTAGCATACAACTGAAGTTTCATATCGAGTTTAAACTTTGAGAGCTTCTCCTGAAAAACACAGTTTTCAGACTTAGTACAGTTATACATAATAATCACATAACAACAACAACAACAGCCAAAACAACAACAATTATCTATACGCAAAATATTCGACACAAATAATCACTAGCAGCGACACGGCGCGACGTACTTTTGTATTTAGTTGCTGCCACACGCTTGGCTGGCTTCGATGCCTCGCTTACGGTAGATTAAATGTGGCACAAGCAAGTTGGTGTTGTTGCTATCACTTGCAATGCGACGCTTGTGCGTTATGTTGCATGTGCAGTTTATAGTTTATGGATTAAGATGATTTCAAGGCAACACGAGCCTTACAGGCAATAGAAGGTGAACGTGCCACAGGTGCCAGAGGAAGGCGTAATGGTGCAGCAGCAGAGAGCAGAGAGAAATTTGGAGGAAGCAGCCATAAAAAGAAATTGTTTTACTAAAGTGGCAATGCGGAGAAAATGAGAAAAAGGAGTAAAGAAGAAGATGCAGGATGTAGAGGAAGAGAGAGAACGTGCTTTTGTGGCAAGAAAAAAGTGACAGAGTAGCAAGATTGCAAGTTGGCGAAAACGAAAGGGGAAAACAAAAGCAAAATAGTCAAAGAAAATAAATAACAAGTAAGGAAGCCTAAGTTCGAGTGCAATCGAACATTAGATACTCAGCTGTATGCTTTCATTGTTTGTTTGCGTTTGTTCGATATAGGGTGTATTTTATATGAAACGAGTGCTGCATAAACAGGGCGCAGCCACGCCCATTTTCAAAATTTATATCAATCATCCAAATAAGCATACAAATATTATTGTTAGTGCAAAATTTCATCCCTCTATGACTTTTAGTTACAAAGACTTCACGTTACAAATTCCAAAAGGGTGTTCCAGAAATATCTTTGTTAAAAAGTAGGCGTGGTCATAAACCGATTTCAATACATTTTTGCGTGTCTATTAACACATGTTATAAAAGTGTATAAACCAAGTTTCGTCATAATATCTCAATTATTTGTCGAGTTAAAGGCTAAGAAATCTCATATATCCCTTTGTCTAAAAAGAGGCGGTGCCACGCCCATTTTCCAAACTTTTTTATTTTTTGTTTCCGGTCTATTGTAAAACTCATGTCACAAAATTTCAATGAATTATCTTTATATTTCACATAGATATCGCTTAAAATGGTTTTATTAGGTCACTTTATAATACACATATATAAAAGTGGGCGCGGTCGTCAACCGATTTTGGTAATTTTTCGTCCACACATTTGGCTAAGTAAATATATCACGCGTACCAGATTTCATCGATATATCTTTAACGGTTTCTGAGTTATGGCTTATTAAACTTTCAATATTCGCTCCTTAATAAGTGGGCGTGGCACCGCCCATTTTCCAAAATTTTTGTAGTTTTTGTTTTATGTCCATAGTTGGACTCCTGCCACAAAATCTCAGTGATTGATCTTTATATTTGACAGAGATATCGCTTAAAATGTTTTTATTAGGCCCCCTTATATTTCCTATATATAAAAGTGGGCGTGGCCGTCAACCGATTTTGATAATTTTTCGCCAAAACATTTGACTAAGTAATTATATTACGCGTACCGAATTTCATCGATATATCTTCAACGGTTTCTGAGTTATGACTCATAAAACTTTCAATGTCTGCCCCTTAATAAGTGGGCGTGGCACCGCCCATATTCCAAAATTTTTGTGTTTTTTGTTTTATGTCCATAGTTGGACTCATGCGACAAAATTTCAATGATAGATCTTTATATTTGACAGAGATATCGCTTAAAATGGTTTTATTAGGTCACTTTATAATACACATATATAAAAGTGGGCGTGGCCGTAAACCGATTTTGATAATTTTTCGTCAAAACATTTGTCTATGTAAGCAAATTACGCGTACCAAATTTCATCGATATATCTTCAACGGTTTCTGAGTTATGACATATAAAACTTTCAATGTTTGACCCTTAATAAGTGGGCGTGGCACCGCCCATTTTCCAAAACTTCATCAAATTTCTTCATAAGAGCCCGAGCTCAATACGTGGGTAAAATTTTAAAACTCTAGCTATATTAGTGGCTGAGATACCAAATTTCCGATTTTTTCTATATAGGAAAAGTGGGCGTGGTCATGGTCCGATTTCGCCCATTTTCAATACCAACCGTCCCAGTCTCGATACCAACTTGCGTTCCAAATTTCATCAAAATATCTCAATTTTTGCGCGAGTTAGAGTGTTTACAGACGGACGGACGGACGGACGGACGGACAGACGGACGGACGGACGGACGGACGGACGGACGGACGGACGGACGGACATGGCTCAATCGATTTCTCTTTTCACCCTGATCATTTTGATATATATAAGTCTATATCTATCTCGATTATTTCATTCTGTTACAATCCACCGTTATGTGATTAAAACTATAATACTCTGTGTACTAGTACAGCTGAGTATAAAAATGGCAACCGGAATGTGTGGTAAATAAGCAAAATGGCAAATTTGTATAAAATTAATAAAATTTGCAAGGAAGTTGTGCTTAATTTGCACATGGAGAAAGAAAAATCAAAAAAAAAAAAAAGAAAAAATTGGAAAGAAGTGCAACCCGAAAAATTGGAAAGAAAGTGCAACCCGAAATCACTACGAGCTTAGAGGACCCTCAGCGGGTTAGTGGGCTTAGAATATACCCGTGGTAAGGAACGGCTGTCGTAAGAGGCGACTAAAATCCACCGGCTTAGGAAGTTGCTAATGGCAAAAAAATCGTTCGCATGAAAGTCGGGCTAGTGTCAGAAGGGACTAGTACGCGAGCGTACCGCATTTATCCGGCAACGGACTGTCACTTCCCCTACACTTCCCAAAACTTTCGGAGAGTATCTTGGTGGCTAAAACAACAACAACAACAACGAGCTTAGAGGGGCTTAAGAGCCAATGATTGAAGGCGGCTCTGTGCATTTCAGATAAACGCTCAAGCATTTGTATGACAACGAATGAAGCAAAAATCAGTGTATGTACTTTCCCTCCTGTATCTCCTTCATCAACCTCATCCTCTTCACCACAATCATCTTCTCCGTATCTCTGTCAGTCTCTAGATTTCTGCAACTACCGACTTGTCAAGGATTTGCTTGCTTGAGAATGACAGTTGTTTTCAAGCAACAACAACAAAGCAAGTGAGGCGGAAGGAGGATGAAGACGAAGATGAGACTGATGATGAGGGCAATGCAAGTGTTCAGAGACAAGAAAAGGAAGAGAACGAGGTATGTATGTCGATAAAGTGACAATTGACTGCAAATGAAATGAAAATGCAGTTAATGTGCAACCAGCACGAAGAAGAAGAAGACTTAAGAGCAGTAGTTGAGTATTAATGGGAGAAGAAGAAGAAGAATAGAAACAAGAAGAAGAGGAAGAATAAGCAACGGAAGAAACAGTGGATGAAGAAGCAGAAGAAGAAGAAGAAGAAAAGAAGTAGTAGAAGAAGAAAAACAAGAACAAGAAGAAGGAAAATTTTAAAGAGAAACTAGAAGAACAAGATGAAGAAGAAGAAGCAGAAGAATAAGAAGAAGAAAGTGAAGAAGGAGGTGGAGAAGAAGAAGAAGACATAGCAGAAGTTTTTGACTGGTAATAGGAGAAGAAGAAGAACAAAAACAAGAAGAGGAATAACAAGAAGAAGAAGAAGAACCAGAAAAGGAAAAAGAACAATAATAATAAGAAGAAAAAGTAGTAGTAGAGGAAAAACTACAACAATAACAAGGCAAAGAAAAAGAAGCAGAAGAAGAAGATGAAGATGAAGAAGGAGGTGGAGGAGAAGAAGACGGGAGATGTTTTTGAGTGGTAATAGGAGAAAAAAAGAGCAGAGACAAGAAGAAGAAGAACCAGATGAATAAGAAGGAAAATAACAAGTAAGGAAGCCTAAGTTCGAGTGCAATCGAACATTAGATACTCAGCTGTATGCTTTCATTGTTTGTTTGCGTTTGTTCGATATAGGGTGTATTTTATATGAAACGAGTGCTGCATAAACAGGGCGCAGCCACGCCCATTTTCAAAATTTATATCAATCATCCAAATAAGCATACAAATATTATTGTTAGTGCAAAATTTCATCCCTCTATGACTTTTAGTTACAAAGACTTCACGTTACAAATTCCAAAAGGGTGTTCCAGAAATATCTTTGTTAAAAAGTAGGCGTGGTCATAAACCGATTTCAATACATTTTTGCGTGTCTATTAACACATGTTATAAAAGTGTATAAACCAAGTTTCGTCATAATATCTCAATTATTTGTCGAGTTAAAGGCTAAGAAATCTCATATATCCCTTTGTCTAAAAAGAGGCGGTGCCACGCCCATTTTCCAAACTTTTTTATTTTTTGTTTCCGGTCTATTGTAAAACTCATGTCACAAAATTTCAATGAATTATCTTTATATTTCACATAGATATCGCTTAAAATGGTTTTATTAGGTCACTTTATAATACACATATATAAAAGTGGGCGCGGTCGTCAACCGATTTTGGTAATTTTTCGTCCACACATTTGGCTAAGTAAATATATCACGCGTACCAGATTTCATCGATATATCTTTAACGGTTTCTGAGTTATGGCTTATTAAACTTTCAATATTCGCTCCTTAATAAGTGGGCGTGGCACCGCCCATTTTCCAAAATTTTTGTAGTTTTTGTTTTATGTCCATAGTTGGACTCCTGCCACAAAATCTCAGTGATTGATCTTTATATTTGACAGAGATATCGCTTAAAATGTTTTTATTAGGCCCCCTTATATTTCCTATATATAAAAGTGGGCGTGGCCGTCAACCGATTTTGATAATTTTTCGCCAAAACATTTGACTAAGTAATTATATTACGCGTACCGAATTTCATCGATATATCTTCAACGGTTTCTGAGTTATGACTCATAAAACTTTCAATGTCTGCCCCTTAATAAGTGGGCGTGGCACCGCCCATATTCCAAAATTTTTGTGTTTTTTGTTTTATGTCCATAGTTGGACTCATGCGACAAAATTTCAATGATAGATCTTTATATTTGACAGAGATATCGCTTAAAATGGTTTTATTAGGTCACTTTATAATACACATATATAAAAGTGGGCGTGGCCGTAAACCGATTTTGATAATTTTTCGTCAAAACATTTGTCTATGTAAGCAAATTACGCGTACCAAATTTCATCGATATATCTTCAACGGTTTCTGAGTTATGACATATAAAACTTTCAATGTTTGACCCTTAATAAGTGGGCGTGGCACCGCCCATTTTCCAAAACTTCATCAAATTTCTTCATAAGGGCCCGAGCTCAATACGTGGGTAAAATTTTAAAACTCTAGCTATATTAGTGGCTGAGATACCAAATTTCCGATTTTTTCTATATAGGAAAAGTGGGCGTGGTCATGGTCCGATTTCGCCCATTTTCAATACCAACCGTCCCAGTCTCGATACCAACTTGCGTTCCAAATTTCATCAAAATATCTCAATTTTTGCGCGAGTTAGAGTGTTTACAGACGGACGGACGGACGGACGGACGGACAGACGGACGGACGGACGGACGGACGGACGGACGGACGGACGGACGGACATGGCTCAATCGATTTCTCTTTTCACCCTGATCATTTTGATATATATAAGTCTATATCTATCTCGATTATTTCATTCTGTTACAATCCACCGTTATGTGATTAAAACTATAATACTCTGTGTACTAGTACAGCTGAGTATAAAAATAAGTAGAGGAAGAGCAAGAACTAGAACGAGAAAAAGAAGGAGGAAAAATTTAAACAGACGCGAAACAAGAAGAACAAGAAGAAGAAGTAGAAAAAGAAGAGGAAGATTAAGAAGGAGAAGAAGAAGAAGAAGAAGAAGACGACGAAGAAAAAGAAGAAGAAGGAGAATAATAAGAAAACATTTGATACAGAAATATTTAAGTATTAATAGGAGAGGAAGAAGAGCAGAAAAAAGAAGAAGAAGAAACAAATTTTTGATGTTTGTTTTTCTGACAGGGTAGGTATTGTGGAACGCATTTCCATCATTCCTCGTCAACTTTGATTTGGTTATAAACCGGTTTCGACGATGTGCCATCTTCAGTATGAGAAATACAAAAATAAGAAAGAAAATAAGAGGAAGAAAAAGAAAAAGAAAAGAAAAAAAGGAAAAGTAAGAAGAATGTGTAAAACCAACGAAAACTTCCGTTCGTTATGTATGAATGTAAATTAGAGAATTTTTAAGAAAAGTCACAAAATCTGCAGACATTAAAGCAGTTTGGAGGATTTCTTTGCGTGATAGACAAAATTTTACCAACCCGTGCCAAGCTGCTTGTAGTATAAATTGGCTTGGCCGGTCTATTGTTGTTGTAACGGCAAAAATAATCCGCAAAGGTTTGGAAGAGTGCAGCAAGATTGGGCGAGTCCTTGACTGAGAGTATGAATTTGAGCCATTCCACTGCTTAGAACCGTCTGGTTGATCACTGTGACAACACAAAACATCAGACAAATGTCATTTGCTGAGTTTGCATAGCTATTTATCGGTTCTTAACTTGAATTCGTCTTTATTTAGCCACTTTTTTGTTGTTGCTTTAGCAGACAAGTCCAAAACTTGTGTAAATCATAAATGACGATTAACTAAGTATTTGCTGATTAAATGCATGACCATTCGCTTGGCGTACACGCTGTCATAACCTCATTTTCCTTTGCCCTTTGTATGTTCGCCACAAAATGTTGCATGAAAATGTTTGTGTGTATGATTGCTGCTCAAAGACCTTCAAGAGTGAAAAGTTCAAATATACTTATAAATGAATAAAACATCTCACATTGCACTTTAGTATATGTAGTGCTGCTTATTTACTGATTACTCGTATTGTGCAGCTCAAGTGCTAACAAACAGACTGACGGACTGAGGCACTGCCTCACTGACTGCTGTCAAAATCATTGCAACAGCGAAAAGTTTCTAGCAAACAAGTGCAGAAGAGAGGTAGAAGAAGTGTGTAAATCATTATGAAAGTCTGAAATAAAATGTATGTATGCAATTAGTAAATAAGTTTGTGCATTTGTTCTGTTAACGAACAAAAGTGCTGACTGAAGGCAAAAGGCCAAAGGATAAGTGAATTAATGCAGTGGAAAGCAGAGATAAGTAATTTAATAAAGGAAAGGGAAGTGAAGTGAAGTGAAGTGAAGTGAAGTGAAGTGAAGCAAAGCGAAGAAGGCGGAAAATTGTGGAGTATGGAGAAGACAGCGATAGGTTGACAGAAGGAAAGCATCGATGAACTGCAAATAATTAACACAACACCAGCAGATCTGTTTGCTGAGCTTTGTGGTGTGACCTTTCAACTTATCAAAAATCCCGGAAAAACATTAAATAAATTTTAAACAGAGCAAACTTTTCTATAAAAACTTTTATCTATCTATCTATCTATCTATCTTGCGCACTTGCAAATTATTCAGTCTGATTTCTTTGTTTTTGCAACGTTGCACAGCAAACAATCAGCAGCATCATAAACATACATACATAAGTTCAAATGTTTTAAACCTAAACGCCTAAAAGCTTCTTCTAGAAAATGCCGCAAATCACTTGGTGTAAAAGGAATAAATTGTAAAAAAGATAAAGAAAGCGATAAAAAAAATAAATAAATAAAGATAATCCAAAATTAAAAACATCGTAAATTCCAAAATAAAGAGTAAAAAAGGATATAATCTGAAAAAATTATAATTTTAAATTGCAAAACAAAAAAAATATAAAACGAGAATTCAAAATTAACAAAAAATTATAATTGTAAATGCAAAAAAAAAAATAAAAAAGAGAATATAAACAAAAGAAAGTTGTAAATTGCAAAACAAAAAAAAAGTAAAAATATAAAAAGAATTCAAAACGAAAAAAAAATAATTTTAAATAGCAAACACAAAAAAAAACGAGAATTCAAATTTAAAAAAAAATTAAAAATTTTAAAATGCAGAAAATAACACAAAAAAATAACTCAAAATTAAAAATTAAAAATAATAAAAAAATAAAAAATTTTTTTTTTTTTTTATGAAGTTTTTTGGCCGTTTAATCGAATATATATATTTTCCTTATTGAGCTCCAGGCCACAAATTAAATTAAAAACAATTTTTTTTTTTTTTTTTTTTTTTTTTTTAAATTTTAATTTTTATTTGTCAATATTTCGATCTCAGCCTGAGATCATCATCAGGACTGGAAAAACAAACACAATGATTACATTTATATACATATATGTATTGATACATATGCTTAAATATAAACATAAACAGAGAAGCGAAACTTACACAAATCCCTTGTTTTAATCGACTGACTAGAAAATCAACAAAAAATATGGAACAGGTAACATTGGAAAAATGAACAAAATGTAAAAAGAATTCAAAACGAAAAAAAATAATAATTTTAAAAAGCAAAACACAAAAAAATAAATAGGGTGTTCAAAACAAAAAAAAATAATAATTTTAAATTGCAGAACACAAAAAAAAAGAATTAAAAATATAAAAAAATAAAAATTTTAAAATGCAGAAAACAAAACAAAAAAATTATTCGAATTAAAAATAAAGAATAATTTTAAGAATCAAAACAATTAAAAAATAAAGAAAAAATGCAGAAGGAATAAACTGCAAAAAAAAACAGATAAAAAAAATCCAAAAAAAGAATATTTTTAAAACAAACAAAACATAAAAAAGGAATTTATAATAAAAAATAAAATAAAATAAAATAAAATAAAATAAAATAAAATAAAAGAATTCAAAATTAAAAAAAGATAATAATTCTAAATTGAAAAATAAAACAAAGACACCAAAAAAGAGAATTCAAATAGAAAAAAATTAATAATATTAAATTAAAAAAAGGAATAAATTCCAAAAAAACGAGAAAATGCAATATAAAAAAAAAAATTTTAATAGCAAAACAAAAAATAAAAAGAAAATTCCAAATAAAAATAAAAGAATTCAAAATAAAAAAATTAAATTGCAAAACCAAAAAAAAAATATAAGAAGAAAATTCAAAATGGAGACTTAAAAAAATTTTAACTGCAAAACAAAAAAAAATCAGCGAAAAGTCTGCGTTTGCTAATTTTCCTCTCATCCTTCATACTTTAATATTTAAAGTCATGCAACGATAGTAATAAACATACATACTTTTATGGCAGGCCAGTACATTAAATAACTATTAATAAACAACAGCAGGAGCAATAACAACAAAAATACTCTTTCTTTGTTGTTGTTTCTTTAGTTGTTGCTGTTTTCTTGTTGTTGGTCCGTTTCATACCAGTTGATCAACTAGTAGAAAATTAACTAGTGGAATTTTTTCCTTTACATACCAGTTGATCATCTAGTTTATTTTCATACTAGTTTAATTTTGCCTGCAGGGCATTTTCAATGCATTTTTGTGTGTGTGTGTGAGTGTGTGTGTGAATGAAAAGAATACATTTTTAGGCCGTTTTCATTTATTCACATTTCCTGTTTAACTTGTTCCTGGATTAATTTCTCTATGGCGTACAAGCCTTATTAGAAGGCATATAAACACCACATAAGTGCTTGTTATAAGGAGTTATCTAAGCCTTATTCTACACAGTTAATAAGCCTTGTAGATGAGGTTGCCTTTTAGAGATAGATAGAGAGAGACAGAGAGAGAGAGATTAGCTCTTTTGGCCTGCTAACATCAACACAAGAAAATAAGCCTTATAAAAACAGCAGAGCTCTTGTTCATACCAATCATATGTATATATCATGATCTGAAATAAGCCTTAAATAAGGCGTATATCTTTTGGAGAGTACCATGCAACTAAGACTTTCATACATGTTCCTATTTGCTTGGTCAACGAATTCGGCTCATTTCAATCACCAAACATCTAAAATTTACACAAAAATCTATTAAGCACAATTTTTGTAAAGCAGTGGAAGGAAGTCTTTTCAAGCTACTCATTGACTATCAACTTGAGCATAGCTTGGGCATATTCTTATACTTTTTTTAACCCTAACTCCTGCTTCTGAAAGATCATTTATCATTCTTCATTTGACTTAGAATTGCTCAGTGATCCCATACAAAAATCAAAAGTAATTACTTTACTGATTATTTAATGAGGTCATAATAAATCAAACCATAATAAAAGTGAGAGAGGGAGAGAGAGAGAGAGATACAGATACAGATACATAGAGACGGAGACAGAGACAGAGATAGAGAATTATCCGTCTCAGCATCCAACTGATCAACATCCTTACAATAAGAATTCGCCTATCCATCGCCTTTGGAATTACCACGATAGACAAGGAAAATCATTAAACTAACCTTTCAATCAGAGATCTTCGCTACTTAAACAGAACAGAAATGAATCAAATTGTACATAGACACTAGAAACTATAATGATACCTGATTGAGCTGCCTGTAATTACAGTAAAGTCAATAAAAAAAAAACCAAAAAAGGAAGAATGAGAAAAATTACATAAAAATCCATCAAATGCATGCCTTAAAAAATAGCTGAAAAATAAGGCATTACCTGCACCCACCTACACATAAGAACACACACACTCAAAACATATTTCACACATTATCTAACTTTTTTTTGCTATTTTTACCTACAGTCAGTCCTCCTGCCTTTTTGAGTCATCAACAGCAGCATAATGAAGCACTATTATTATTTTTCCATTCCATTTTATGTACTATTTTCTATTTTTTCTTGTTTTTTTCCCAGGCGGCTTAACGTTGAGATTTCGTAATAAATAGGAATTATTTTTGTTTTTTTTTTTTTCTTGCTGTTTTGCTGCTTTTCTGTACCTTCTTTTGCTCAGCTCAGCTCAGGTAATCTCTAATGACATGAAGGCGCATGTTTCTTCCTTCT
Source organism: Urophora cardui (assembly GCA_960531455.1). Classification (NCBI taxonomy): domain Eukaryota; kingdom Metazoa; phylum Arthropoda; class Insecta; order Diptera; family Tephritidae; genus Urophora; species Urophora cardui. Next base: position 3,963,328 of record OY482671.1, on the reverse strand, counting down.
TACACACCCACACACGCAAACGCAAATAAATTACACAAAATGATAAAGCCAAAGACAATAAGCTAGAGACAAAGTGATGGGTTTTAAGAAAAACAAAAGACGCAGAGCAAGAACAAGCACAAGAAAAATAATCAGAATACACGTACATATTTAGAATAAAGTAATCTTTCTAGCAAGTGGCTTAGTTTTCCCGCAAAGAACCAACTTGCAGGTATACTTGGAAATCAAAGAAAAAATTACGGGAAAATATCTTTGAGCCGAGCCCTTCTTCACCAGATGCCCTAACGCAGTGGAGGTCTCCGTTTTCTGCTGCGTTTAGCGGGCTTCGATAGAGAAATTTTCTTAGCCGGAGCTTCAAATTTATCCATTCTCACGACATGACCTGCCCAAGGCAGCCGCTGGATTTTTATTCGCTGAACTCAATGTCGATTTCGACAGTGGAGGACCTCAATGCCAGCAGTAACGAGCTAGAATAGGCCATGGGGTCAGCGCTACGGATAACTTTCCTACTAGTTTTGGCAGAAGGGCTTATCTATCCTCCCTGGTGGAAGTCAGACTCAGAAAGGAGTGTCGTCGACTAGACATCTGGCGCTATTCGATCGATTATGGGCCGCCGTTCCACAATAGCCTCAGGTGCTACAAGAGAGCAATTCTGAAATCAAAAGACGAATCCTTGAGAGACTTTTGCTCTTCTATCGAAACAAACAAGTAGTCTTCGTGGATAAGGAAAATCCTCTTCCCCATTCTTTGTAAAGAACAATGCTGAATCTGAGACAATTAGCTCCCCGGAAACGCTGTAACTGTTGGCAAAAACACATTCTCCAGTATGTACCTAGTTCCAATTAAACGGAACCAACGGAACACGTGGGAGTAACGACATTTCTTCAGCTCATATATGAGCTTATATCTGCAGAAGAGATTGCGTGCGCAATCAATTGGTTTCTCGTCATATAAGTCACCACGTCCGGATGGAATTTTCCAAGCATGCTGCAGAAAAAGTGTGCACTAGTGATTCCATGGTTGGAATGTATTTTCAGGGCTTGTATTTGCCTAACCGTGTGCCGCTGTATTGGAGAGAGACCAGAGTTGTCTTCATACCAAAGGTCAACAAGAGAGAACATAACAAGCCCAAACACTTCAGACCCAATAAAGAATTAGTAGAAGAATTAGAATTGTAAAGAAAGTCAGTTTGATGAAAGCTCCAACAAATTTTGAGCGACAGTTCTCCATTATAAACCGAAAACGAAGACAAGTACCTGATGGCGAATTGGGAAGAAAGAAAAAAGATTCAAACAAACTTGTTCCGTTTGGGAAGGAAAAGAAGAATCACATAAGAAGAAGTTGAAAAGAGCAATTTAACTTTTGGACAATATGACCAATCTGTCTTTGTCTCTGTTTTGTCTCTTATGAATTTAGGCAATGCTAGAGAACGTGGTTTGCAAGTGGTTAAGGTAGATGTGTTCTATTTTTTCGCGAAGATCTACAAAAGGCCGAAAAGGGAGCGGTGGAAGGTCATGCAACATTTCTAACAGAATCTGCTATGTACACGGGTCAAGGAAGCAGCTCTAAGGTAGCAGAACTCAAAGCATGCAACACTTCCATTTTGTTTTTCTTTACTAAAATCATTTTCGTTTAAGGAAACAAAAAGTTGTACATATAACAAAACAATTTTTTTTGTTGTCAAGTTCAAAGTCAGTGCTCCGCTAATTCTTCCCCTTTTTCTGGTTTGTTTTACTGTAATTTTTGCTCCCAATTAAAATGTTTTTTTTTTTTTATGTTTTTTGGGGTTTTATTAATGCTGTCGTGCTTTTATTGTCATTAAGTTCAACATCTTTATTTTTTTGTTTTTTTTTTGTGTTTTTTTCGCTTTATATGTGAAAAAAAACGTTTGCTTTGTTGTTAAGCATTCATTTCACATGTACATATGTACATATCTACAGATATATACATAAGTACACGTGTGACTATAAATATATGTTTATTTCATGCTAATTTGCCATTTGCCAATTATCAATTTTCCGTTTGCATATCATTATATTCAAATTTTGCACAATTATATATTTTTTTATGATTTTTTTTTTTAGAAAAACTTTATGTTTCTGGGAATAGGTTTCCTATTGCTAACCAGGCAAATAGAAGCGCTAAATGGTGGCATGTAAAGCAGTAGAAAAAGCAGCGACTAAAAAGCACTTAGAGAACATTTTCTTCAGTGTCAAGCAGGCCTTGGTTGGAAAACCAGTAGGAAAATAAATAAAACTAGTAAACCCTGCCACGCGATGCTGTGGCTTTCGATTACACTGTGAGACAATTTGAAGGTGGAAGACTACATATTGCCTCATTTGACAATTTTTTTGATTGTCATTTTAAATTTGACTTTCCCTTAAAATTGGCAGAATATGAATGGGCTGTAAGCTCATAGAATCTTATTAATAAAAAATATAAAATGAAGCATATACCTAGATAGTTACTGGTTATTTTTATTTTCTGTGGACCTGGAATTTTTATGCAAAGATTATATGCGAAGAGCCCCATAGCACACTGGTCTCATTTGTATTGAGAGTGGGACAAAACTCAATTTCTTGGAAACGGATGGACCTACCGAAACCAAATTTAGCACATTGGTGTCCCACTAACTATACGACTCATCTTTCAGAAAAATTAAAAGCATATATGTTGTAATCCATGCCCACCACTAACGCTAGTTTACAGCCAAAAGAAAAACAAGAAAACCAGGAATGGGGGAGGATAGGAATTGACCTGCTGAGCTTGGATCTATTTTTTTTTTTTTTTATTTTTTGTATAGTTAGGTTTTTGAGATAACGGTAATTTTGTGTTTTTTTGTTATCACTTCATTCAAAAATTATTTTCTCTGGAGTTACAAATGCGATAAAAGCAAGCAGTATCTTGTTCGAAAGGCAATTAAAATACGCTTCAAACGACATACAACTTGTAGTGGTCTAATAAAAACTCGCTGAGCGAAAGCAGGTCAAAATCAGTGCTCCGCTAATTCTCCCCCTTTTTCTGGTTTGTTTTACTGTAATTTTTGCTCCCAATTAAAATGTTTTTTTTTGCGATTTTTGAAAAAATTTTGATTTTCAAATTAAGTTTTTATAAAAATTTGTAAAAATCAGAAAAGTTTTATTACTTTAAAAATTTTCCCATCTAATTGCAAAGACTTTAAGCGTCAATATCAGAGAGATCCGATAAATATTTTATTTCTGGCGATTTTTTTCTTGTGAAACAAAAAGGATATTTTGGACGAAAAACTTGGTTAGGTGACTTAACTATGTGAAAATGACTTCATAGGTCAAAAGGACATTGGAAGAAATTATAGAGCTTCCAAAGACTAAACTAATGACATTTCGATTTTAAAAAACCGATGTCAAATAACAAAGTTACAATAAAAAAAAAATTATTACGCGATATTTCGCGGGATAAAAAAAAATTGTATGGAGAGTGTGACAAAACTCAATTACTCAGATTTTATCGAAAATAAAGTTTTATCGAAAACAGTCGATGTAAATATGTACAAAAATCGTAAAAGGGCAACAATATTTTGTATAAATTAGTTACATTTAATATGATATTTTAAGAAAAAGGGGAAAAAAGGGAAAAATGTATAAACAGGCTTCTTAGGAGAAGACTTGAAAGAACTGAAATCTGCTTATAAGACCTGGTCCAGAGTGGTCCTTAATTGTTAAAAGTTTAAATGAAAATGCTAATGCTTGAAAATTACGTTCATACACTCAAAAAAAAATTTCTCTCGATCAAAGACATAATTTTCCTTATTTTGAACACGCGTCCCAATACAAAATTTTCTTTGTTTTGTGTAAATTTTCTCAAAAATGTGGAAAAAACATAAAAAAACTTTCAAACAAATTCGTTGCCATGGGGATTTGTATGGGAATTTAATTTCTCAAAATTAAAGAAATCAAGTCTTCAAAACAACGAAAGTTGGGAATGGAATGGCGCTTAAAGAATTTTTCATTATTTTAATGTATGAATTTTTTCAAAACAAGTATATGAGACCATGGTAACGCATGTAACAACAATATTTTATAAACCTTTTAACATGTTTTAAGGAAAATTTACTCAAAACAAAGAAAGTAGTGTTCAAAATAGGTAAACAATTTCTTTGACCCCTCCATATATTTTTTTTCTCTCAGTGTAGAAAAACTAAGATTTGTTCATCTTGTATTTTGCTAAAAATAAATTGTTTTCACTGTTTTCTTTCGCTAAATCATGAAACATACGTTTTTCTTGCGTTTCCATAGTTATCCGCATTTTTTTTAGCACTCAAACTTGAAATATCGCAAAAATCATAATACACTTATTTACACAAACTTTTTCCAGAATAAATTTTTTTCAAATGTGTTGACTTTGAGCCAAAGTAACATTTAATGGTGGCTATTGCGTATAGAAGGAGGTTTTCCATAAAATTAAATATATTTCCCACGGAAATGCATGACAGAAATTTCTTTTTCAAGCACCAACGTTTTTGACTTTTGTGTATGGGGGCTGACCAGTGTGCATAGTGAAGTTTTATGCCGAATAATTTTCTAGAATATGTTAACCTTAAGGCGACATCCAAAAGGTCATTTGTCTCAGTCCTCTTTCTCTTTCTAGTTTTCTTTCATACACCTCAAATTTAAAAATCAAAAAAACTATAGTGTAAAACTGAATTTTTGAACAGGTGGCAACCCTTTTTGTAAAAATTTTAATAAATTACTCATTCTCAGCTTAAGCCCTTTCATATGGTACCTGAAATTTAAAAATCAATCAAACTATACAGGATAATTTAATTAAAACAGGTGGCAACCCTTTTGAGAAATATTAAACCTTTCTGCACATCTACAGGTCAAGCCCTTTCAGGTGACACCCCATTTTCGAAAATCGGTATAAAGCTGTCAAAGTTATGGTGCGTACAAAAAATTGCTTAGCGTAATATATATAAAGATGTGTTTTATTTCGCGCACTACTGAATTAATCTAAATACTTACTTATTTCACAAAGGATTAATAATTTTTGAGGAAATTTAATATGCTGACATTAAAAAGTCGCATTTGCCTGATTGCAATTGAGTTAAGGGTCGAAAGTACGCCAGTGATGCACTTAGGGTTAACTAGCTTCCATTAAAAAGGGAAACTATTTGCTATATCTACCAAACTTTAAAATCCAACTATAAATGTCGAAGTTGTGAAGAAAAATGTACCTAATGGGACGACTATTAGGGTAGTCCGAAAAAAAATTTAATTTAAAATCCAGTTATACATATATGCTGAAATTATGAAGAAAAATGTAATTTAGCGTATACAAGGGTGGTTCTAACATTTTTTGGTTCCGTATTTTTAAGTCTTTTAAAAATACATTCAATGAGAGAAAGAAGGGCGAACTCTTCTTCGAATACACTCTAAGGGCCTGGTTATGGTTACAATCTTGCTGGTCGAGCACCGTGAAATTGTTGTTGTGCACTCCGACGGTGAGAGAATTTTCGGACTCTCACATCCAGCAAATCTGCTGTGTGAAACAGGCAGCCAGCAGTCGAGGTTTCGGGGGTAATAATGTGTTATGTTGTGTATGTGTTCAGTAATAATCATGTGTTATGTTGTGTATGTGCGCTCCAATCATCAATGCAAGCATAACCACCTCTCACCAATCACGAAAAGTTTCCGATTTTGATTGGCAATGTTGATTGGTACCATAACCACAGCATAAGGTGCTTGTAGTATTTATGTAGGTATGTATGTATGTATGTCCATAAGTAAATATGTGCATTTGTCTGCATAACTTTGTGCCTCACTGTTGCTATCATTAGCGTTGTGACAAAGTAAGAAATTATTATAATTATGTGGCTTAAAAAGCGTTGGCAGTACGGAAATATACAAACACACAAAACAAAGTTACGTACATACAGTTGTACAACAATTTTCTAGTAAAAGATCAACAAGACAGCGAAAAATCGACAGAGCAACGCCCAAAAAAAGCCAAAAAAAACTCAGTCGAAAAGCAACAAAAAATAATAACCAACACGTTTTTCTCACTCATTCTCATAAGGGCCAATGAACCTTAAAGCTTTCTTTAGCAAGTTACGTTGGCTGTTTGCGCTAAAGCAAACGATTTTGTGGGCGATTTCGGTCAAAAAAACTGGCTGCACTCTTGAGCTGAGTGAATGACTGTGTGTGTTTGTGTGTCTGGAGACTGAGATAAAGTGATTTTGTTGCTGTTTGTTTTTCTTTTTAATAGCTTTACTAGTCGCAAGAAAAAGTTTTGTGATGCTCTGGCGCCACAGAAATAAAGAAAAGTGACTGACCGATAAAAAAGCCAATTAAGGTGAGGGAGGTTGTGCCACACAACAAGCCATTCAAACTTACTAAGTATGTATGTATAACTATGCGAGCTTTTAATTTTAAATTAAATTTTTATTGGTTTTCAGACTTTTTTGGAAAAAAAAAAACTTGCGCTTTCATAGAAGACATTGTAAATTTTCAACATAACACATTTGCAACAAAAAAAAACAACAAATAATCAAAACATACCAACTCAAATTGCAAGCAAAGCGGTTCGCTTCAAAGAAAAAATCAGAAAACAAAACAACAACAAAAAACTTGCACACTTTTTTTTTGATTGCATAATTAATGAGCTTGTTTGTGACAACAGCAAACAACAACAAAAACAGCAATAAAGCAGTGCTTTAAGACCGATAAATCAATCATTTCGAATGCTTAAAAAATTACAATGAAAGCATGTTGTAATTATGGAAAAGAACGAAAAAAGTAAGAGAGAAAAAAAAAAGTGTAAGAAAAGAAAAAAGCAAGAGAGAAAAAAGAAAAAAGTAAGCAAGTGAGCAATAAAGAAAAATGACAGCAAATCGAATTGGAAATGCAGTGAAAGTCTTGCACTTACAATGGACAAATGGAGAAATGCACAAATCGCATGAGAAAAAACGCAAAAAGCGAAAGGAGTTTAGTAATAATTGTCACTGACAAAGACAAATTGCATTTGTCGTAAAAATGAGCGCAATTTTTTTTACCTTTTTCGTGGAAAATGTAATCAAGAAATGTTAATGAGCAGAAAAAGCATTTGATCGGAAATAAATAATAGTTTAAAAAAACTAAAAAACACGCTTTAATCTTAAAAATCGTACTAAAAATTGAGAAATAATTTTATTAGAAACAAAATGATGAACGAAAATATAAGTATTTAAGGAAAAGCGTGGGGTGCTCAGTATATCAAAAAATATTTAAAATCGGTATTTTTTTACTAATAATTTTATTTTGACTTTTTTGAGATTTCATATATCGTACTCTTTAATTTCGCAACTAGGTATATTTTTGTACTAGTTGTACGAATCGAATATTTTCATGTTCAAATATAATTGAGCACCCCCACGCTTTTCTTTAAATACTTATATTTTCGTTCATCATTTTGTTGCTAATTAAATTATTTCTCAATTTTTAGTACGATTTTTAAGATTAAAGCGTGTTTTTTAGTTTTTTAAGCTATTATTTATTTTTGACTTTTTAGTGAAATTTTTCATTAAAGGATGTTTTATGCGGACGCAAGAATAAAAGTAAAAAGAAGTCTGATGGGATGTGGTGTTCTCCGAAATAGATCTACATACATATGTATGTATGTATTTATAACTTCTACCAAAAATCCCAATATGCAGTGAAGTAAACTAGCTTATTATGCAATATTTTCCAAACCCTTTTATTCAAGGTTTTCCAAACTAGTTTGGAAATACAAAATTTCACAAACGTTTTGTTATATTTCACAATCAGAAAGTGAAGAGAAGTTGAGGTGAAGCATTTGAAAAGAACAAAAAAAAAAGAAACCTGATTGAATAAATTCGAATTTAGACAATAAAGCTCCGAATACGTTTGTAGCGTAATGGTGAGGTATGCTGCCTACGGACCAAGCAGCTCAGGTTCGAGTCCCGAGTGGCGCATTTTTTTTTTTTGTTTTTTTTTTTTTTAATTAAATTTTTTTCACCTCACGTTTACAAAACATTAAGGGTATTCATCTAAAGTGATAAACTGCTGGTAAATGGGGTAAAGTGATAAAATAATAATTGTGATAAATTATCTGTCAAAATTTGTATGAAAATATATTTAAGCAAATTTTATCACTTTACCGAACGATTTTGTTGCGTAAATTTATTAATTTTGGTAAAATTCAAGTCTGACACATTGTAAGTTTTACTTTTTCAATTCAAACGAAGAAATTGAGCTTTCTTTCGGCATTTTAGCACGAATTATTAAAATAATTTCTACGAAAATGTTATATGCATTTTTTGTTTATTTTATTGGGTTTTTTATTTATTAATCAAGTTGACATTGACAGCTGACAAGAGTTTAAACAATTATTTATCAAGGTGCGTTCATGTAAAAATGAGGATATACTGATAAATTTTAACGATTTATTACTTTATCACTTTATATGAAGACCACTATTGTATAAAAATTGCTTTCCAAACGTGAAATGCAATTATAGAATTAGGGTTCCTTTTCGTTGATTCAGCACTTACTATTAAATGAATTACAAACAAAACCAGTTCTTGCTTTGCATACGTATGTATGTACATGCGGCTGATTTCATTGCAAATACAACAAACCCAAAACAGAAAGCTTCAAGCTTCATTTTTGAGTGAATTTATGCATTGAGTTTATCGCCATCGCTATGAGCGATCGCTGGCTGTTGTGCGTTGGTTCGCTCGCTATTTGAGTGGATATACGTTTTTCTTTGAACATTTGTTTGTGATTTGAGAAGAATGTATTTTTGAGCGTTCGTGAGTGAGTTTTTCCGTACCCTGAAAGCTTGTTACTTTTGGCTTATATACGGGAGTGAATGAAATTCATAGAGGCTATTTTGAGGAAAGGTAACATAAAAGCCGCAATGAAGCTTGAAGTATAATGTTGAATGTCCTACTATATGATGCCGTTGGGCTGTTGATGTCATGTTTCGAATCCGGAGGAGAATAGGAATAATATAGAGAACACAATAAAAGTGAATGTTTGAAAGATTTAGTTAAATGTTACAACTTTTAGGATGGGATGAAGTTACATACATACATACATACATACATACATACATACATACATACAGATGAAGCTAATAAAAGCGTGTTAAAAAGTGCTTAATTTGCGCTAACACAATTAGATAAGTATGTTGACTTGTTTACAGGTATGTAAGCATATCTATTATTTAATGATTACAAATTTTAATGATTATTAATTAAAGCGTTTTTTGTTTGTTTTTGTAACTCTTTCATATTTAAATACGATTAATTTTAACACTTTAATGCATAAACGTTAATTAAATTTAAAAAAAAGGACATTAACTAATCGATTAATTAAAAAAAAGTGCCTTAATTAATCGATTAATTAATTTTAATTGCATAATTAGTTGAATTATTTTCAATTATTCTTCGATTTTTCATGAATGCTTAATACAATTCTTTGATTATATTCAATTATTTTTAATTTCTTAACTTGTTTTTGTAGCTCTTTAATGATTAAATACGATTACTCTCACCTTTTTAATAATTAAATTAAAAAGTGCATTAATAAATCGTTTAATCAATTTTAATTACATGATTACATGGATTATTTTCAATTATGTTTTGATTTTTTTTGCATTTTTGATTGCATGATTAATTAATTAATCGATTAATTATTTTTTAATTTTGCCTGAAAATGTTACTCATGCGCTATGACCTAAGAAAAAAATTATTAAAAAATATTCATATGAAAAGTAATAATGGGAAGATAAGCAACCAATTAGCAGCAATCAAGCAACCAAAAATAATTAAGCTACAAAAAGTAGCCATACAAAAAATTTTGTCTTTTATTGGTTTTGATTATATGCTTATTTGTAAATATTTTTTTGGAAAAAATTTTAATTTAAATAGCTATTAATTTCCTATTTTCAAAAATAATTAAAAATATTCATATAAAAATATATAATCACATAATTGCAATTAATCAAGTAATTAAGAACAATCAAACGACTAAAAACAATCAAACAATTAAAAATAATTAAGCTGTAGAAAATAATCATACAATTAACAAGGTTGTATTTGATTTTTTTAATTATATAATTATTTGCGATTATTTTTTTATAATTTTTTAATTTTATTAATTTTTTTTTTTTCAAAAATAATTAAATTATTCATATAAAAATAAATAATCACATAATTGCAAAAAATAAAACAAACAAGAGCAATCAAGCAATTAAAAACAATCAAGCAGTTAAAAATAATCAAACAACTAAAAAAATCAAAAAATAAACATTTTATTACATGTTATTGCTGATGGCTGTTGTTTTTAATGCCTATTAATCATGATTATTTTTTCTAATATTTAAATTTGGTTATTAATTGCCAGATTAATGTAAGACAATTAAAATAGTCATTAAAATAAAAAAAATCCAAAAAATTAATCATTATTAATTTTAATAGAAATTTAACACGCCTGTATGTAAGTATACTAGAAGTTAGCCACGTCTGCAATCCACTGTCTTCCTCCTACATACCCTTACTATCCATATGATACCAATATTGCTACAAAAAAAACACTCCGAAATGCAGTGAAGTCATTCTTTTGACCTAAATATGTCACGCAAACGGATTTAAACTTCGAAATTGCTCTAAATAGTTGTATATAAAAACCATGATCTACAGATTTTTTTGATAGCAATATTGCCGAAAAACATTTCGAAGTCTTCTGGATCCACATTTTGGAGCGTGACTACCACCACTTTTTCAAAATTATGTATAGCCTATCTTATGACGAGGGATTACATAAACTCACTCTACTTACTTATCTTACAAAGATCGGTTGGGTATTTTGGTATTCATTTTAATGTAATTAGGTACGTTATAATATGTAAGTAGCTCTGATTTCTCAGACGCTCATACTGTTTATATACTATCCATATATGTACGTTATCATGCTCAGGGTTTGACTATGTTTTAATAATACATAGAGCTTACTATGGGCCTCTTATTAATCTCGTATACAGCGCATAACAAGCGATTTTGCTAAGCTTGCGCTCCTTTCCTGAATTTTTGCGTTCCATTGCGTTTTATCATATGTGTCCCAGTGTCAATTCCTATATCTCAAAACCAAACCCGCCTTTTTCACTTAAAATTTTGTATTTAATCTCAATTAGTTGTTCTAAACTTTTTCAAGTCAACATACTTATTTGTTTAATTGCTTCGCGTAATCTTCGTCACTGGGTCACTATTATTCAGTTCCCAAAATTCGACTACTTTAATGTATTAAATTTAATCCCCATATCTAGAATTCTTTTAAATTAATTTAATCACAATATGCATGTTTAAAAGCAAGAAGCACTAAAAAGCGCTATAATAATAATTTTCATAGAAATAGTTTCCACATACAAAGATATAACAATTGGGGACGAGCGTTATATGGAACAAAGAAGAACATTCTCAAAATACTAAAATGAACAAATGAACAAATGAACAACAAAACATACAAAAAACATTACACTAAAAAATAAAAATTGATGCCAAACAATAAACTCGCTGAATAAACAGGGAATACAAAACTAGGAAAAGAAACATAAAAAAGTAAACGTAAGGGAAACGGTGTAAGTCAGAGTGAGGGAACTAACAAAAGCAACAACGCACAGAAATATGTATGGAGTGTGTTGAACAAAGAAAAGCAAACAAGTTAATAAAAAAGAAAAATAAAACAAAGTAAAGGCAATAAAAATGGAAAGAAAAAAAACTTAAAAAGAACGAAGAAAAATTGTTAAACCAAATCGGGTTTCAAGCGCACAGAATAGCTACGAGATGAGCAAACTGACACACAGAAAAAGAACAGAAGAAAAGCAGAACAACAGAAAAAATTCAGAGTTATGAATATACATATGAGGCGAGAGAATTTGAGGCAACCCAAGATGGAAAGATGCTGCAGAATGAATGGATGCAGCAACAGAGAGGCGGAGAAGCAGATCGCGGACGAATGAATGGATAAAGAGACGGAGTGCTAGACCGTGGTAGACTGAAGGTAGGGAGAAACGGAGGAAGGAACACACAGTTCGTTGGCGCGCAGGATAAAAGTAAAGAATATGAACATAAAAGCCTGGCAGCTGATGAAACCAGAAAGGACCATAGAAGCTGTTACGCAGTTGGAAGTGCACTGGAGGCAGTCAAGCTGGAAATGGAGATAGTGCCGAGACTGTGCTACGACAACAAGAAAAAAGTGAAATGACCACACAAACTCAAAATGCAAATAATGAATGAATGAATGCCAGAAAACCTAGAAGACGAACAATTAAATGCAGACGTGGAAATTGAGGAAGCAGCAGAAGAAGAGAAAACTACGCGGCGGGCAATAACTGAAGAAAACATGCAAACAAACAAAAAGAAACTAAAAGCCCGTCTCCACATAACTTGTTTCATCAACAAAACTCTAGCAAAACATCTCGCTCAATAACCCGTCTCCACGTGGCTGATCGTGATTCAGTTTAACATTTCTCCTTCTTGCTCTTCTTAAACGTTTGTATGTTTGCTTATATTTTGCGTTTTTGTTTTGGTCTGTGTGAGATTTCGATAGATTTTCGATACAAAATTAGAGAAGACATCGATATCATCGAGGTTGGCAAGATGATTCAGAATGAAACAGTGTTTCAATCTTCACTCGCTCTCAGAAATTTGTATGGAAATTTGCGAGTTTCGGCACTGGTTTCCGTGTCGAAACAAGATTGAGAGAGAAAATGCAGAAAAAAAGAGCGAAGCACGTTACGTGGAGACATGGTATAAGAAAGGCGGTGGGTCCTACGAGCTGCCAACGATGTGGCGTGAAGAGTGAAGAAGACGAACACGAAGAAGCAGTTGAAGAAGCAGAAAAGTTAAGAACAAGTTTCGAGAGGTGCAGGAAGGAATTAAGAATAGAAAGAGAAATCAAAAAAGGAAATGAAATGAAAATACAAGTAAAAAAGCGGAAGAAAGATATCTACGTATATACATATAAAAATGTTGTGTCAATTGGTAATTCAAACCTCGAGACTGGCTTAGTAATTTAAATGATTCCGCTTTCGAATTGCTTTCAATAACACCAGCATCATTTTTAGCAAAAAAATAGGATTCCCTACTTTTTAAAAATGTAAATTAGCTCAATTAATAAAACAAAAATATTATAGCATGTTGTCCATTTGTTCGAAAAAATATGGAGATTTCCATTGCCAAAAAAACTTGTGGGTTGCCACATGTTCGAAATTTTTTAGCTTAACACAATTTTGTAGAAATCAAATAAATATATAATATTTTTATTTTTGTTGTAAGAATTTGAAATTGCTTAAAAAAGTTGGAAAGAAGAATTGGGTTGCCACCGTTGCAAAAATTTAAATTAAATAAATTTATAAACATGGAGATTTTCATTGCCAAAAAAAACTTTTTTTTGAGGGTCGAAATTTTTTAGCGCAATAAAATTTTTGTTATGGTTGCCACTTTTTCAAAATTTTACTACACATAAATTTATTTAATCCCAAAAAAATGGTGGAAATGAAAAAGATGGAGATGCGAATGTACACTTTTTATTCTTTTAGCAGTTGCATAAAAGTGCCAAAAAGAGACTTGAAGCGCAGCAAAAATCAAAAACAAGAAAGGAACAAGAACAAGAGCACAAAGCAATACAAGTGGAAGAAGAGGCTACTGGGCCATGCTCAAATTGGCAATGACAACGACGATGTTGGCGCTGATGCTGACGCTGACGGTGGCGTCTCTAAGGAGGCTGTGACCCCATTTGTTGGCAACACTTTTGACACTAAAAATAAAACGGCTTAGGAAAAAATAAAAAACAGAAACACGAAAACAACTAAACAGGCGAGAGGATGAAAATAACAAGTTTTTCGCAAATGGCAGTGGTAGTGGCAGGTGGCAGTGGCAACAACAAAACACTCGAGCGTGTGCAAGGCAATACAAAAATACGAAACAAGTGTCGCGAATAATTGTGGCTCAATCCTATTTCGTTTGCTACATAAGGACATAAATGGCTTGGTTGCTTGCCTCTCGCTCCCTCTAACGACTGAGCACCAACTTTGATCTGGAATGAAATAAATAATAGCTTAAAAAACTAAAAACACGCTTTAATCTTAAAAATCGTACTAAAAATTGAGAAATAATTTAATTAGAAACAAAATGATGAACGAAAATATAAGTATTTAAGGAAAAGCGTGGGGTGCTCAGTATGTCAAAAAATATTTAAAATCGGTGTTTTTTTCCTAATAATTTTATTTTGACTTTTTTGAGATTTCATATATCGTACTCTTTAATTTCGCAACTAGGTATATTTTTGTACTAGTTGTACGAATCGAATATTTTCATGTTCAAATATTATTGAGCACCCCCACGCTTTTCCTTAAATACTTATATTTTCGTTCATCATTTTGTTTCTAATAAAATTATTTCTCAATTTTTAGTACGATTTTTAAGATTAAAGCGGGTTTTTTAGTTTTTTAAGCTATTATTTATTTTTGACTTTTTAGTGAAATTTTTCATTAAAGGATGTTTTATGCGGACGCAAGAATAAAAGTAAAAAGAAGTCTGATGGGATGTGGTGTTCTCCGAAATAGATCTACATACATATGTATGTATTTATAACTTCTACCAAAAATCCCAATATGCAGTGAAGTAAACTAGCTTATTATGCAATATTTTCCAAACCCTTTTATTCAAGGTTTTCCAAACTAGTTTGGAAATACAAAATTTCCCAAACGTTTTGTTATATTTCACAATCAGAAAGTGAAGAGAAGTTGAGGTGAAGCATTTGAAAAGAACAAAAAAAAAAGAAACCTGATTGAATAAATTCGAATTTAGACAATAAAGCTCCGAATACGTTTGTAGCGTAATGGTGAGGTATGCTGCCTACGGACCAAGGAGCTCAGGTTCGAGTCCCGAGTGGCGCATTTTTTTTTTTTTTTTTTATTTTTTTTTTTTTTAGAGAAATTTTTTTCACCTCACGTTTACAAAACATTGTATAATAAAAATAGGTAAAAAAAACTTTTTAAGTTAAACGGTTTTATGTTATACATACATTGCAATGTTTAAGATAAATGTACTAAAAACCAAAAAATAATAAAATAGATACAGTCGTGGGAATTATAAACATTTGCATAGACTAGACTAAAATAAAACCGTGGGGCACGTCAATTGTCTACAATCGTTGATTAAAATGTTTGTTTTGTAATGTTACACTATAATTAGGCAGTTGTTCAACCGACAACGATGGACGTGTGATAAGTAGGGCTAGAATGTGGAAAAAAAGCTAGCAAGCTCGATTATAAGCGAGTTTTAGGGTTTCATAGTGGTGAGCGAGTAGTACTTTTATCATATGTTTTGTCGATTAAAGACAAACTACGAGCAGTGAAACGATTCCTCGTGTGAATGTCCAACGATAAACTAGTTGAAACATCTCTTTTATTAACATGGAGTGTATAACTATTGGAATTTCCATGAGCAAGAAAATAGTAAGTATTTTCCTCACCGTCTGCGGGCCAACTGCCTAACGACGAATTAAACGATTCTTCTATCGCACATTAAGTCGATAATTTGTAGACAATTGACGTGCCCCCCGGTTTTATTTTAGTCTAGTCTATGCAAATGTTTATAATTCCCACGACTGTATCTATTTTATTATTTTTTGGTTTTTAGTACATTTATCTTAAACATTGCAATGTATGTATAACATAAAACCGTTTAACTTAAAAAGTTTTTTTTACCTATTTTTATTTTCTAGTTTTTAGTTTTTATTTCGCATTCTGTTTAATTCATTTAGTGCTTCATTATTGCAAGGTTTCTTGCCCGTTAGTTTATTGCAGTCCAACGCCTCTATAGCGACCCACGCGCCACCTATCGGAAGTTTTTTTTAGGAAAATATTTCCTTTCAAGGTAGTAATACATGTTCCGAATTTCAGCCAAATCGGACCATAAATGCGATTTTTGTAAATATAGCGACCCACGCGCCACCTAGCGGAATTTTTTTTTTAAGAAAATATTTCTTTTCAAGGTAGTAATACATGTTCCGAATTTCAGCCAAATCGGACCATAAATGCGATTTTTGTAAATATAGCGACCCACGCGCCACCTAGCGGAATTTTTTTTTTTAAGAAAATATTTCTTTTCAAGGTAGTAATACATGTTCCGAATTTCAGCCAAATCGGACCATAAATGCGATTTTTGTAAATATAGCGACCCACGCGCCACCTAGCGGAATTTTTTTTTTAAGAAAATATTTCTTTTCAAGGTAGTAATACATGTTCCGAATTTCAGCCAAATCGGACCATAAATGCGATTTTTGTAAATATAGCGACCCACGCGCCACCTAGCGGAATTTTTTTTTTAAGAAAATATTTCTTTTCAAGGTAGTAATACATGTTCCGAATTTCAGCCAAATCGGACCATAAATGCGATTTTTGTAAATATAGCGACCCACGCGCCACCTAGCGGAATTTTTTTTTCATAATATTGCATTGTCATCGGGGTTATACATGCGTGCAAAATTTCAGATTAATCGGTTGACAGGAAGAGGGTGAAATTTGAATTACTAAATTTGACCCAAGAATAAAGAATAAAACAAACGGGGTGAGCTAAATAAAACCGTTTAAAAATGTAATTAGGGTTCCTTTTCGTTGATTCAGAACTTACTATTAAATGAATTACAAACAAAACCAGTTCTTGCTTTGCATACATATGTATGTACATGCGTTTGTTTTTATTGCAAACACAACAACGACAAAACAGAAAGCTTGTTACACAAAACCAGTTCTTGCTCTGCATACCAATGTATGTATGTACATTGTACATGCGGTTGATTTCATTGCAAATACAACAAACCCAAAACAGAAAGCTTCAACGTAAAAAAGTGGTAGGTAATTAAATGCTCACTAAATCGAAAAGAATGCTTTAAGCACTCGTTTCTAGTAAACCATTACCATAGTTGGAACTCGATCGTACCACTCGTTCATAACAACCGTTGCCAAAACTTTGTAATGTAGAGAATCTACTGTGTATACTGTGCATAATCCTTTTTATAAAAACGATAAATATTTGAATAAAAAAATGAATCAGAAAAACCAACAAAATTCTGACTTTGACGAGCAAGGGTTTGTTCAATCACTGCAAGATGCATGTCGTTAGAAGCGTATTTTAATTATCTTTCTAACAAGGTACTGCTTGTGGTTATCGCACTTGCAACCTTAGCGAAAAATAGGTTTGAATGTAGTGATACCCAAAGCTGCAAAAATTTACCGTTATCTCGAAAACTAACCATACAAAATATAAAGAAAACAATTTTTGAGATCAGGAAGACCGGACCAACTCCCCTATACCTGAATCTCTTGGAATTATTTCAAATTAATAATTTTAGAGTAGTGTAATGTTACTAAGCTGAAGAGGGGAATCGTTCAATCACATTTTGCATTTAAACGGTAAGAGTCCCCATCTTTTTTTCTTCGGAATTCAGCTTACGATGCATCATTACATCTACAATATTTTTTGCGAATTTTTCCTAGGCGGAGAACATTGATAACAACAATTATCCTTAAAAAGGATACAGCAAATTTTTTTTTTAATTTATTTCAAAAACTATTTTAAAATATACATAATTACCTAACATGTGGCGTAGTTCGCGTTAAATTTAATTGTACCGTCGATTAACAATAATTTTTTTTAAAGAAGTTGATGTAAAACTTTTTTGGCGAATAACTATTGCAAAAATGTTCATTTTGCAAAAATATTTCGGGGACTAATTCTTGACACGGAGAGCTATCGATTAAGATGCGAATTATAAAAATCGAAGAAAAAAAAAATTTTTGTGCTGATTTGAAAAATTCTGACCGGAGTGAGTTTTTCCGTACCCTGCAAGCTTGTTACTTATTGGCCTGTATACGGGAGTGAATTGAAATTCATAGAGGCTATTTTGAAGAAAGGTAACATAAAAGCCGCAATGAAGCATAAAATATAATGTTGAATATCCTACTATATGATGCCGTTGGGCTGTTGATGTCATGTTTCGAATCCGGAGGAGAATAGAAATAATAGAGACAACACAAAAAAGTGAATGTTTGAAAGATATAATAATTTAGTTAAATGTTGCAACTTTTAGGATGGGATGAAGTTACATACATACATACATACATACATACATACATACATACAGGTGAAGCTAATAAAAGCGTGTTAAAAACATGCAAATACTCGTAAAAAAAATAAAACACTTGACAGAGAAGAATATAGAAGAAGAAGCAGAAGCAGGAGAAGAAGCAGAAACATTAAAAGAAGAAGGAAAGGCAAAAGTGCAGGAAACAGGAACACTTTAATTCTTTAGCGACCTTCAAAATACAAATTTTTTTAACTTTCTAAAAAAGGCGTCAAAACGATCTCTTTTCCGGGGTGTTAGAGGGTTAAAGTATACTACGAAATGAAAGCTCGTGCTAACAGAGTAGTCGACAGACACCGGTCGACTTTAGCAACCATATTTCGAAGGCCAAGAGAATAAAGCAGGGCATAACACAGCATGGCATTCTCTCTACCCTGCTTTTCAATTTCCAACAGTCACGCCTCCCACTGCCACCCAAAGAAGTCGACTTAATCTCCTTTGATGATGACTGCTCGATCATGGCTTCGGGCACCAATATAAATGACTTGTGCTCACAACAGATCAACGGATATCTAACTGATCTTTACATCTCGCTCCGTGTAATTGTAAACATCGAGTTGCACCACGAACATTTTCACGACATGGACGAATCAGGTAGGACTGGAGCTTGGCATGCGTATAGGGAATATATATGTATGCCCATCTCTACCGTAAACAAACGAAAAATTGTTGCCTTCGACATGCTTGGCTCTTTTTCCGCGCATATGACCGCGTTTGCTAATAAGACTCAAAGCCGAAATAAACCGTCAAACCGCTAGCTGGTAGCAAGTAGACAAAGAAACCATCATCGCAACATACAAAGCGGTGCTTAATTAAGCATCGCCACCTTGGTCGCAGAAACTTAAGGCCTGTCAAAACTCAGCCCTCAGAATAGTCACAGCTAGAAGGCTGATGGCGCCGTAACACCATCTTCATCATGACTCAGAACTGCTCCCAGTCAAGCAAAACAACTACAATGCTAAACAAGCAGTTCCTGCTGGGATGCCATCCAAATAGCCACCTGCTACCGAACCCGAGTCTCCAACCCGACACGTCAGAATCCATCCATTGGACCTCTCCCCGGAGGTCGAGAAATACATAAAGCAACCTCCCGACACAGCAGCTTACAGACAGGCCCCGAAGGAGGTTCATAGCGAAATCATTTCCACCTTCGTTTCATTTCATCCATTCGACGTAATCCTGAGACATCAATCAAGCCGGTTATAGCTGAGGTTATAGGAAGCCTGTAGTGAGAAAGACTTGGAGCTGCCGCGCGAAATTCGCATCACCCTTGCACAACTAAGCACGGGTTTCTGCAGTCGACTGAATTCCTATGTGACTTAAGTGAGTCTGATGGTGATTTGTAAACAGGGCATGCCGGCTAAGCAGGACTTAGTACAAAAACAACAACCAGGCTCAGGAGCTACATACACAAGTCATTTAAGTGATGCCTGTCTTTCCGTCAGTCTTTCCATTTAACTCTCCGTCTGTCTGTTTAAATGCAACCTACCCTGAAATTCATTCACAAACAGACGCACCTACGAACATAAAAGGAAATGAGAGTGGCTCATCTGCTGCTTCTTATGGTCCAAGCCAAGCCAAGCGCAAATGCAGAAGTAAGTACATAAGTAAGTAATACCTCAATTCAATTTACTTTAAAAATATAGTAAACTTTTGATATGAGTTTGTGTTTCTTTTCCTTCCAAGTTTCTGCAAAGATTCACTTTGTTCGTATGTACTCACTTGTTTTGCTTTGCTTTGCTTTGCTTTGCTTTGCTTTGCTTTTCTTTCTTTGTTTGTTTGTTTGTTATTTCTAACGAAACGCCAAAGCAGTGAAAAGCTTGCAAACTTTTTCTCAGGTGATTCAAAAATGCAATAAAAATACAAAAAAAAAGTAAAAACAAAAAAAAAAGATTGTAAAAATATAAAGTTAGAAATATTGCAAAAACAGAAACTAAAACTTCTCGACTTTTGTAGTTAAAGCAGCATGCGATGGCTAAAAGTGTTGCCGGAGGCAGCGCTCACAAAACGAGTTGCCGGAAAATAATCAGCAAATGTTAGAAAAAGTGTTGGAACTTGGAATGTTGCAGCTGCAGCTTACAATAAAAAAGCTTTGTTAGTGTTTTTTGTGTGTTTTTAAAACATTTTTTTTTTTTTAACTTTTTCCGGTATTGCTTTTTTTGAAGTTTCTGCTACTTTTTTAGCTGGTTTCATAGTAACTTCGTTGTCACTGTGGCCTCATGCAAGGGTGACCAAGCAATTTGATTAACGGAGTCATATAACAACAACACCATAGCGACTTCAAGGCTGTTGTTGTAGTAGTAGTAAACACCAAATCACTTGCCGAAGGTTTTGGTGAGTGTAGGGAAAGTAGCGATTTTTGTTTAGCCATTATAGACCTTGCGCCTCTAACGACAGCCATTCTTTAACCACAGGTATATTCTATGCCCCTTAACACGCTGTGAGCGCCAGCGCTCGATGCCTTTGTTAGCAAAACAGAGCTAAGGTTGATGCGGTTCTGCGCCAATAGAGAGCCAAATAGAGACGAGCCAGTGTTTGCTCACACTTGGCCTAGTGTGTACCTAGTGTCTCATTCGCTTGCTACCAAGGCAGTAAGAGGTCATGAGTAGCAACTGCATATGCATACTGTCAGTGTGGCATGCAACAGTGAATGCTGCCCGGCTATGCAAAACAACAACAACACATATGTACTACAAAAACCAGCTGCAATGCTTGCACGACAATGACACAGGCATTTTTACGGGGGTAGGTTCGTAATTTTGTATTAAGTGCATTAGAGTGGTCTTTAAAAGGTATATATAAATCAAGCGCGTTAAAATCACAGAAAAAAAATCAAATTAATAATGGTTAATTTTTTTGATTTCTTGTTTTTGTTTTTTTGATTACTTTAATTATCTTACACTAACCTTGGAAATAAAAATCAACTAAAGTAAAAAAATAGAAAAAAATCAACAATATTGAAAATATGTAATAAAATAATTGTATTAATCACGCAGTTAAAAAAATCAACAAGAATTTAAAATAATCAAATGATTGTATTAATCACGCAATTAAAAAAATCAATAATATTTGAAAATAATCAAATGATTGTATTAATCAATAATAATTGTATCACGCAATTAAGAAAATCTACAGTAATTCAAAATAATGAAATGATTGTATTGAATGGTTGCAACTAAAAGTTTAAATAATAATCAAATAACTGTATTAACCACGGAATTAAAAACAATTTGAAATAATTGAAAATATGTAATCCAATGACTGTACTAATCGCGCAACTAAACAAATTTTGAAATAACTGAAAAGAATCAAATAATGGTATTAATCACGGAATTTAAAAAAATTTAAAATAATTGAAAATATGTAATCAAATAACAAAATTGAAAATTATTGAAAAGAATCAAATGATTGTATTAATCATGCAAATAAAAAAAATAATAAGTAATTGTAAAAATCAAATGATTGTATCAATCACGGAATTAGAAAAATCTACAGCGATTGGAAATAACCAAATGATTGTATTGATTAAATGGTTGCAACTAAAAGTTTAAATAATTAAAAAATACGATTATATTAGCATTAATCACAGAATTTAAAAAATTTAAATAATTTAAAATATGTAATCAAAAACTGTACTAACCACGCAATTAAACAAAATTTAAAATTATTGAAAAGAATCAAATGATTGTGTTAACTAAATTATTACAATTAAATGATTAGAAAATAATCAAATACAGAATTTATTAATCACACAATTAAAAAAATCAACAATTGAAAATAATAAAATGATTGTATTAATTACGCAATAAGAAAAATCAGCCATAATTGAAAATAATCAAATGATTGTTTTAACTAAATAAGTGCAATTAACAGAATAGAAAAATAATAATAGCAAATAATTGAAATAGTTATGCAATTAAAATCGGTTAATCGATTAGTTCATCTAGTTTTTTAATTTAATTAACATCTAGTCATTAAAAAAAGGTGAAAGTAATTGTATTTAATCATTAAAGAGCTGAAAAAAATATGCTTTAAATAATAATCATTAAGAATTTTAATCGCTACATAAATAAGAGGTCTGATATGTTAACTTTAAGCGAGACAATACAGATTGTTGTAGTAAGACTGAGAAGATCGTTTATTTGTTTTTTTAAACACCACCCTAATGCCCCTGCATATGTATGTGCTTATATAAGCCTTTGTGCGTGCGTTTGTTGTCGAAGTGCAGGTATTTTTGCTTTGTCATGCCATCCAAAAGCAATTTTTAACGCTTGTTTGTGTTGTTGTTGCTGTTGTTGCAACAGGACAAAGCACGACAGGGCCAAAATGCTTTTGCTTGGCTGCAAGCACGTGTGCAATTTGTCCTCCTCCTCCGTGTGTGTGTTTTTTTCCATTTTTTTGCATTTTGCAATGACATAAATGCACTCGCATTTTTCAGCAGCATTACGGCGATGACTGCATAGGAGGATAGAGGCACACCTGCATTACACAGGGCTTATGCACTCAACTCACATACTCCTACACACAATCCCATACACACAATCCCATACACACACATAGATTGAGTGCTTTATGTTCAGCTCCAATGGAGACATCAAAAAAGTAGAAATTTACTACTCTACCCATTTTATGGCGTCTATACATACGAGTGCGTTCGTGTTCGCAGTTCATATGTTTTTTTTTTTTCATTCTACAATGTGCCCTCCTTTTTTCTGACTTTTTTCTCTGTGCAGCTTTATGCTGTGATGGCAAGGATTTACATACATGCCAAATTTATCAGTTGGCTTGAAACCGAAAAAAAAACACCAACAATAAAGTAGCGCTGCCTTAAATATGTCTCACTTTCCTTTGCTTTTTATTTTTGCATTCCCTTTAACTTTATTTTTGTTTTTTTTTTCTTGTTTTGGTTACTTGTTTTTTTCAGCTCATGCTCCAACGATGAATCATGCAACTCTCCATTGCACTATATGGACCAGCACTTTATAGACTCTGGTATACTAAATAATCTTACACACATGTATGTAAGTAAGCATCTCTGTGCATTACTCTCAAAAGCCATTGCAGTGGAGATATTTATTATTTAATGGCATTTTGAATTTTTTTTTTTTTGTTTTTTTTTTGGAATTCTTTTTTGTCTTTTTGTTGCAGCTGCAGGCAGGCAGCATAGAGACCGTTGCCTTCTGGTACGAAGTTGGTATTGAGTTAGAAGGAAAGAGTAAAAGCGTATCTAATTTGGAACAATTACTCCATTACTAAGTAACCGAAAGCTGTGTTGAAGAATATATACATACATACATCAAAAGCTGAGTGATAGGCGAGCTCTAAGTGCCACTAAAATGCTTTTCCCCAGCAACAAGAAGATTAACCATAGAGCCGTTTTCAGCACTTGTGATTTTCTGCTGTTTTTGTTGGTTTATTTAGATACCGTGTACAGACAGAGCACTCACCCTCATAGGACATAAGCATGTGGAAGTATGACATTTTAGATATTTTGCGAACGCGCTTCCAAGCTCCCTGTGGTCTTTTAGGTTCTTTGTACTATGATTTTGTCTGAGGAGAGCCCTAGTGAAATTTCATGGCAAATAATTTTCTAGAACCCTTTAACCCCCTAGCCACCTTCCAAATACCATTTTTTTCGGACTATCTAACAAAGTGGTTAAAACAACCACTTCGTGGAGGTGTTAGAGAATTAATGTATGCTACGAAATTGAAGCTCGTACAATTTTACTATATGTTGCGTAACAACATATTTCTATACGATAAGCATTTTAAGCCCTTTTCATTTTTTTAAAAACCACTCAGATGAAATTTCGCAAATTTAAGGTAACAAAAAAAATTATGAAATGATGCAAAATAATTTTGAGGTTTCACTCTATGGGTAGTGGTAGTTGCTCAGTGCAATTTTTTAAGCTTACTAGCTGCTATTAATATTATTTAATTTTTTTATTTTGTTTTATTTTTTTATTTTATTTTAATTTATTTCATTTCATTTCATTTTATTTTATTTTAATTAGTTATTTTATTTTGATAAAATTTATTTTATTTTATTTTATTTTATTTTATTTTATTTTATTTTATTTTATTTTATTTTATTTGATTTTTTTATTTTATTTTATTTTTTTTTACTTTATTTTATTTTAATTAAATTTATTTTATTTCATTTTATTTTATGTTATTTTATTTTATTTTATTTTATTTTATTTTATTTTATTTTATTTTAGTTTATTTTATTTTAATTAAATTTATTTTATTTTATTTTATTTGATTTGATTTTTTTATCTTATTTTATTTTAGTTTATTTGATTTTTTTTATTTTATTTCATTTTATTTGATTTTTTATCTTATTTTATTTTAGTTTATTTAATTTTTTATTTTATTTTATTTTATTTTATTTATTTTTTATTTTTTTTCTATTTTATTTTATTTTATTTTATTTTAATTAAATTTATTTTATTTCATTTCATTTTATTTTAGTTTAGTTTAGTTTAGTTTAGTTTAGTTTAGTTTAGTTTAGTTTATTTCATTTCATTTTATTTTATTTTATTTTATTTCATTTTATTTTCTTTTATTTTATTTTAATAAATTTTAGTTTATGTTATTTTATTTTTTTGTTTGTAATTTTACTTTACTTTTTTTAATTTTATTTCATTTTATTTTAATTTGTATATATTTTATTTTAATAGTTTATTTTATTTTATTTTTTTTTATTTTATTTTATTTTATTTTATTTTATTTTATTTTATTTTACTTATTTTTTACTTTTTTCTATTTAATCTTATTTTACATTATTTTATTTGATTTTTTTTATTCTATTTTATTCTATTTTATTTTATTTCATTTCATTTTATTTTATTTTATTTTAATTAAATTTATTTTATTTCATTTTATTTTATTTTATTTTCATTTATTTAATTTAACGAGCACAGGCCCAGGTTATATTTTATTTTTTATTTTTTAGAAACTAGAAAAAAACTTTTTAAGCATGGATGTAACTACAGCTGTTTCACCTTAGATCCCTCTAAGACTCATCACGTTAAGACTCATCAGGTTATACATATGTACATATTTACATATTATTGTATGATTAAACATAAGTAGCGAATAAAGTGTAGGGATGTTCAAATGAACTTAATTTTTTATTTTAATTTATTTAATTTAACGAGCACAGGCCCATAAGTTAGAAACGAATTATAGTAGGAAAGAAACTAGCAACAAATTTTCTATCAGATGTCGAAGGCAGGCAATAGCTCAGCGGTTAGAACTGTAGTTATTGTACTGCAAGGTGCGCAGGTTCGAGTCTTGGCAGAAGCAAAAGTAACCTGATGAGTCTTAGAGGGATCTAAGGTGAAACAGCTGTAGTTACATCCATGCTTAAAAAGTTTATTTCTAGTTTCTAAAAAATAAAAAATATTTTATTTTCTTTTATTTTATTTCAATAAATTTTAGTTTATGTTATTTTATTTTATTTTATTTATTTTTTTTTTTTTGTTTGTAATTTTATTTTAGTTTATTTCATTTTATTTTATATTGTTTTATTTATTTTTTTATTTTTTTTTACTTTATTTCATTTTATTTTGTTTGAAATATTTTATTTTATTTTGTTTTGTTTATTTTATTTTTTATTTTATTTTATTTTATTTTATTTTATGTTATTTTATTTTGTTTTATTTTTTTGTTTATTTTATTTTATTTTATGTTATTTTATTTTGTTTTATGTTATTTTATTTTGTTTTATTTTTTTGTTTATTTTATTTTATTTTATTTTATGTTATTTTATTTTATGTTATTTTATTTTGTTTTATTTTTTTATTTATTTTATTTTATTTTATTTTATGTTATTTTATTTTATTTTATGTTATTTTATTTTGTTTTATTTTTTTGTTTATTTTAATTTATTTTATTTTATGTTATTTTATTGTGTTTTATTTTTTTGTTTTCTTATTTAATTTTATTTCATTTCATTTCATTTTATTTTATTTTAAAGCTTTTTTCTCTGTTTTTGTTTGAAATTCATTAGCTTTCGTTATTTTGCTTTTCGTCAACATCAAATCAATTACCCAAAAGCGCATTAAAACTGCATTTAATAAGCAACTGAGATGGAGCGCTGCGAGAAGCAACAAGCGAAATCGTTGCACATTCAATCAGTGAGTCCGCCATTGCTGTTGATAAGTTTATAGCATTGACAGACGGCAGCGATAATCCCGATTACCGCAACACTTAATGCGATTAAAATTTTACCCTGACAGACGGCAAGTATTGCGGATTAACAAACCAGCGTAGCAACGAATTCAAAAACTTCTTGTTTTATTTCCAAAGGTAGGGTAATGTCAAAATCAAAACGAAATCACATCATGGTCAATGGGAATGAGCGAGTCCCAAACGAATTCAGATTTCAACTAAGGCGAAATATCATTTTGACATTACACTCTACCAATTACAATAACAAATTACATTCAAAATTTCTGAATTCACTTATGCGCCAACCTTCCTAGATCTGCCTTGGGTTCTTCTTTTTCTTCCCTTTCATTCACAATAGACATTTTTCACCAGGGATGTCATTACAAAATGCTCTAATCCGCTAAAATTTTGAGGACTAACTCAAGAGATATTCCGGATTACCTCCACTTAATTCTCAAGTTAAGTCCGAATTAGCTAGATATTCCGGATTATCGCTGCCGTCTGTCAATGCTATTAGACACATAAAGCTGAATTACAATCACTTATTATCACATGACATTTCCTCTTTACATGAAACAAAAGCAATACAAACAACAATAAACGACACACTGTTGATACTCGGCATTAACAAGCAACAACGTGTGCATACCAATCAAGCTCCAACTTGAGCTGCTCCACCTTCTTGTCGGTTGAACCACCGTTCCCGCTCTTATCTTAAGTCAATTTGTTAGGTTTAGGTGATCGTCCGCTTAGCGCATTAATATTACAGCAATAACAAGAACAACAACAACACACCTCTAATTTAAAACGTCAAAAAATTCAAGTTAAATGCATTTAGCATTCCTATTTGTTATGTATTTTTTCCTGTTGTCTTTATGGTTGTCTTTCGCTGTCGCAAACGCTGAGCACAGCCGAACGGCAATTGAAATTCCAACTGGGTATGCTAAGCGGCCAACAAATAGTCATACGAGTACAGAGGCAATAGCGCTTGTCTGAATGTGTTATTACTTAAAAAGAGTACAAAAATATTTAATGTGAATCTCAGTTGCATGTTTTTCTGTTTATTAATTATCGTTTTTGCTGCTTCCTTTTCTTCTTTTTTGATGTTTTCACTTTTTTCGCTGTAATTTTTATAGAAACTTATATAATGTTCTGTACTTACATATGTACATACGTTACTTCGTACAATATATATACCTAGTATATTAGAAAAACTTTCCACACAAGTCTGAATCTCGTTCCTCATTCACATCACAATCAATTTATATGCAACTTTGTGTTCCGTGAGTTCTCAGGCACTTTTGTGTTGAGTGCGTGGAATTTTTAATTATTTAAGTACGTGTACTTAACTACAAAATTTTCAAAATTCAACGGTTGAAATGTTACTTAATATTTTTTTGCTGCTTAGATAGAACTATGTAAAGAGTACAGAGAGAGAAAGAAAGAATAAGAAGTTTTCTAAGCGCAAGTAAAAATAGCGCAATACAACGTGCTTAAAAGACACTGGCAGGCCATGCAGTTTTGTCGAAATGCTGCTCTAACATTTATAACTTTGAATTTACACTTCCACTTATGTGGTTGATAGCATTAAAGAGAGGGCTGCATCAAATATTGAAATTCGCTAAGGCCTACATTGCAAGCAAGGTATAAAATTGCCTCCATAATGATGATGGCAGCACTATGCGTCAATTCTGGTGTTTATGGAAATCTAAACCTAACCTAACTGTGCTTAAAATTGATTTCTTTCTGCTCTTTCAGCTTTTCTTAATTATTTCTTTTTTATTTTATTTTTTAAATTAAAATTTTGTTTAATTTTAATTTTTTTTTTATTTTTTTTCTCTTCTTTTATTTTATTTTATTTTTTTTTTTTATTTTTTTTTTTGTTTTATCTTTTTCTTTTAGTTTTTTTATTTTTCTTTTTATTTTCTTATATTTTTATTATTTTTAAGCTAACCTGATTAGGCTCAACAAATTACTACTTCAAAGAGCAGCTTTTCTCATTTAATATTTTGTATGTGATATTTTATATGCAATTTTTAATTTTTTATTTTTTGATTTTTTATTTTATTTTTAATTTTTTAATTGTTAATTTCAAATTTTTTTAATTTAATTTTTTTATTTTGCTTTTTTATTTATATTTATTTTTTTATTTTTAAGCCAAAAAACATACTACTTGAAAAGGAAGCGTTTCTTAATTAACATAGTTTTGTTAATTGATATTTTACATGCTACTTTTAATTTTTAATTGTTAAATTTTTGATTTTTATTTTATTTTATTTTAAATTTTTTAATCGTTAATTCTTTAACCTTTTTAATTTTTCTTATTTTAAATTTTGTTAATTTAAATTTTTTTTAATTCAATTTTTTTAATTTTTTTTTTATTTTTTTTTTATTTTTATTCTTTTTTTAAGTCAACTTAAGTGAAAAGGAAGCCTTTCTTTATTAATATTATTTTTTTAGTTTGATATTTTATGCTGCTTTTAATTTTTAATTTTTATTTTTGATTTTAGTTTAAATTTTTTAATTGTTAATTTTATATTTAAGCCTACTGAACTAGGCTTAAAAAACACTACTCGAAAAATTAGCTTTACTTAATTAATATTTTTTGAATGTATTTTATATGCTACTTTTAATTTTTTATTTTAATTTTTTATTTTTCTTAATTTCTTATTTTAAATTTTTTAATTTTATTTTATTTTTTATTTTTATTTTTTTTATTTTTATTATTTTTTATTATTTTTTTATTTTTCATTTTTTTTTTATTTTATTTTTTTATTTTAACCCAACCTAACTAGGCCTAACAAAATTCTACTTGAAAAAGAAGATTTTCTTAGTTAATATTATTTTTATAGTGATATTTTATATGCTACTTAAATTTTTTTTTTTTTGATATTTTTTTTTCAATTTCTTCCTTTTCTCGCTGTGTTTTTTTATTAATTAATATTATTTTTTGTAATCTGATAATTTTTTTTTATTTTTTATTTTCTTATTTATATTTTTTATTTCTTATTTTTATTTTTTCAGCTTTTCTTAGTTAATATTATTTTTATAGTGATATTTTATATGCTACTTTAATTTTTTTTTTTTGATATTTTTTTTTTCAATTTCTTCCTTTTCTCGCTGTGTTTTTTTTTTCTTAATTAATATTATTTTTTTGTAATCTTATAATTTTTTTTATTTTTTATTTTCTTATTTATATTTTTTATTTCTTATTTTCTTATTTTTATTTTTATTTTTTCATTTTTATTTTTTTTATGTACATATATTCATTTTCTTCGCTATTTTTGTGGCATAAAATTAAATATGACTTATTTCAACTGATTACATCACTTACCAATGCTTTAGTATCCGCATTTTTAAAATGTTTATGCTTTTTTTTAATAAAACTTTTTATAAGCAATTAAAGCCTAGAATATGGGCACGCAATGCCATTCGTATTTGTTTTGTTTTTTTTTTTTTTTTTTTGTTTTTGCACAACTAAATAATGCGGGAGAGGTGTACAGTTTTGCTGTTTAAATGAAAAATTTAGTTTTTCAATTTTTTTATTTGGGCTTTTTGATTAACTTTTCTTTTTATTTTTATAATTTTTGCTTGCCAAGTCACACAATATTCGTTTTAATTGCTTACATTAGCTTTAAGGCGTGAAAATAATTTACTTCTTTATTATATTTCACTTTATTTTTCGTTTAATTTAATTTATAAAAGCATTTTTTCCAATTATTTTGCTTTGCTTCACTGCGCATGCGCAACCACACTAAATTTAAGAAAACCCATTAAATGCAACACAAAATTGCTTGCCTCGACTATTTCAGCTAGCTTTAAAAATGTTGTTTTTTTTTTGATAATTAAATTTTCACAATTTCCACAATTTTGCACGCCTTGCAGCTTAACGGTGCTTGCCGAGCAACAAGTGGCATGCAGCAGCAACTGCAGCAAGAGCCATGGACAGCGAATTGCTGCTTTACTAAGCGCGCACAGCTTGTTTTTTATGTTTCTTTCTTGTTTTTTTTTTTTTATAAAAAAAAATAATATTTATTTCATTTTTTAATTAATTTTCTTTCTTCACGCTGCTTTAACTGCTTTTCAACCAACGAGTTTTAAGTCGTTGCAAATGTTTGCTTGTCGCTGGAAAGTTATTTTGTTTTGTTGTTGTTTTTGTTTGCGCGCTGACCACTTTTTTTCATGCGCAAATCACTTGAAAAATTCCAAATGCGTTTGGCATTACAAAAATGTGTTTGCCACGGGTGAACGCCCCTCTTAACTGACTATACGTACGTGTTGTAGTTGTACGTGCAACATGCGCAACGTTTAAGCAACGAAAGATGGTGAATGCAGTGAATGCGCAAAGTTATTGGAAAATTTTCAAAAGAAGGAAAATTTTTGTTTGCAAAATGTCCACTCGCTCGTGGTTGTTGCCTCGCGTCACTTTTGCTTTGCTTTGCGTAATTGATTTTTGGATTTTGGTGCGTCTGTCTGCGCCCGCGCAACACGGTCGTGCTCACTAATTGCGCGCACTGCCCTAATTTGGCGTCGCTGACAATGAACTTTTCACTTATTATAATTTTCTAAAATTTTTTTTTTTAAATTTTCAAATCAATGTCTACGCACTTTGCGCCGTTCAAATGACTTACGGCGCCCGTACGCGTCTAAAACGTAATGACTGACCGTCTGTCTTTACTGACTGGCCGCTCACTCCATTAAATGTGTATAATTGCGCACTGCAACTGAATTTATTTCACTTTTATTTAATTTTTTTTTCACTCGCGTTGCTAATTCATTTGAATGGATTTTTTTTTTTTTGTAAATTTTTGATTTGTGCGCTTTTAATTTCGCATAAAATCACTTTAATTAGTTTTTATTGTTGCAAATGCAATAGTAAGTACATGTTTGTGCATGCAAATTGTGTATTTTCCTCTTTTTACATGCTAAATCAAAACTTTTCACAAAAAATCAAATCAAATCACAATAAAAAACGCGTTTGCGCCGCGGCATCCCGTTTGTGGCAAAGTCGCTTACTGGACTGGCAACACCAAAAACACGAAACTGCAGCATTCGCTGGCTGACTGATTGGCTGACTCGCCAAGTGGCGCTCTTTACTGTTGGCAGCGCAGCGCATTCAAATACAACTGAAAATTGTACCTACTCAGTCAAGACGCGAGACGTTGAAGTCGGTAGTGACAGCGGCAGCGGCAACGGCAGCGAGAGCAACAATCACGAGAAAAGCAGCTAAAGCAACAAGAACAATAACAACAATAAGCGAAACAAGTGAAGCGCACAGGTACAAAAGCAAACGAATGAAAAATCCAAAAAAACAACACGGCAAAAAGGTTAGGCTTTAGCTGAAGCCTAAGCTAATAAAATGGAATACGCTGACAGCGCTGCTTGCTGTTATGAACTCATACTTCCTGCTACAAACGTTTTAACTGCTTGCCCAGAATGGTGTGGCTGTAGT
Source organism: Urophora cardui (assembly GCA_960531455.1). Classification (NCBI taxonomy): domain Eukaryota; kingdom Metazoa; phylum Arthropoda; class Insecta; order Diptera; family Tephritidae; genus Urophora; species Urophora cardui. The sequence goes on along the minus strand of OY482671.1, from coordinate 3,931,510 downwards.
ACGTAGTAAGAGCTGTCAAAAGTTAAAACAGTACAATTGCATTGTCCGTGTCCAAACACAGCAACTCTGCCGCGAAATTATCCAACGATTCTCTTTTGTGCCGCTGTTCTGTCTTCCATTTGTCCAAACACATCAACTCGTCGCTGGCCAACTTTTGTTCATTGTGTTTTGTTCTGGCATTCTTCGAACGCTCTGATTGGTCACTGGCGATAAGAATTGCTGCACAAAGCGTGTTGTCCGAGCACCGACGACTTGGTGCCCCCCTCCTTTCCTCGTCGCCTTCTCACCGACAAACGAACAAAAGCAGCGGGTTGCTCAACTTCGTGTCTCCGTGTTTGGACGTCGACATTGCAATGCCCACAATGTGTAGCTGTGTCTGTAGCGTGTAGTTGTGGCTGTAGTAGAAGTAGAGTTAACTTTAACTTTGTAGCGCGCTACAGTGTGACAGCTCAATTTTTTAATGACGGAAATTCGAAATGAAGGACGAAGAAACGGAAAAATGAATTGAAGTTGTAAAAAATAAAGAGTTTTTATGGAATTTAAGGAATCCCCTGTACAAAAATATAAAAAAGATGACATATATGAGATACACTGAGCTACACCATTGTGTTCACATTTTCGAGCGTTGCCACAAAATCAGTCATCAGCTGATGTAGTAAGCTATGTAGTCCGTAGCTGTAGTACAACATTCTGGGCAAGCAGTAATGCGAAGTTTTCTGTCATGCGCTCATATCACAAATAGAGAGAGAGAGAGAGAAAGAATTGAGCTTCATGAGCAAGCATGGCCAACGAGAGAACAATGTGGGGCGAGCGTCAAAAATTGCGAATCGTCGAAGAAAGTGTTTGCACCGAAAGCCTGATTATCAGGAATTATATAAGCCTCATTACCCGTGGCGAATAAGCCTTATTATAACACCACAAAAAGGCCTTTTATAAGGAATTACCAAAGTCTTATTGCTATGGCGTATAAGCCTTGGGAATAAGGTGGGTTCTCAGAGAGATAAATAGAGAGAGAGAGAGAGAGAGAGATCCTTAAAGTATCATGACATCTACAAAGCAAAGTCAGCTTTAGGTTAAGCCTTTTACCCATGCAACTTTTGGTCGCTTAGAATTTTCAGAAATTATTTCTTAAGCCTTTAATTCTTCTGGAATAAACCTTAAAAAAGGCGTGGATTTTTTGGAGCTTACCAACGGCTAAAAGTCGACTGAAGCGAAATAAATTGTACAAAATAGTCAAGTACATAAGTGGACTAAACATACGTATGTACATAAGTACATAGGTGTACTCACTTTACAAAAAAAAAACAACAACAATAAATATGTAAGTAATATGTAATACAATTGCACCGGCGCACAACACAAAAGCCAACAAAGCAAAACCAAGAAAACAAAACTAACGAAAAAAAAAACCAACGAAAACAGAACCAACGCTCAGAGAAATATTCAGCTCAGCTACTTGAGTCGGTCCCTGACGGCGCACAGGTACAAACAAACAGACAGCCAATACACACATACATATACAGACACCCATTTCTAGTCACATCTCCCAGTTAGAACACTATATGTTATATAATGCGTTAAACCATCCGTAGTACTACACATACTATGCGTTATAAACCTGAAAACTTTCCATGAGTTTGTACAGGCTTGGTGACAAAATATAACGTATTCTGTTCTGTACGTGTGAGTTTTTGTAGTACTACGGATAGTTTAATGCATTATATAACTTATTGGGTTAGTGGACAGCTGATTATTTTGCGTATGTGTTGGTGAATGCGTTAGTCCGTTCTTGCTGGGTCTGTGTATATACTACATACATACATATGTCCGTGTCTGTTATCAAACAGTAACCCGCTAGCAAAATTGTCAAGCTGTGTTCGCTTATACTAGTACCCGCGGATTTCAACTCACGCTTGAAAATTTCCCTCGCTCCGCTCGTTCTCGAATCACCTCTATCTCTACCGGATCCATGTTTTGGCCTATCTCTTGGTAACGGATTTCTACAAACTTTTATTCAAGGATGCATCGTAACGTTAATATTATCGTTTACCGAACAAAAGCAATCGTTTCCGTTGAAACTATTCAGGTTTTTACCGTTTATACAATTATCAAAATAATTTATAGTCGCAAAATAACGTTAATGAAATTATCGAAATAATACCATTTCGTTGATTAGCGAAAGGAAATTATCAAAATGATTTCATTTCGTTGATTAGCGTTATCATAACCAAATTTATAACGTTGAAATGCTTAGTGCGCTCGAAATGCCGTCGCGAACAATCGGCCGAGTACTCGCATACATACATATATGCATATGCACACGAACTGCTACGATTTGAGTGACATCTGTGTATGTATGCGCCTCGTGTAGGCAATCTTTTTGTTGATTTAGGTACTTCGTTTCAACGTTACCGGTTGCATTTTGATAATTTAGTTTTGGGAATTATCGAAACGAAATGGTTTCGATAATTTAGCGTTGCGAATTAACGAAACAAAACCATTTTGATAATTTATCATTGTGAATTAACAACACGAAATATAATTCGTTCGTTCGTTAAGCATCTCTGCTTTTATTTGATGGTAATGTAGTACATAGTCCCATGTTTCAGCTTTCACGGACGGGTCAAAGATGACAGGCGGAGTGGAAGCGGGCATCTTTGCAACTCATCCGCAAACTTCTATATCAATTAGGCTCACGCACACGGTGAACGCCTTTCAATTCGAAGTTTTCGCCATACAGGAGGCCTGCAAGACTCTGCTAGCAACGGAAATTGCCGATGCCGGAAACAGTGCAGGAATCTTGGCGGATAGTCAGGTGGCTGTGAGGGCGGGCGTCATCAAGCTTGGTCAGGCAGTGCAGTTAGTGGGTTATGGGCTTGGCAAGTCGGCATAGCGTATCCCTGATCTGTGTGCCGATGCACCGCGATATCCAGCGCAATGAAATGGCTGATGAGCTGGGAAGGCCGGGTGCTCGGCTCTTGATGTCGCAAAGGCGTAGGAGTTTCTTGTGCCACTGGGTTGCATCAAGCGTCGAATATCTCGGCACTGGCTCGAGTAGGCTAAAAGCCCGTCTCCACATAACTGGATTCACCAGAGAAACATGTAGCAAAACATCTCGCTCAATAACCCGTCTCCACGTGGCTAATCGTGATTCAGTTTGACATTTCTCTTTCTTGCTCTTCTTAAATGTTTGTATGTTTGCTTATTTTTGCGTCTTTGCTTTGGTCTGTGTGAGATTTCGATAGACTTTGGATCAAAATTAGACAAGACATCGATATCATCGAGGTTGGAAAGATGATTCAGAATGAAACAGTGTTTCAATCTTCACTCGCTCTCAGAAATTTGTATGGAAATTGACGAGTTTCGGCACTGGTTTCCGTGTCGAAACAAGATTGAGAGAGAAAATGCAGAAAAAAAGAGCGAAACACGTTATGTGGAGACATGGTATAAAACTAGATGCGAGGTTCTGCAGAAGCTTTTGGCCTTCATACAATCAGATGCGATCTGCAGTAATTCTAAAGATGGACAGAAGAGACATTTCTCGCTTAGTTAACTGCAATTTTCACAGAGCATAACACCTTCTGTCGCAGCCGCAGCCTTCCTGGTATGGAGGAGACGGTGGAGCATCTGCTTTGTGCCTGGGACTCGCCATAATGGACCAATATTCTATATGAAATGTGGTTAATTAGGAACTACTCCTATGTGAATGACTATCGCACAAACGCACACAAAAACACAAACACCGATCGTTTGCTGCCAATGCCACCGTTGATTGTGGCGCAAGCAGCGACTGCCTCTGCTGACAGAGCTCCGTCTTTGCGTACAACACAACAAACATACCACACACAGGCCACAGAGGCACAGGCAGAGGCAGGCAAGTCAAAGGCAGGGCATGGCAAGGCGAGGCGAGGCATGGCAAAGCAGTCAGCTAACTGATATTTTGAGTGTTATTTATCTGTGTTTTTGCTGTTATTTTTATTTGTATCTTGTATATGGTTGTTTTTCATCTTGTTCTTCGTTGTTGTTGCTGCAACGTGGAGTCAGCAAATTCCACGAAGTCTATCTCACACAAGACTTGCTTCTCAATTTACCTGCGGGCTATTTATGTATGTACATATGTATGGATATTCGGCCCCGTACACCGTAACAAATCCAATTCGAGCGAGTGCATCAACGTGAAGAGACTGTGGCAATACGTACATACAGGGGCGGATTTACCTCTAGAAGCACCCTGAGCAAACAAATCAAGCCGCGCCCCAATATTTCCAAAAAAAAACCGTACTTGCCTTCGTGTGGTGACATTTCATTACTGATATATTTTACGGATTTAAAAAATTTGATTCGAGTTTTCTTAGAAAGAATATTAATTTCATTTTTATTTATATAACTAGCTGTACCCGGCCAAGCTTTACTTTGGCCCACTTCTTACTATAGGGATTAGAAGCAAAAAACTGCGTACTTTAAATTAAGTTGGAAGTGTCTAGAAACCGAACTTATCTCGGGCTGCAGATCTAAGCAAAAGCCAGATAAGTTAAAAAAATTAAGGAAAAATTTGTTTACCCTCTTTATGTCGTTATCCCTTTTTCTTCCTATTAGTATCCAACTCCCTTTCCCTCTACTATACCCTTTCTCTTTCTTTTCCCTTTCATTTCCGCTTGGTTTTCCCGTCACATTTCTGCTTCCCTTTCTCTACCACTCTCCTTACCTCTCCTATTCTGTCTTTATCCCTTTCATTCCCCCTCTTATTACTTCTGTCATTTCCTGTCTTACTGTCTCTCTCCCTATCCTCTTCATTTTCATTATATTCTCCCTCTACTTTTCCGTCCTTTGCCTTTCCCATTCTCATTACCCTTCTCCTTTCCATTTCGCTAGGGAACTGGGTTTAGCGCAACATAGCCCTGTATTCCACTTGAACCACATCTGTGGACCCGACCTAGCAATAATGAGTTCATACCTACGTAAAATTTCAGCTCAGCACCAATATCGCTGGGAAATCTTCCGTGATCATTCGGGTCCACGTTTTGATCCATATCAGTGGACTTGACCCAGGAATCATATCTAATGAGTACGGCTCAATATAAAAGTCCTGCTCAACACCTTTCATTTGATACCAATATCAGTGAGAAATATCCCGGTGATATCCAGGTTTTTTTTCACCCACATTGGGGACCCGACCTAGGAATCATAATGCGTCCATCTCTATGTAAAATCCCTGCTCATCTCGGGACCTGACCTAGAAATCATAATGAGTTCATCTCCATGTAAAAGCCCCGCTCAACACCTTTCATTTGATACCAATATTGCTGAGCTATTTTCCGGGACTACCGGGTCCACATTTTGACCCACATCTGGGTACCTGACCTAGGAATCATAATGAGTTCATCTCTATGCCCTGCTTAACATTTTGCATTTGGTACCCATATCCCGGTGTTATCCGGGTCCACGATTGACCCACATCTTGGGATCCAACCTGGGAATCGTAATGAGTTCATTTCTATACAAAATCCTTCATTTGATACAAATATCGCTCAGAAACATTCGAGGGTCATCCGGTCCACGTTCTGATGCATATTTGGGGACCTGGCCTAGGCATCACAAATAAAATAGTTCTAAGTTGAAGTCCTCATCAAGACCTTTAATTTGATACCAATATCGCTCAGAAACATTCGAGGGTCATCCGGTCCACGTTCTGATGCATATTTGGGGACCTGGTCTAGGCATCACAAATAAAATAGTTCTATATTGAAGTCCTCATCAAGACCTTTCATTTGATACCAATATCGCTCAGAAACATTCGAGGGTCATCCGGTCCACGTTCTGATGCATATTTGGGGACCTGGTCTAGGCATCACAAATAAAATAGTTCTAAGTTTAAGTCCTCATCAAGACCTTTAATTTGATACCAATATCGCTCAGAAACATTCGAGGGTCATCCAGGTCCACGTTTTGGCCCATATCTGGAGACCCGACCTAGGAATCACAATGAGTACTATTCTATGTAAATTCCCTGCTCAATAGCTTTCATTTGATAAGAACTGTACCAATGTTCTGAAGTGTACTTTGATTCATTTTTCCTCTGTAAAAAATTTAAAAAATCTTTCATTCTTGTTGTATTATTCAAAAAAAAATTTTTTGATAAATAAAAAAAAATTGTTTTCCTTGTCTTAGTTTTGGCGCCCCTATTGAAACGGCGCCCTGGGCAGCTGCCCATGTTGCCCCTATGTAAATCCGCTCCTGCGTACATACATATGTATGTATATATTTACATATGTACGAGTATTCATACATATTTGTTTCTTGGTATGTACCTACCTAAAGAAAATCTTACAAGATGTGAAATTCGAAGTCTTGTATGTAGGTACCTACTTCATATACAAAAAAAAAACACATGTTTGTTTTTCGTTGGATGCAGTGCTGCATCGGTGAAATTTTCAAATAAGTTAGCTGAAGATTTCTGTAGAAAACACAATTTTTAGCAAGTGCGCAGTTATCTCTCAAAAGATATAGCAGTTTGTGCAAAATTGCAAATTTGAAAATTAAACAGAAAATACAGCAAAAAAGAACTGCTTCGTTTAGGTCACCCTGTTCAATTCATTTCAAAATTTCGCTGCATACTTTTAGGTTGAAATATGTAAGTGCTTATAATAAGAATTCTGCTAAAGGGGCTTTTTTGAATGCGTTTTTTGTAATTAGCTTCACCTGTATATAACCATGGGGAAGAAGAAGGAGAGGAACAAGAACAAGAAAAAAGATGAGGAAAGAAGAAGAAAGAAGAAGAGGAAGAAGAAATAAGAAGAAGAAGAAGAAGCAAGAAAATAGAAGAAGAGGAAGAAGAGGTAGCATAAAAAGAAAAAAGAAGAAAGAAAAAAGAAGAAAGAAAAAAGAAAAAAAGAAAAAATAAGAAGAAGAAGATAAAGAAGATAAAGAAGAAGAATAAAAAAAAGAAAGAAGAAGAAGAGAAAAAAAAAAAGAAGAAAAATATAATCAAGCGAAGTGAAGAACAGAGCGCAAAAATTCAAGTGCAACAAAAACAATGACCATTTGTATGCCAACAAGTCAAATAAACTGGAAACGAGAGCACTTGTTAATTTGAAACGAGTTAAAAATGTAAACAAAAGTCAAAAACAACAAGAAGAAGAACAACAACAAATTCAAGAGATTGAGAGGCAGAGAAAGAGAAGAAAAACAATAAGAAGAGGAAGAAATCTAGCGGGGAACAAAGGCACCACCAATGAAATTCCAACCCAAAGAAAAGACTTTGCAAAGGCACACCTTACCAACGCTTTTACAGGCATGCCAATTTAAAATGACAAGGGATGACGGAAGATCGTTCCACAATACATCATATTCCTACCCTGTCGGAAAAACAAGCAACCAAAAAGTATTTAAAATGATGATATTTACATACACACATACATAAATGTATATATGTAAATATTTTTATGCACATGCAACACTTGTTGGTTGTAGGAAATTGTTGCATGCAACAACAACAACATTTGACAATTCGACTGGGCACATGCAAAGGTAAAACTGGGCATAACCAAAAGGGGCATATGGGCATATGTATGTATGTATGTAAATAAATATTATTGCTATGCGGCATGCATAAAATGTGTGTCTAGGTGTGCATGTACCCACCAAAAAATCTAAGCCTTATTTAAGAATTAAAAAAGCAGATTTAAAGGCTTACGAAATAAGGTCTGAAAATTATAAGCGTAGCAAATTTGTATGGCGCACGCATCACAATAAGGCTGATTTTCCTGTGTTGATGTCATGAGGCCATAAGGAGTGCTCTCTCTCTCTCTCTGGGAGCACACCTTACTCCAATGGCTTATAAGGCCTGAATAAGTATTAGAAAGTTAGGAGCAGAAAGAGTGAGTGCAGAAGCAGCGCTGCCAGCGTACTCCCTTTTTAGAACTGATTTGTCAACAATAAGCAACAATTTTTTGCAGGGTATGTATGTATATATATATATATATATGTATGTATGTATGTATATTTAAAAAAACACCTCTCCAACTTTAAACTCGTGCATGAAACCACTTTGTAAGTGGTTGAGAACAAAACAAGAAGCCAGAGGCAAAATGGTTGTACTAAGTACACAGGTACATAAATAACAGCCAGAAGTGCTGCAACAACAACAACAGCAACAACAACAACGAAACCAAAAATAACAACAACACTTGAAACATAACAAAAGTTGTAATAAAACCCCAAGCCAAGAACGCCACTCAGCAACAAAAACAACTAACATTGCAAGCAATGCAACCAACAAGCAAACAACAACAACAACAAAATAAAATCCCGACGGTCAATTTCCGCATGCATTTTGTTTGGTTTTTTCCTCTTCTTCTTCATCCTATTCTGCTTCTTCTGCTTCTTCTTCTTCTTCTTCTTCTTCTGCTTCTGCTTCTGCTTCTTCTTCTTCTGTTTCTTCTTCTTCTGCTTCTTCTTCATCACTCAATCCAATTCAAGCAATCCATCATTCATTCATGCATTTATTGCTGCATTCCAGCATACAAAAGTAAATACATACATACATACTAGACATATACGCCGCCGATTGACGCCGCCGCCGCCGCGCCGATTACCGTCATAATCGGCCGCCGCCGCCATAATCCGTGAAATCGGCGTATCGGCGCGGCGGCGTGCGCTGGCGCGCCATACCGTATGGAACGAGATGTGTACATATTTTCCTAGTTTTGCTAACTGCTAAAGTTCTTCAAAATTAAAAAAAAGGAACCAATCGACGTGTTTTGACCTCAGGAACACGAAGCTGAATGCGGAAATGTTTTATTTTTTGCCCGTTAAAAGTTATTAACAAAAACTTTGGCTGTTCCCTACTTTACTAGCCTCAGTCCTAAAGAATTTAAGCTACTGGAAAATTTCAGTTCGTTGGCTTACATAATTTTTTCTCAGATACGGAAATTTTCTGGGATCTCTTCCATTTAGTCCTACTTCTCGAGGTCTGTTGCTAATTGTTCTACTCAAAACTGCACCATTTAAACCCTCCTTGATATCATTAGATGGCGATTTATGCATGAAAATGATCCCAAACATGCCTTCGGAAAGCTGATGCCACATAGAACTTTGTGTTGCGCTACGTGACACTTTCTGCGTGACAGCTGGGATAAAATACATGAACCTATATGAGGTTTCTCACATAACAAAAAGTAACGCAACGCCGAAGTTACGTAAAGCACAAAGTTACCCAAATCTCAACTTTTTGGCGCGTTGAAATTTTTTTTCAGTTTCCCTTTACTTAAAATGTAAATAAACAAATTTAAATTTCACACAATTAGAAAATAATTTAACAGATTTTTATTCTCTTATTTATTTTTTTGTAAATAAAACGGAGAATAACAAAATTTTCACAAAATAAATATTTTTTGAGTGATGTTACAATGTTCATTGTGGCATAGTTTTTCAGTTTTGCGTTTTTTGACATAGAAAGCGGCGTAACGCAACGCGAAAAAAGTTTTATGTGGAATCAGCTGAATCGAAAACTCATAGTTTGAACGTAAGAAAGTTGCTGTTTTTGAGTAGCCCTCACAGTTGTCGAGCCTCAGCCCTATAGGGAATATTAAAGAAGACGATGGGGGATCAAAAATTGAAAAATAAGCAATAGTTATGGAAAAAAAATTAAAGAAGTTTGGTACTTACTACCAGTTGCAAATTGCGCTGATTTGGTCAACCTTATGCCACGAAGAAGTAAGGAAGTTATAAAAAATAAAGGAGCTTCAACTAAACATTAGTTTAAATCTAGCTGCAGCAGTAATATTGTAGATTATTTGAAAAAACAATCGAATTTAAAGTTTGTCCCTATTATTTTTTCCAACTTAAATTATACATTTCATTATTTTTATTCATAAAAATTAAATTATTATACAAAAACCACCCCATAATCATTGAAGCATGTCCTCTCCGTGTAAGCATCAATATATGGTAATTATTATTTGGGCTTAAAATGAAATAAATGGAGAATTGCAAAATGTTAATTATTTTTTCCAACACTGTATATACATATATGTATTCATTTTAAAGTGCCTTATATATATATAAATATATATGTAAATATATGTATGCATGTTTATTATCATACAAAATAAGCAAATGAATTTAAATTTACCCTTACATATGGATTTGTGTATATTCTTTAATATTTATTTTCTTTATTTTATACTAGCAAATACCCGTCCCGCTTCGCAGCGACGAAAAAAGTTTTTCCCATTTCCCTTTACTTTTACTTTTACCTTTACCTTTACCTTGACCTATACCTATACCTTTACCTTTACATTTACCTTTACCTTTACCTTTACCTTTACCTTTACCTTTACCTTTACCTTTACCTTTACCTTTACCTTTACCTTTACCTTTACCTTTACCTTTACCTTTACCTTTACCTTTACCTTTACCTTTACCTTTACCTTTACCTTTACCTTTACCTTTCCTTTACCTTTACCTTTACTTTTACCTTTACCTTTACCTTTACCTTTACCTTTACCTTACCCATATCTCGAGACCCGGTGTAGGCATCCCAATGAAAATAACTCTATGTTGAAGGCCTGCTCAGCACCTTTCATTTGATGCCAATATTGCTCAAAGACTTGGTGGGTCACTCTGGGTCCACATTTTGGCCTATATTCCGGGAAGTTCCCACTTTTCCGAAAGTCTGTATACCCTATCACCAGCGCATATACCATATGAATCTACTGTGAAAATTTCATAAAGATCGGTTGATTACTTTGGGAGTCCATAAATAACACACACACACACACACATACACACACACATTCATTTTTATATAATAGATTTTAGTTTATGTATGTAACAATTGTTTTTTGCTGTGAATAAAAAAGTTTCAACAATTTAAGGTGGAAATTAGTTTATTTATTCCATTCAGCCAGCGCTATTAAGGTAACTAAATAAAATTAAGATTTGAATAAGGATTGTGATTTGTAGATTGAGGGCAGGCGCGCCGGCGCGAAAAAGCACGCCGGCGTCGCCGCCGCCGCCGAAATTTTTTTCGAATGACGCCGCCGCCGCCGGAATCACTGTCGGCGTATATGTCTAATACATACACACACACTAAAATCTGTATTTACATATGTATGTACATACATAAGTATCTAGATTCATATATTGCGCCTTTTTAGGTGCACATGCACCAACAGCCAGTCAAGCCTGCAGTCGTTGTCGCTCCGGCGGCAAGTTTGGCAGTGCCACAATGAATTTTGGATTTTATATAAAACAACAACAACAGCAAACATATTTACAGCCGAACAAAATAGCTGCACTTTGATTCGTAGTAATCGAACCAAGCAGTGATGGTGATGGTGTTGGCTGACCGTTGGTGGCTTATTGGTTCATTGCATCCTTCTTTTTTGTTATTGTACTTGTTATTTGTGCCAATATATACCTATGCAGATATGTAAGCCATTTTGAGGTTATACATACAATGGAATTCAAATGAAAAATTCCTTTAAATTAATTTAAGTTCGTTACCCTTTATCATGACCCATGTACATATGTATGTATGTAACTAGCCTTACACAGAGCCAAAAAGTTCACCTACAATCAAAGAGACTGCCACCTAAAAAAGCTATTTGGCCGAGGAGAGGGAGAGGGGACAAAATTGAAGAAATTTTTGCTAGAAATTCTTCTGGATTTTAGCTTGAATTTCTTCTTAAATTTATTTAAAAGGATATCGTCTGAAAACGAGAAGATAACTTCTTGTTTATTAATTTTTTATGTCATTTTGTAAAAAAAATTAAATTGTTAGAAGAAATCTGCTTGTTTTTAGGAGAAAATTTTTATAAAGCAAATCAATAAGGACATCCTCTAATTTTTACTTGAACCTTTTTGAATTTATTAAAAAGGAAAACTTTTTATTTTTGAAAGAGCCCTTATTAATTCAAATTTTGCTTTAAACGTCTTAACATACGTACATACATACATATGTACATATATACTCGTACATACTAGAAGCATAACAGTTATTGCATCAGCCACGTTTTATGCGTGCAATTACATGTTCAAGGTCAAAGATGACAGGCGGAGTGGAAGCGGGCATCTTTGCAACTCATCCGCAAACTTCTATATCAATTAGGCTCACGCACACGGTGAACGCCTTTCAATTCGAAGTTTTCGCCATACAGGAGGCCTGCAAGACTCTGCTAGCAACGGAAATTGCCGATGCCGGAAACAGTGCAGGAATCTTGGCGGATAGTCAGGTGGCTCTGAGGGCGGGCGTCATCAAGCTTGGTCAGGCAGTGCAGTTAGTGGGTTATGGGCTTGGCAAGTCGGCATAGCGTATCCCTGATCTGTGTGCCGATGCACCGCGATATCCAGCGCAATGAAATGGCTGATGAGCTGGGAAGGCCGGGTGCTCGGCTCTTGATGTCGCAAAGGCGTAGGAGTTTCTTGTGCCACTGGGTTGCATCAAGCGTCGAATATCTCGGCACTGGCTCGAGTAGGCTAAAACTAGATGGAGGTTCTGCAGAAGCTTTTGCCTTCATACAATCAGATGCGATCTGCAGTAATTCTAAAGATGGACAGAAGAGACATTTCTCGCTTAGTTAACTGCAATTTTCACAGAGCATAACACCTTCTGTCGCAGCCGCAGCCTTCCTGGTATGGAGGAGACGGTGGAGCATCTGCTTTGTGCCTGGGACTCGCCATAATGGACCAATATTCTATATGAAATGTGGTTAATTAGGAACTACTCCTATGTGAATGACTATCGCACAAACGCACACAAAAACACAAACACCGATCGCTTGCTGCCAATGCGACCGTTGATTGTGGCGCAAGCAGCGACTGCCTCTGCTGACAGAGCTTCGTCTTTACGTACAACACAACAAACATACCACACACAGGCCACAGAGGCACAGGCAGAGGCAGGCAAGCCAAAGGCAGGGCAAAGCAAGGCGAGGCGAGGCATGGCAAAGCAGTCAGCTAACTGATATTTTGAGTGTTATTTATCTGTGTTTTTGCTGTTATTTTTATTTGTATCTTGTATATGGTTGTTTTTCATCTTGTTCTTCGTTGTTGTTGTTGCAACGTCGAGTCAGCAAATTCCACGAAGTCTATCTCACACAAGACTTGCTTCTCAATTTACCTGCGGGCCATTTATGTACATATGTATGCATGGATATTCGGCCCCCGTACACCGTAACAAATCCAATTCGAGCGAGTGCATCATAGTGAAGAGACTGTGACAAGACGTACATATGTAAATATATATGTATTTACATATGTACGAGTATACATATATGCTTCTTGGTATTTACCTACCTAAAGAAAATCTTACAAGATGTGAAATTCGAAGCCTTGTATGTACCTACTTCATATACAAAAAAAAACATGTTTGATTTTCGTTGAATGCAGTGCTGCATCGGTGAAATTTTCAAATAAGTTAGCGTAAGATTTGTGTAGAAAACACAATTTTTAGCAAGTGCGCAGTTATCTCTCAAAAGATATTGCAGTTTGTGCAAAATTGCAAATTTGAAAATTAAACAGAAAATACAGCAAAAAAAAAACTGCTTCGTTTAGGTCACCCTGTTCAATTCAATTTCAAAATTTCGCTGCATACTTTTAGGTTGAAATATGTAAGTGCTTATAATAAGAATTCTGCTAAAGGGGCTTTTTTGAATGCGTTTTTTGTAATTAGCTTCACCTGTGTAAGCTATATATAACCATGGGGAAGAAGAAGGAGAGGAACAAGAGCAAGAAAAAAGATGAGGAAAGAAGAAGAAGAAATAAGAAGAAGAAGAAGAAGCAAGAAAATAGAAGAAGAGGAAGAAGAGGTAGCATAAAAAGAAAAAAGAAGAAAGAAAAAAGAAAAAAAGAAAAAATAAGAAGAAGAAGATAAAGAAGATAAAGAAGAAGAATAAAAAAATAAAGAAGAAGAAGAAGAAGAAGAAGAAGAAGAAGAAGAAGAAGAAGAGAAAAAAAGAAGAAAAATATAATCAAGCGAAGTGAAGAACAGAGCGCAAAATTCAAGTGCAACAAAAACAATGACCATTTGTATGCCAACAAGTCAAATAAACTGGAAACGAGAACACTTGTTAATTTGAAACGAGTTAAAAATGTAAACAAAACTCAAAAACAACAAGAAGAAGAACAACAACAAATTCAAGAGATTGAGAGGCAGAGAAAGAGAAGAAAAACAATAAGAAGAGGAAGAAATCTAGCGGGGAACAAAGGCACCACCAATGAAATTCCAACCCAAAGAAAAGACTTTGCAAAGGCACACCTTACCAACGCTTTTACAGGCATGCCAATTTAAAATGACAAGGGATGACGGAAGATCGTTCCACAATACATCATATTCCTACCTTGTCGGAAAAACAAGCAACCAAAAAGTATTTAAAATGATGATATTTACATACACACATACATAAATGTATATATGTAAATATTTTTATGCACATGCAACACTTGTTGGTTGTAGGAAATTGGTGCATGCAACAACAACAACATTTGACAATTCGACTGGGCACATGCAAAGGTAAAACTGGGCATAACCAAAAGGGGCATATGGGCATATGTATGTATGTATGTAAATAAATATTATTGCTATGCGGCATGCATAAAATGTGTGTCTAGGTGTGCATGTACCCACCAAAAAATCTAAGCCTTATTTAAGAATTAAAAAAGCAGATTTAAAGGCTTCCGAAATAAGGTCTGAAAATTATAAGCGTAGCAAATTTGTATGGCGCACGCGTTACAATAAGGCTGATTTTCCTGTGTTGATGTCATGAGGCCATAAGGAGTGCTCTCTGTCTCTCTCTGGGAGCACACCTTACTCCAATGGCTTATAAGCCATGCGAAATAAGGCCTGAATAAGTATTAGTTGTGGCCGCTGTGGTGCAGTGGGTAGAGTGCTCGCCTGCTCTGCCAGAGGTCTCGGGTTCAAACCACGGTCCGAGCCAAACAAATTTTTCTAATTAGTAAAAATCCAATTATTGGGTTTTTTAAGAGCAGCGGTCACCTCTCGGCAGTGGGCGGCATACCCTCCGAGAGTATTTCTGCCATGAAAAAGCTTCTCATAAAAAATGCATTCGCCGTTCGGAGCCGGCATAAAACTGTAGGTCCACCCAATTAGTAGGAAAAACAAAAAGGAGCACACCTCGAATTGGGAGAGAAGCTCGGCCATAAAACTCGTCAGAGTTATAATAGCGCCATTGTATTATATTATTATAAGTATTAGAAAGTTAGGAGCAGAAAGAGTGAGTGCATAACAGAAGCAGCGCTGCCAGCGTACTCCTTTTTTAGAACTGATTTGTCAACAATAAGCAACAATTTTTTGCAGGGTATGTATGTATATATATATATATATATATGTATGTATGTATGTATATTTGAAAAAACACCTCTCCAACTTTAAACTCGTGCATGAAACCACTTTGTAAGTGGTTGAGAACAAAACAAGAAGCCAGAGTCAAAATGGTTGTACTAAGTACACAGGTACATAAACACCACATACAGCCAGAAGTGCTGCAACAACAACAACAGCAACAACAACAACGAAACCAAAAATAACAACAACACTTGAAACATAACAAAAGTTGTAATAAAACCCCAAGCAAAGAACACCACTCAGCAACAAAAACAACTAACATTGCAAGCAATGCAACCAACAAGCAAACAACAACAACAACAAAATAAAATCCCGACGGTCAATTTCCGCATGCATTTTGTTTGGTTTTTTCCTCTTCTTCTTCATCCTATTCTGCTTCTTCTGCTTCTTGTTCCTCTTCTTCTTCTTCTTCTTCTTCTTCTTCTGCTTCTGCTTCTTCTTCTTCTGTTTCTTCTTCTTCTGCTTCTTCTTCATCACTCAATCCAATTCAAGCAATCCATCATTCATTCATGCATTTATTGCTGCATTCCAGCATACAAAAGTAAATACATACATACATACACACACACAAAAATCTGTATTTACATATGTATGTACATACATAAGTATCTAGATTCATATATTGCGCCTTTTTAGGTGCACATGCACCAACAGCCAGTCAAGCCTGCAGTCGTTGTCGCTCCGGCGCACAATGGGTGATTGCGGCCAAAAATAAATTCAAAATTAAAGTATGAGTAAAACCATTTTTTTAAACAGAGAACGACAGATACATCAAATTGTAATAAAAAAGCTTATATAAAAATTTTTGAGTATCTTTTCGTTTAGCCGTACAGGGTGCCCAAAATTGAGCAAAAAATAGGTCCTTTTATTTCTCAATGAACACACCTCATACAAAACGCTCTTTCTCATTTAACTGTTAACCTACATACACGAATGATACATCGTTACATAGATAATGATTTTCTCTTTCAGAAAAAATAACTTAGTTGTAAATAGCGCTCACTGTTGAATTTATATGAATTTTCAAATATTCACAAAAAATGACGATGATAAAAAAATTTTCCTCGACTTTGAATAAAAAAATAAAAAAAACAAAAAATATTACCTCCTCAATTTTTGTTTTATGCTTTGAAGTAATATATTCTTAATCAAACTGCATTTTCATTTTAAAAATCCACTTGCTCCATTTGCTTTTATAATTTTTTTCCCATCTGCCTAAAACTGTGTTTTTGTAAATGCATTAATTATGTTACCTTTGACATTATGAAAAACGTGTATATTTAGGCGACTAATCGAATATTTCTCTATCGTCTTTCAGCAAATGGTCCATACTTTAAAATTATGAGGTAATTTTTTTTATCAGCGTTAATTATTATCTTTGGCAGCTTTTTTATTTTAGAATATAAAAAAAAAAATTGTTAAAATTGTAAAATTTTAAAATGAAATTAAAAAAAAACAAAAAATATTACCTCCTCAATTTTTTAATATTTGATGCTCCTGAATGTCTTTTAAAAACTGGCGAAAAAATTGTAAAAATTCGTTTGCTCCATTTTGTTTTATGAACATTTTTATGGAAGGTGTTTTTTGAGTTTTGGTACATTTTTCCCATACAAAATGCCCAGAAGTATGCTTCAAAAAGTTTAAATTTTTTTGTATGGGGAATATTTGTCAAAATGGTGAAACTTAAATATCGATATTTCCAATTCTAATTAAGATATTCGAAGAAACTAAACGCTGTTTTCAAGGGTAATGATTGTGCTTTCAACTGGTTAAATCGAATTTGAGTGGAAAGTAATTATATAAAAGATATTAAGCAGGGAATAGAGCCAAAAAACGTGTTTTTTTCCTATTTGCGCATAAATATCTCAGAAACTAGAAACAATTTGGAAAATCTGACTCCAGACTCAGGTTTATCACACTGAAATCCTTTAGAAAAGTGTAATTTCATTTCCGGTATAAAATTTTTTTGAAATGCGATTTTTTTGTATGAAAGTTTTATGATAAATGCTTATAACATACTTAAAAGTGCATATATTTTTAATTTAAAAACGGTGAAGTGCTTTACCCATTTTCCAAAATGATTACCGCATTTGATTTATATTTCAAAAATGTATACACTAATCAAAATGGAGCATTTTAGCTATAATAGTTAGGAAAATGCTGAAATTTCAAAAATACCGTTATATGGGAGGTGGGCGTATTTGTGGGTGGATTTTGTTCAAATTTTCACAGTTTACTAACTTCAACCAAAAAAGCTTAAGTTCCGAGTTT
The DNA here is from genome assembly GCA_960531455.1 of Urophora cardui. Taxonomy (NCBI): domain Eukaryota; kingdom Metazoa; phylum Arthropoda; class Insecta; order Diptera; family Tephritidae; genus Urophora; species Urophora cardui. The sequence goes on along the minus strand of OY482671.1, from coordinate 3,913,872 downwards.
CAAGATTCTAGCTTAATTATTACTATTTTTGGCCGCGTTTGTATGGAGGTGCCCCCACTGTGCGGCGGCAAGTTTGGCAGTGCCACAATGAATTTTGGATTTTATATAAAACAACAACAACAGCAAACATATTTACAGCCGAACAAAATAGCTGGACTTTGATTCGTAGTAATCGAACCAAGCAGTGATGGTGATGGTGTTGGCTGACCGTTGGTGGCTTATTGGTTCATTGCATCCTTCTTTTTTGTTATTGTAGCACTTATTACAGGTAAAGCATACCATTCTTGTTATTTGTGCCAATATATACCTATGCAGATATGTAAGCCATTTTGAGGTTATACATACAATGGAATTCAAATGAAAAATTCCTTTAAATTAATTTAAGTTCGTTACCCTTTATCATGACCCATGTACATATGTATGTATGTAACTAGCCTTACCATAAGAAAACTTGTAAAGAACATTTCAGCATTCCATAACGTAAAACCAATTTTTGTTTGCATTATTTTTTAAATTAAAGTTTTTGCGGTTAAAAAAATAATTGCAGCGCAAGCTTACTTGCAAAGCATGTATGTATGTACATAAAAACATACATACATATGTACATGCCGAGTTATGTATTCACTTGATCAACTGCCAATTTGGCTGCCAAGTGAGTGGTGCATGCATGCAAAAAGACACGTTTGACCAACAAACCGTTGCACCAAGAAAAAAAAAATAACAAACAACTAAATACAATCAATAATCACTGACCACCGTTGATTGCACACACAAAAAAAAAATTCAAAAAAAGATTGCATTTGAATGCAAGTAGATATGTTATAGCATGTAGGTCCATAACGTGTTATATGTATACGTACATACATACATACATATGTATGTACGCATATAGGTATATACCCACCAAAAAAATCTAAGCCTTATTTAAGAATTAAAACGGCAGATTTAAATGCTTCCGAAATAAGGCCTGAAAATTATACACCCAGAAAAAAAAATAGTGTGAAATCAACCAAAAATCAACAAATTTTGTGGTTAATTTTTTTCAACACGATGCTTAATGTTTGCCATCATGTAATCGTGCAAATTTAACACTACTGTCAAGTGTTAGTTTAACAGGATGACAACTGTAGAACTAACACTAAAAAGTATTGAGTCTTCCTGTTGAGTTTGCAATTTTTACTAGTTAATGTTACAATTTAAGCTGGTTAAATTAACACGAAATGATCCTGTTGAATTAACAATAACATCTTTTTGATTTTACCTTAAATTTATTGTTAAATTAACTAGAAAGTCTTGTTGATTTTACAATTTATTTTTATTTAATAAAAAAACATATAAAACATAAAATATATAATCATCAGATCAATAAAGCATATTCGAGTACATCACCCGCACAACCGACCAAATTGAAAGCGTCCTTCTCATACGAACAGTTTATAAATTGGCGATAGTACTAATTATCACTGACACCGAGTAATGTTTGGCCGCTAATGCAACGGTATATGCACCACATGCTGCGTGAAAGACTCCATTCGCTAAACATCTCTTCGTGGTAAAAATTGCAAACTATGAAGAGGAAAAAGAAAATATTGAACATTAGAAACTTTTAGAAACAAAAATGCAATCCACTTTTAACTTACCTGCGAACTAAAAATATAAATGGAAAAACCATTATCACGCACTGCCAATGATGCTAAACTCCCATCATTGCCACGGCACAAAATTTTCTTTTTGTTAACAAAAAAAATAATATTAGTTTGTGTTTTGCACGAACAGCAGAACTTCAAACGTTGAAAAAATTGTGTATGTTTCAAAATAGTTTTGACGTTCTTTTTAACACTTTTTTAGATTATATAGACACTATCATCGAGTTGAATTAACCAAAATTCCAAATGACGTTTATGTTTGAACATTGTTTCGTGTTATATCAACCAACTTTTATTGTTAATTGTGGTTCTTGTTGTTTTAACATTTGTTTTCATGTTGTATTAACACTAAAATTGGGACGTCATTTTTCTAACATTTTTTTTTAGTTTATATTGACACTATCATCATGTTAAATAAAACAAATTCCAAATTACATTTAGGAATAAAATTTTATATTTGAATCATCTTGTATATTTTAAAATTTCTTCATGTTTTATCAACAATAAAATTTGGTTGAATTTACCAAATTTTCGGATGACAGTTACAAAGCCAAAATCATGTTTCAAACACAGGGCTGCACATTAACGTTATTTTTTTATCAATAACCGAAAAAATATTTTGTTTTCAATTCAACTTTGAAAAATTTTAACGTTAAGTGCTGAACAAAAAAATACTGCTTTGATAATTAACAAAAAAAATTATGAAAAAAAATTTCGTTTTGTTGATTATCAAAAAACAAATATAGAAAAAATTTTGTTTCGGTAGCCAACAAAAAAAATTATCAAAAAAAAATAACGTTAATAAAAATTCAAAGTAAAATGAAGCCGTAAGCCCGAAACAAATTTTTATTATTATTTTGTTTTTGATAATCAACGAAACAAAATAATTTTGATAATTTTTTTTTGATAACACTGTAGGTAAATTTTTAACTTTTGAAATATCACAGAGAAACGCCGAAACACGTCAATTTAATTTCTGGCTCTAGAATACGATGGCATTTACAGAAAGTCAAAGTTAGCTCGCGTTTTCGAGATATTTGGGAAAAAAGTTTCAGAGCTCTGAAGGTAATTTTTTTTCCGTCTAAAAACTTTACTCAGGCTTGGAACCCTTTTCCCGCATAAAAATTCTGACAGTTGTTCTTACTTAATTGGGACATTCTAAATTCGATGCCACCTTTAGTTTTCCAAAATTGGCTCCAGTTTTTGAGATAACGGTATTTAAAAATTACCATCAATTTGGACTTTTTTGTTAATAACTCAGTCAGTTTACGAGATAAATTGCCAAAACTTTGCACGTGACAATATTTTAGTATTACCTTCACTATTTCTGAAAATAATTGAAATCGGATCACTATAACATATAGTTGCCATACAACCGATTTTTCAGATATGGACATTTTGGGGTATAGCTTCGCTATTTAAACAGCTAAGGACATGCAACTTTGGAGAATTTGTACTCATATTAGCCTTAATCTATTCCCTGAAAATCGTCGAGATCGGGTCACTATAACATATAGCTGCCATACAGCTGATTGTTCAGATATGTGGTTTTGCACTTTTATTTTCTTATAACTCCGAAAATAGTCATTCTGCGTGAAAAGGCAACATAAACACTTTCATTCAAAATGAATAGGTGAACAATTTTCTCATATACGATTCCCACGTATCTGCATCAGTTATTGCAGTTTTATGCAACTAAGTTTGAAATTTCACCATAGGCATTTTTTTCAAGCCCGATAACACATATATCGTATTAAATTAATTAGATGATCTTTATATCGTCTTACAGAGAATTAAAAATACTTTTACGCAGTTTTTAAATGAAGAAAATATATGCATTTTTGAGGATTTTATACGCTTTTGAATAATTTTTTTTGTTAATTTTTCATAAAATTTTTTTTCAAATAATGCCTAAAAGTATGCTTCAATAGTTTTCGACCAATATTTTTGTAGGAAAATTTTACTATAAATGCATATAAAATCCTCAAACATGCATTAATTTTCTTCATTTAAAAACTGCGTAAAAGTATTTTTAATTCTCTGTAAGACGATATAAAGATCATCCAATTAATTTAATACGATATATGTGTTATTGGGCTAGAAAAAAATGCCTATGGTGATATTTTAACCTTGGTTGCACAAAACTGCAATAACTGATGCAGATACGTGGAAATCGTATATGAGAAAATTGTTCACCTATTCATTTTGAATGAAAGTGTTTATGTTGCATTTTCACGCAGAATGACTATTTTCGGAGTTATAAAGAAATAAAAGTGCAAAAACATATATCTGAACCATCAGTTGTATGGGAGCTATATGTTATAGTGACCCGATCTTGACAATTTTCAGGGAATAGATTAAGGCCAATATGAGTACAAATTTTCCAAAGTTGCATGTCCTTAGCTGTTTAAATAGCGAAGCTATATCCCAAAATGTCCATATCTGAAAAATCGGTTGTATGGCAGCTATATATTATAGTGATCCGATTTCAATTATTTTCAGAAATAGTTAAGGTAATACTAAAATATTGTCACGTGCAAAGTTTTGGCAATTTATCTCGTAAACTGACTGAGTTATTAACAAAAAAGTCCAAATTGATGGTAATTTTTAAATACCGTTATCTCGAAAACTCGAGCCAATTTTGGAAAACTAAAGGTGGCATTGAATTTAGAATATCCCAATTACGTAAGAACAACTGTCAGAATTTTTATGCGGGAAAAGGGTTCCAAGCATGAGTAAAGTTTTTAGACGGAAAAAAAATTACCTTCAGAGCTCTGAAACTTTTTTCCTAAATATCTCGAAAACGCGAGCTAACTTTGACTTTCTGTAAATGCCATCGTATTCTACAGCCAAAAATTAAGTTGGGGTGTCTCGGCGTTTCGCTGTGATATTTTGACCTCCCTACAGTGTAATCAACGAAACGAAATAATTTCAATAATTTTTATTTGATATTCAACAAAACAAAATTTTTTTGTTAATTTTTATTTGATATTCAACAAAACAAAATATTTTTGTTGATATCGTTGTGCAGCCTTGTTCAAACATCGTGTAATTTGAAAAAATTGTTGCTGTTCTATGTGTAAAGATCGATCGTGTTAATTTTACATGAATCGTGTTGATGATTTTTTCTCTTAGTGTAAGGGTAGCAAATTTGTATGGCGTACGGCTTAAAATAAGGCTGATTTTCCTGTGTTTATGTCATCAGGCCAAAAGGAGTACTCTCTCTCTCTCCCTCTCTCTCTCTCTCTGGGAGCACACCTTACTCCCATGACTTACCTATACGCCATGCGAAATAAGGCGTGAATAAGTATTAGAATGTTAGGAGCAGACAGAGTGAGTGCATAACTGAAGCAGCGCTGCTAGCTTACTCCTATTTTAAATCTGCACTTTTTTGCAGGGTATGTATGTACATATACATTTGTACATATATGTTTGTTTGTAACAGCTCAAAGTTCAATAAACTCAAGACGTGCGGCGCCTCGTTGTAAGCAACACCAGCAAACAATCAGTGAGTCTTGTGTATATTGCTATTGTTGCTTTTGTTGTTGTTATTGATTTGGTTAAGCTCGTACATATATGTATTTCTGTACATCACAGTGTAATGTCCATTATTCCTCCACCTCCTCGTGTTTTTCAATCACTGCTTCTTCTACTTTTGTCTTTACTTCTTCGTCTTGTTCTTCGTATCCTTAACTTTCTGCTTCTTTTTTCTTCCTTTTCCGTCTTCTTTTTCTTCTTCTTCTTCTTGTCCTGCTTATTATTCTTTCTTTTTCCTTTCTTTTCTTCTTCCTGTACCTGTTTTCCATCTTCATCATCAACATCTTCATCTCCATTTTCCTATTCATCTTCGTCTTCGTCTTCATCTTCATCTTCGTCTTCCTAAACTTCTTCTGCTCTTCTTCTTTTTTCTTCTTCTTCTTTCTTCTTCTGATAATGTACTATTAGCTATTGCGGCGTTTGAACGCTAAACCCCAAAGGCTTAAAGCCAACAACCGAAAAAGTTGGAAACATCAACAACAATTGTAACGGTAATGCGTACAACATCAGCAAGCAACAACAACAATAAACAACAACAATAAAGCAACACATGAACCAGCAACCAAACAAGTAAATATAGCAAATATTTTGTATTTTACTCTCTTGGGAGCGCGTCAATCAACAAATTTTATGGATTCGCGCGCGCATTTCAACGCCGTTTTCAACGCATTGCGACGCGGCAACAACAAACACACAAACAGAAAAGGCGCGACGTTGCCATATCAACAATTGTGGCTCAGCTGTCATTTTTTCTCTAATTTTTTCATGTCCAACAACTTTGCTTTGTTGGATTTGTATGTTGTTGTTGTTGTTCGAGCACAAATATTCAGTTTTTCTGCGCGCTCATCTCAGTGCAGCTGTCACAATTTCTGTCACTTTTGCCAATTTTTTTACCACGAAATTTTAGATAAGCGCCTAGATGGTTGCAGCATTTCATGTATGTGGGATTTGTAGCAAAAGCAAAAGAGCATTACATGAACGATGATAAACTGTCTTTTCAAGGGGTCTGAGACCTCTTTTTATACTGAAAAAAGCAAAATAACGAGAAAAATGCAATGCCGGCGATTCCACTTCCGCTTGGTTTTGGCTTTCCGCGTCTTTACGTTCAGTTTTAACCCTTTCCATACGCTCTAACAGTGAAAACGTGTTTAAGATTCTTGCTTACGGAGTTTGATAGACAACGTCGACATTTATTAATTCATTTTATACCTCCACCCCTCCAAAAGGAACAAAATATTATGGAGGCCTCTGCATTTGCGAAAAAAAAAACATTTTGCACTCAAACGCGCTTTTCTAGCTGAATTTTAATTAAGAAGAACAAGAAGAAACGTTCTTTACTTGACAAACTTGGCAACCGCCAGCAAAAACTAACAGCTTATCTGCAACAACAATAACAACAACAACACCAACAACGACATACATATGTATGCGCTACTTGAAGTGCTGTCCAGCAATATTTCATCGACCGATAAGCAACAGGCTTTACATCGACGCCAAAAGCCAAGAAATAAATCAAATAATAACACGCGAAAACAAACAGTTAGTAACCAAAACAACAACAACAACAACAACAACAACAATGTATTAGTAATAAAATCACAACTACAAAAATAGCAATAAATAATATAAAGAAAAGCGCAACACTGTAAACATAAAAGTCTTGCCGCTTTGCTGTTGCAAAAATACGCACCGTGCGGTGCGGCGTCACACGCGGCTACAAATGGTGTTGCTATACAATAGGGGTATTCATGATTGAGTGCAAATGGCCATGCATCGTTGCATAGCAAATTTTCATTGCAAACCAATTGCAAGACAACAACAAATTACATGCTTGTGCAAATGCCAAGCAATTTGCAATCTGCAACGCCAAAAATCCGTTGCATAGCGATATTTGGATTGCATTCTTCAACAGCTGATCAAATTAGTGGCCAAATTAAAATAGAGATGCTAATTACGCCGAACTTATCAACGTTTTGATTAATGAATCGACACTTTTTCAATGCATTAACAAAACACGTAAAAGACAAAATGGAATCTCATCTAATAAAATTTTTGTAATAAATGAGGTGTCAAGAAAAATTGTCCTATTTTGCTTGTGAAAGCAAATGGAAGAGTAAACACATTCTCAATTCAAGAGTAAATTTTTTATGTTTGATGATTTGTGATTGGAATACTTATTTTTGTTGATGGTCATATTAATTAAACTGCAAGAAACGAATTAATTGCAAATTTCGATTGAAATGATCTACGTAACCTGTATTCGTACACATAGCGAACTGTCAAAATAACAAAAGAGTAAAAATCCAGATATTGATGTTATCGGTGCTACTCGATATACATACATAATAATTGTACCTTCCCTAAAGATAAGTTCGCAATAAATGACTATAAAGGTCGCTCACTATCCGCTGCATTTTAATGCAATTGCATAATTTTGCTAACCTATTAGCACCTAATTATGAATACCCCTAATGTTTTTCTTTGTTTTTGTTGTTTTTGATATTGCTGTCACATCACCTGGCTTAATAAGGGCATTTCAGCTAATACTAAATAGCTGAAAAACAACAACAACAGGCGCATTTCTGTCGTACCCAAGCATGAAAAGAATACTCGCTTATTCATAAAATTACCTTCAAAGCAACAACACCAACTCGACTATTTTTAAAATAGTCGAGTTGGTGTTGTTGCTTTGAAGGTAATTTGATGCATAAGCGAGTATTCTTTTCATGCTTGGGTACGACAGAAATGCGCCTATTTTTAAAATAGTCGAGTTGGTGTTGTTGCTTTGAACGTAATTTGATGCATAAGCGAGTATTCTTTTCATGCTTGGGTACGACAGAAATGCGCCTAACATAAAATCAGCAGCAACAGTAAACGCTATAGTGGCAAAATGCCATTAAAACAACAACAAGTTATTGCAATATACATAAATGTCAATAACCGTCAACAAATCTCAACCAACGTCAACATGACCGAACATGTCACTAACGCGTACAAACTTGGACATTTCGCGAGCACTTTTAGCGGTTGTTTTTTGCTGGAGACATGCATGGCGAACATTGCACTCGAGCAATGGGCAGTGCATCGTAACAGCAGAAACAACAACAACAGCAACAGCAACCATGTGTAGTTGCTTATACATAAGTGTGTGTACCTAGTGCCTGCTAGCCTTAAGTAGCAGTTGCTGAATAATCTGACAACTCTACATAAAACAATAACGAATAGGTTCTAACGAGTAGCGCAACGACTCATATGAAAACAACGTATCGACTAACACAGCTTCGGGTTTTGTCACGCCGACTGGAGCACGGGGCATTTAGAGTTATTTAGCAGGCTGTCATAGCAATACGATTTGTTTCTGGTACCACAAATAACAAGCTGATACCTCGACTATCCCTTGGTAGACGCTGTCGATTTTCCTACAAGAGATCAATGGAGAGATGCAGAAACTGTACTGATAAGACCGAAGATAATCATCTACATCAAAAAGAGAGAAAATGGTACTCGATCCGGCTTGCGCCACCTGGATGCCATTATGCTCTAGGCACAATGGCGACGGTTTTTCAATCGGAGTTTTAAGCCATACTAAAAGCAGCAGAGGGGTTAGTTGGTGCGAGGTGGCGTGCACACAAAATTTCTAGCTCTAGTAACAGCCAAGGCTGCACTGAAAACACTGCACGAACTGCGGGAACTTCTTGAATAATTGTTCACAAATATAAATCGAAGCTCGGCTCCGTAGCAAAATTGAAAAAACTTCAACTTATGTGGCTGATGAATTGGCAAATAGCGAGTCGGCAGAACACCCGCAACTGGTCCACAGCCAATCATAGTATACAAGTATAGCGCGCGCACTGTGAAGCACAGCAGGGAATCCATGAGAAAAACTCACGATAGGCGCGGGAGAGACGCTACAGATTCCCACAAAATTACAAAGTGATTTCTGCAGAAAAACCAAACAGCGAGGTAGCAAACTTCCTTATCAAGCAGAGAAGGAGATAGAGCTGCGGGCCATTGTTGTGGTGTTGATTATAAGACACAATGTATGGGGACAGCACATTACCAACATAGGCATCAGCGAGTGCTCATTATCCTGTCCCATGGAGGAAGAGGACGGCCCATAGCATTTTCTCTGCACCTAAATGGCTTTCGCTAGACTAAAATTACGCATTTTCCGGTGACGTGTATTGAGAATGGTGGATGCACATTCTTTAGCACTCGACAAACTTCTCACATTTATAAAACGATATTGGAAAGTTTGCAGAGGAGTTCTGTTTTCATTATCAAAACTTTTTCCCTACATCCTGCTATTTTCTAAAGGCCTTAAGTATTAAGTACTTGGTAAAGATATAGTTTTGCCAGCCTACCACAATTGCAATCCATTCCATTTCATTGTAATCCATTTCACTCCATTTCATTCCACTCCATTCTATTCCATTCCATTCCATTCCAATCCATTTCATTCCATTCTATTCCATTTCATTGCCTACATTCTTGTCAATTTCATTACATGCTATTCCATTCCACTCCATTTCATTCCACTCCATTCCATTCCACTCCATTCCATTCCACTCCATTCCACTCCATTCCATTACACTCCATTCCATTCCACTCCATTCCAATCCATTTCATTCCATTCCATTCCATTCCAATCCATTTCATTCCATTTCATTCCATTCCATTCCATTCCATTCCAATCCATTTCGCTCCATTCCATTCTAATCCATTTAATTACATTCCATTCCCTTTCGTTCCATTCACTTTCATTCCATTGCAACAACGAATCGTTACTAACGAACTGCTCATTTTCCAGTCACCCGTTAATCCTGTTTTCTACGAAAATTTTATGTTTTTTACTTATTCTTGCGTCATGTTTTTTCTTTCCTTAGTTTTTTTATTAGTTCTTTTTTTCTAACCTTACCTCATTTTTTTTCTTACTTTTTATTGTTTGATCAATCTATTAATCAGTTTATAGAGACTTCACTTTCTTCTTTCACAACTTTATTAAGCCATTTTGAAATGTTTCACATCATATTACAATATGCTACATGAAGCGCTATCAAATTTCTCCTGCAACCATCATAAATAATAAATCAATATTACTTTCGCTCGCTCACAACAAATAAGAAAATTAAAAAAAAAACGATGGGAAAAACAAAGAAAAAACTACCTGCTCATTTACTGTTGCATCTTTTTTAAGCATATCAAATTCAAACACATAACGATCGTTACTCCACTTTCTGGCTAGCCAGACATCAACCCCTACAATCAACACACAATATAAACAACAATAACAACAACAATAACAACAACCAATAGCTACCTGTCCTAACGTACCAGTCAATCTTTTCAAATCTCGTGGCATCGCTTGTCAGCCAATCGCCCTCAAAAAAAAAAAAACATCACACCAAATGACTTCTTGTTTTTGTTTTTGTATTTATGTATTTATGTTGTTGTACTTTTATTGTTGTTGTTTGAGTTATTGTGAAATTTTTTTGGTATCAAGTGATCCTTTTACACTTTCTTTAGGTGCAGCTAATCTTGACTTTGAAAGCGAGTGTCATTTTAAATACAGAATTTTGTTGGCTTCTTGCCTTGTAATTGATTTTTTTTTTCTTAATCTTTTATGTTTCATTGCACTTAATGAATTCCAAGCATAGTTTTCTGTGGCTTAGCTGCGTGACATTCACAAAGGATTTTTATGTTGATTGTGTTCTCAAATTTTAATTTTAACCCTAACTGATGACGTTAGTGTAAGCCGATTGGAGCTGAGGGTATTCCGGTTTGGCTCCATTTTTTCGATTAATTCGAATTACTTACGCCAAACAGAAATAGCAATCATTATGGTGGTTCATGGGCTCTTTGCAGATCAGAACGATTTCCTCGTCTTTTATTTTTTGTTCACAAACCTAAAAACTTCACGCACAATTTGCGGAACTCGAACATGCAATAATTTTCTTTGTGCCTATAAATTTACACACACTCCGCTGTTAATTAATGATTATTAATAAAATCGAAATGCTAAAAATGTCAAAGTGAACGTCCAACCACAATTAAATTACTTTTAAATTATATTGTAACAGATTTAATATATGTATGTACATTAACTTTATGCCAAGACCTTCAACCGCTTTTTTTCTCTCTCTTTTAAAACCCAGCCAACATCGCCAACATGGCTTTGCCAATACGCCGCCCTTCAAACTGTGTCATTTTTTGCGAATTACTTGCATTGCCAATGGAAAGAAGCAAATGAAATGCGAATAACTTTTACGGCCTTATTCCGGTGTGGTAACATAATTTACTTTACTGGTGAAATAAAGAATCTGGTACTTTAAACACTCTTTTCGTATTCTGGCAGCAGAAAATTAAGTTACCACCTCAATACGTGGTAACATTTTGTTACCATTTTCAGCCCGATTCCATTCCGTTCGTATTGAAATGCTTTGACAGCATTACCATTTGTGCGAGAATACCAATTGAAAAGATGGTAACAATTTTCAGCAACATAAATTACCAGTAAAGTAATTTTCCGGTAACGCTCGGAATAGCAGTGTTAGAATGAAAATAGCTTCCTCATACACACAAAAGGCAACAAAAAACAATAAATAGAACGACAAAAACAATAAATAGCGCAACAAAAGCAATAAATAGAACAACAAACAGCTTTAAAAGCAATAAAACACAATAAAAGGCGTATGTATAAAATAAAAGGCGGCAACAGCGTTTGAGTGTAATTAAAAACTTCGACATTGCAAATGGGAAATTTTATATTGTACAAACATAATATCAATAAACAACAACAGTGACAACAACCATAACAACAGCTATTGCAAATAACAACAACAGTACGCGGAAGAAATGTGTAATCGAGTAGCGCAAAAAAGACGAAAATTGTAGCGCAACAACAACAACAAAAAAGCGTTGCACGTCAATAATTCGTCGCGCGCCAGCGATTAAGCGCAAAAAAATAACAAGAACATATATGTATCTACATATAAAAAATAGAAACAAAAAAAACGTGTAAAAACGCGAAAAACATGAAAGAACGTGAATTAAATGACAGAGTAAATAACAACAAACAAACACACAGTGAAATAATTGCCGAAGAACTGCAACAACAACACCGAAATCAGTAGCAGCAGCAGCAGCAACAGCAGCAATGGTAACTTTAATTACACAACAAAACAACAACAATTTCATATAAAATAGATTGAGCATGTGAAGCGCGCCCACTGCATCTATGCGCCATACCGCCCCAGAACCCTCCCACAACCTCAGCCCAGCCCATTAAGCCAGCAACGTCAAATATTCGCTTTGCTTTGTGTAGAAAAAATTCTACGAATACGCACAATCAAATATGCATGCATGCACTTATTGGTAATCTGGCAACGCCAACAGGCAATAATAATAATAAATAAATAATAGCTTAAAAAACTAAAAAACACGCTTTAATCTTAAAAATCGTACTAAAAATTGAGAAATAATTTAATTAGAAAAAAAATGATGAACGAAAATATAAGTATTTAAGGAAAAGCGTGGGGTGCTCAGTATGTCAAAAAATATTTAAAATCGGTGTTTTTTTACTAATAATTTTATTTTGACTTTTTTGAGATTTCATATATCGTACTCTTTAATTTCGCAACTAGGTATATTTTTGTACTAGTTGTACGAACCGAATATTTTCATGTTCCCCACGCTTTTCCTTAAATACTTATATTTTCGTTCATCATTTTGTTTCTAATTAAATTATTTCTCAATTTTTAGTAGGATTTTTAAGATTAAAGCGTGTTTTTTAGTTTTTTAAGCTATTATTTATTTTTGACTTTTTAGTGAAATTTTTCATTAAAGGATGTTTTATGCGGACGCAAGAATAAAAGTAAAAAGAAGTCTGATGGGATGTGGTGTTCTCCGAAATAGATCTACATACATAGTATGTATGTATGTATAACTTCTACCAAAAATCCCAATATGCAGTGAAGTAAAGTAGCTTATTATGCAATAATTTCCAAACCCTTTTATTCAAGGTTTTCCAAACTAGTTTGGAAATACAAAATTTCCCAAACGTTTTGTTATGTTTTACAATCAGAAAGTGAAGAGAAGTTGAGGTGAAGCATTTGAAAAGAACAAAAAAAAAAGAAATCTGATTGAATAAATTCGAATTTAGACAATAAATCTCCGAATACGTTTGTAGCGTAATGGTGAGGTATGCTGCCTACGGACCAAGTAGTTCAGGTTCGAGTCCCGAGTGGCGCATTTTTTTATACTCAGCTGTACTAGTACACAGAGTATTATAGTTTTAATCACATAACGGTGGATTGTAACAGAATGAAATAATCGAGATAGATATAGACTTATATATATCAAAATGATCAGTGTGAAAAGAGAAATCGATTGAGCCATGTCCGTCCGTCCGTCCGTCCGTCCGTCCGTCTGTCCGTCTGTCCGTCCGTCCGTCTGTAAACACTCTAACTCGCGCAAAAATTGAGATATTTTGATGAAATTTGAAATGCAAGTTGGTATCGACACTGGGACGGTTGGTATTGAAAATGGGCGAAATCGGACCATGACCACGCCCACTTTTCCTATATAGAAAAAATCGGAAATTTGGTATCTCAGCCACTAACATAGCTAGAGTGATGAAATTTTACCCACGTGTTGAGCTCAGGCCCCTAAGAAGAAATTTGATGGAATTTTGGAAATTGGGCGGTGCCACGCCCACTTATTAAGGAGCAAATATTGAAAGCTTTATGAGTCATAACTCAGAAACTGTTGAAGATATATCGATGAAATTTGGTACGCGTCATATACTTACTTAGGCAAATGTTTGGACGAAAAATTGTTAAAATCGGTTGACGGCCACGCCCACTTTTATATATGGGTATTATAAAGTGACCTAATAAAAACATTTTAAGCGATATCTCTGTCAAATATAAAGATATATCATTGCAATTTTATGCCAGGAGGCCACCTGCGGACATACAACGAAAAACACAAAAATTTTGGAAAATGGGCGTGGCACCGCCTCTTTTTAGAAGCTGGAATATACGAGATTTCTGAGCCCATAGCTCGACAAATAATTGATATATAATGACGAAACTTGGTGTGTACACTTTTATTACTTGTGGTAATACATGTTGAAAATTTTAGCGAAATCGGTTGACGACCACGCCCACTTTTATATATGGGTATTATAAAGTGGCCTAATAAAAACATTTTAAGAAATATCTTTGTCAAATATAAAGATAATTCATTGAAATTTTGTGGCAAGAGTTCCACAATAGACCGGAAACAAAAAATATACAAATTTTGGAAAATGGGCGTGGCACCGCCTCTTTTTAGACAAAGGAATATACGAGATTTCTTAGCCTATAACTCGACAAATAATTGAGATATTATGACGAAACTTGGTTTATACACTTTTATAACTTGTGTGTTAATAGACACGCAAAAATTTATTGAAATCGGTTTATGACCACGCCTACTTTTTAACAAAGATATTTCTGGAACACCCTTTGGGAATTTGTAACGTGACATCTTTGTAACTAGAAGTCATAAAGGAATGAAATTTTGCACAAAGAATAATATTCATATGCTTAGTTGGATGACTGATAAAAATTTTGAAAATGGGCGTGGCTACGCCCACTTTATGCAAAACTCGCTTTATATAAAATCTATCAAACGCAAACAAACAATGAAAACATACAGCTGAGTATCCAATGTTCGATTCCACTCGAACTTAGGCTTCCTTACTTGTTTTTTTATTTATTTCTTTTTTTTTTATTTTTAGAGAAATTTTTTTCACCTCACGTTTACAAAACATTGTATAAAAATGTAATTAGGGTTCCTTTTCGTTGATTCAGCACTTACTATTAAATGAATTACAAACAAAACCAGTTCTTGCTTTGCATACATATGTATGTACATGCGATTGTTTTTATTGCAAACACAACCACCCCGATTCTAAATATCCGCCAGGATCTCAGCCCTTGTGGATTTTTTTGTTCACCAGGAAAATTTCCTCCTATTCTCTTTCACTAGCGAGAAGAAAAACTGGCGAACAGAATTTCGAACATGTGAGCGGATTTTCGAAGTCAGCTTTTTTGTTGCAAGGCAGATCTAGGAAGGTAGGCGCATAAGCGGATTCAGAAATTTCCGATGCATTTTGTTATTGTATTTGGTAGTGTGGTGTCAAAATGATATTTCGCCTTGGTTAAAACCTGAATTCACTTGGGACTGGCCCATTCCTATTGGGCCATGATGTGAATTCGCTTTGATTTTTACAGTACACTCTACCTTTGTAAATAAAAAAGTAGCTTCGGAATTTGCCTATGCGCCTACTTGTGTCGCCTTCGATATTATGCGAATGCCGTATTTATTTTCAAACCACTGAGAATTTTTCAATAAAATTTTCTGGAAATGTTATGTGAATGTTAATTTTACAAATTTTAAAACCCCACTATGCAAAAATGCTGTGGACTGCTCCAGAAATATAAATCCAGAAAGGGAATTCCGCCGGCTGAGGGTAATTTTTTTTGAAGCGAGGCCGAAGGCCGCAAACGCAAAATGTTTTTCTACTCAAAACAACTGTGGATCGGTCCGTAGATTTTACTCCAGAAAGAGAATTCTGTCGGCTGAGGGCCGAAGGCCGCCAACGCATTAGGGTGTACTACGCAAAAATAATTTATTATTAATAAACTATAAGTTTTCCGAAGATTTCGTTGCATTTAGTGATCCATATGACCCCCCTACCATAAAATAAAAAAAAACCGAAAATTCAGGGGCCTGGCCCGTATCGAAATTTCCCCACAAATTTTGCATTTTTGGTAAAAAATTGCAAATTTAACAAAATTAAAAGTGAATATGCATGGTATTGCTTTTCGAAAGTGGCAGAGGTCTATAAGAGGAAGATTGCGCGATGGTACGAATCTGTTTGACGGAATCTTTATAGGAAATAAAAGTTTTTTGAGAGTATTGCATTGATTTTATTAATTTGCAGACTTATTAAATACTATAGAATTAATAAACCTGCGTTCAAATATTTATTGGACATTTTAATATCACATACACAGCAGCCAAAGAAACTATTTGCAATCTCTCCTATAATAAAACTATGCGCATTCTTCCGTTTTTTTGCTTGAAGACGGATATCAAAAAAAATTCTGACGTTTGATTGGCTCAATCCACCTTCAGCAAAGTTCTAAAAGTTGTTGAAATTTTTGAAAATGAGTTGTATCCGATTTGGATTCATAAAGCTATGAACAGCGACGAAAAAGAAAGTTTTTAAGTGCGGTTTTTAAAACTACGACAGCTCTAGTGTCCTTGAATGTATTGATGGAACACATGTCCGTATCATCGCTCCATATCAAAACAAGCACCCTTACTACAACCGGAAGGGATACTACAGCCTACAAGCCGCGAAATATCCAGCTGCCCTTTCAATAAACTTACTAAAATATCTATTTGCTGTTTATACTTTCCGTCATAAAAATAAACAAACCAGTACATAATTAATTCAATTATGTATTTTTTATTAACAAAAGTTATATTCACTCACATTTTGTTCAACATTCACTTAAAATTGTCTTGTGAAAAATCTCACAAAATAATTGCATAAATTCTCGCTTTTATTTTCATTCATGATACCTACTTTTCTTCCTTGCTCGCTTTTCACTTTTTCGAACATCATTTAGAATAGCCGGAAAGGGAGAAGCGAAAAAATCCACAAGGAATTTGTGTTTAGAATAAGGGAACAGGGAGAAGCGGAAAAATCCTTGTGGATTTTTCGTTTAGAATCGGGGTGAACAACGACAAAACAGAAAGCTTGTTACACAAAACACAAAACCAGTTCTTGCTCTGCATACGTATGTATGTACATTGTACATGCGGTTGATGTTATTGCAAATACAACAAACCCAAAACAGAAAGCTTCAAGCTTTATTTTTGAGTGAATTTATGCATTGAGTTTATCGCCATCGCTATGAGCGATCGTTGGCTGTTGTGCGTTAGTTCGCTCGCTATTTGAGTGGTTATACGTTTTTCTTTGAACATTTGTTTGTGATTTGAGAAGAATGTATTTTTGAGCGTTCGTGAGTGAGTTTTTCCGTACCCTGCAAGCTTGTTACTTATTGGCTTGTATACGGGAGTGAATTGAAATTCATAGAGGCTATTTTGAAGAAAGGTAACATAAAAGCCACAATGAAGCATAAAATATAATGTTGAATGTCCTCCGGAGGAGAATAGAAATAATAGAGAGAACACAAAAAAGTGAATGTTTGAAAGATATAATAATTTAGTTAAATGTTTCAACTTTTAGGATGGGATGAAGTTACATACATACATACATACAGGTGAAGAATAAAAGCGTGTTAAAAAGGCTATAAAATGGGTTGAAGCGAATTGCAAGCGGAAATTAAAAAAATGTTAATAGGAAATGCGTTTGGCGGGAATGCGAAAAAGATGGCGAAGCGAAAGAGAGAGAAGCGAGAAAGAAGTGGAGGAGTGAGAGGAGTGAGAGTAAGTATACTCAAAGTGATCCGAAGTGTGTGGAATGAGATCAGAATTACAAAATACATTGAAATAAACAAAATATGTAACAGCAAAAATAGACAACAACAATAGCAGCAACAAGCATACCAACAACAACGACCAGAACAACAACAACACCAACAAGAACAACACCAACAAGAACAACAACAACACCAACAAGAACAACAACAACACCAACAACAACAACAACAACAACAACAACAACAACAACAACAACAACAACAACAACACAAAAGCAATACAACAAAAACAAAAACGACAAAAACAACAATAACAAAAACAAAAGCAAAAGCAACAATTACGAAAACAACAACAAAAAAGAAAACAACAGCCATAACAATAACAAAAACAACAACTACAAAAACAACAACAAAAACAGAAAACAACATCACAAATAACAACAACGAAAACAACAACAACACAAATAACAACAAAAAAACAAATAACAACAACAACAAAAACGACAAAAACAACAATAACAATAACAAAAACAAAAACAAAAGCAAAAGCAAGAACTACGAAAACAAAAGAACTACGAAAACAAAAGAACTACGAAACAACAATAACAAAAACAACAACAACAACAAAACGACAAAAACAACAACAACAAAGACAATGACAGCGCCCGTCAAATGCGCAAAGAATGGAAGCAATTCCAACAGCAAAAAGAATAAAATAGCAACGCACAAACAAAGATAAACAATGGGAAAAACGTTAAACGATTGTGAAAGGAACAAAAACAAGCAATTAAATAAGTAAATAAATAAATAAATAAAATGTTGCGGAATAAACGCGCAAAAGCGAAACTAACAAAATAAGATTTTTAAGTTAAAAAAACGCAGCAAAAGCGAAAGCAACAATAAAAACAACAACAATAAAAACACAAACGCGGACAACTGTCACCACAGTGCTAAAAGCAATAACAAACAAATTGCAATAAAATTTTATCGCTCGCCTTTCAAAGGCACAACATGCACTAACATGCATAAACACGCACACTCATGAGTAAATGCAAAAAACATGAAAAGAATATATGTATATTTGTATGTAAATTTACTGAAAGAATTGCGCTGCGATGGAGTGGATAAAAGTGGACCACAAGCCAATAGCACTAACAACAACAACAAAAACAGCGCAAACAAAAACAGCACAAACAAAGAATATTAAATGAAACAGCAGTCAAAGTAGTAAAACGGCGTTGCCACTGAAAGCGCCGCGTGGTTAGTGGCCAAATGCGTTTGGATTAAGTGCCGCAGGCAATGAGATGAAAATGCGAAAATGAAAAAAAGAAATGAAAAACAGAAAAAAAGAGCAAATGGAATATTCAAGTGGGCATTAATAAATCAATATGTTAATAAAAATTAAAATTGACAGCAGAAGCAGTAGCGGATTATAGGCGGCAAGCGGCATTGAGTTGAGCAAATATGCACAGAATTAAAAAGTTAAAAAACGACCGCTCTGACTATCTGTGCGCCACACCACACGACAACAGAATGTTGCATGGCAATTTTTTTTTTTAATTAACCTTCGCTACGAAATCTGTTTTCCTTTAATAAATAAACTTAACATACATACATATGTAGATATGGTTTTCGATATCAATTTGACGTTACAGGCTCTTGCAAAATCGTCGGTGATACTGCAATACGTTCCATGTCACTTTTCACTTCTTTCTGAACACATGTACGTATGTATGTGTATGATTATGCAGCAGAAGCTGCAGCACCTAGAGAAGCAAGCAGAAGCAACAAAACGAGCGCAGAAACGTTACTTGCATGTACATATAAACAAGCACAGTTTGTAAGCCACTGAATGTACGCATGCAGGTACACTTGCCGCTCTGCATAGCAACGCCTAGTTATAGGCAACACTTGCCTTAATATACATACAATGGCGTGGCAATAACTGCTGTGGGTACAGTGTACCCGGTGCACTGTAAAAAATAGGTAAATACAACTTTTTTGCTTTTTTAATTCAAAATAAGGTTTTCGACATTTTTGCCAAAAAGGGGAATTTAGATTAAAATCTGATGATTCAGAACAGCAAGCGTACATGTTTTCTCTTATATTAATATACACAAGCTGTAGCTAAATTTTTTACGAGGAAACCATTTACTCTGCAAACGGCACACAATCATCATTACCGCTGAAGAACTAAAAAAAACTAGAGCAATAACCATAATATCCAACAAACACAACTAAATTCAAAATGAATAACAACAAAAAAAGCAATTGACAGCATGTGCTCACAATGTTTCGCCATTTTTTTTCGTCGATATTTACGCTTGATTAGCAGCGACATTATCCCAATAAATTGGTCAACAATTTACACGAGAGAAAAAGGCAAAAAATAAGAAATGTGCGCCCCATAATGACTAAGTACAACATGTGTGAGTCATAATGACTCCAGCCGCCAGCGTGTGAGTGTAAGTTTAATAGCGAAATGCACATTTGTAAATGTCATAGAAATAGCAAATAATATTTGGACAATTCTATGTACATAGTGACAAAAAAAAAAAATCTGTCAAAAAAAAAAACAACACAAACGAAAAAATAGGAAAGCGAAAAGGCTACATTGTTGTGAGTTTTTTCTTAATATTTCTTCTCATTCTAAATGTCACTATTTTTACAAAGAAAACCTCCATTTTCGATTTTCGTTTCGATCGAAAATTTGGTTGGAAAACCTGGCAATTTTTAATATCGTTAAATTAGAAAAAAAAAATCGATCATGTGCTTATCACTAAAACACTGCCTCTAAAATTATAATTATCGTAATTTTCATAATATCGTAAATTTGTTAACTTTATTTTTTGTCTCAAATTAAAAAAAATGCTTATCAGTAAGCTTTGTTTTCAATAAAAAGATTTATTTTTAAATCTCGTAATTTCTTTTAATATCGTAAATTTTATTAATATCGTAAATAAAAAAACATTCATCTGCCAATCTTTGCTTTTTATGCTAAAATACGCTAATTTTTAAACTGAAATAATAATTCATATCGTAAATTTTGCTGATATCGTAATTTTTAAATTTTGTTCATTTACAAAAATTAGTTTAAAAAAAATTGTTCTTTTTAAAAAAATAAATTTCAGTTAGCTTTTCCCATGAATCGAAAACTGGATTCTGCAATCTTGGAAAATTTATTAATATCGTAAATTTGAAAAAAGTTGTTAAAAAATAAATTGTTTAATTTTTAAATAAATTAGTCTTCAGTTAGCTTTACTCATGAATCGAAAACTGGATTCTGCAATCTTGGAAAATCAATTAATATCGAAAATATGATAATCATTTATCTTTGATTTTCATGCTAAATGCGCTAATTTGAAAACCCATAAAAATAATATCGCACATTTTGCTGATATCGTAGTTTTAATATCGTTTCAGTTAGCTTCACATTAAATTGAATTTTGAAATCTGAATATAAATTAATATCGTAATTTAAAAAATATCGTAAATTAAAAAAAAATATTTATTTGAGTGGCTTTGCTAAGATATTTGTACAAATTTTAAAAGCCATATTTAATTTTAAAGGTCTTTCATTTAATGACATAAATTTACTTATATCGTAATATTTTCAATATCGCAAATTTTCCGATAGCTTTCAAATGTTGGAATTTCAACTAATATCGTAATTGCAAAAATATCGTAAAAATCATTAATTCCATATCGCGCTAATTTTAAAGCCCATGAAAACCACTTATTATCGTAAATTAATTTATATCGTAAATTTGAAAAAATTGTTTTCAGTTAGCCTTGGCTTTTATAGAAGTTTTGATTTAGAAATCTTAAAAAGTGTACATATTTTAAAATTTCGCTTTTGTCAAAAATTATTGACAGTTTTGCCATAAAATGCTTAATGAGCTCGCAGAACAAATGGTTTTCGTAGTCGAGGCCTGACAGACAGAAACAGAAAACAAGAAACCTTGTGGCAGTTACTTGGTACTTAACTTAAAAAATACTATAAAATATTTAAGTGCAAGTGTACTCACCGTAATTCCTGCCTTAAACTTTGATCGCCCAATAAAATTTCAGTGCGGCCTTTTGATATGCTATTTGTTGTATTTGGACTGCTACTTCTTATTTGTTGTTGCTTATTATTATCATATAAATTTGTTGCTGTTGCTGCTGTTATTGTATTATTTAGCAAATTATTGCCAACTTGCTTTTGTTGTTTTTGTATATTGTTGTTGTTGTTGTTGCTATTTGCCGATGCATCGCAGCCATAAATATGTCGGCCATCATCATTAAGTGTATTTAGTAACTGAAGAGCGTAAAAACAGAGAGAGGGAGATGATAATTTTTTAATTGAATAAAAAAAAAAAAAAACAATTTGTGTGTGTTTTAGTGAAGAAAAAAATTTTAAATTCAATTGCAAGTGCAAACACGTAAAAACCCCAACAGCTAATGGCCTTAATGAAGCAATTAAATGTGAATAAAGAAACAATGAAAAGAAAACAAATATAATATGAAGTGAGGAATGTAAAGGATGAGGCAAAATTCGCTAATTTTTCTGCAAGCAATCACAGTTATTGTACGATATTATCACACATAGAATATATATGCATATGTACATACATACAACATACATATGTATGCATGTATTTTCACTTAAACGATTTGGGATTAATAACTTTGTTATATCACGTCACTTTATTTAGAAGAGTGCATTTGGATTTGCAAGTAAAAATTTATAGAAATATTAATATCGTACATTTTTTAATATCGTAAATTTAAAAATTTCAGTTTGCCATTGCTTTTCGTTCCAAATTTCGAACTACAAATATCTTAATTTTGAATATCGTAAATTTTAAAATATTAAATTTTCGAACGTTGTTTATCAATTGAGACACTGCTTTTAAAATCATAAACGCTCTACCAATATTTTACGTTTTTAATACCGTACATTTTAATATCGTAAATTTAAAAATTTCCGTTTGCAATTGCTTTTCGTTCCAAATTTCGAACTACAAATATCTTAATTTTTAATATCGTAAATTTTAAAATATTAAATTTTCAAACGTTGTTTATCAATTGAGACACTGCTTTTAAAATCATAAACGCTCTACCAATATTTTACGTTTTTAATACCGTACATTTTAATATCGTAAATTTAAAAATTTCCGTTTGCCATTGCTTTTCGTTCCAAATTTCGAACTACAAATATCTTAATTTTTAATATCGTAAATTTTAAAATATTAAATTTTCAAACGTTGTTTATCAATTGAGACACTGCTTTTAAAATCATAAACGCTCTACCAATATTTTACGTTTTTAATACCGTACATTTAGAAATTTTTTCTTCAATCAATATTTGCTTATTAATGGAGGCACTTTAAATCATAAATTCTCCATCAACATCGTAAATTTTAATATCGTAAATTTAGAAAGCTTATATCTATTTTCAACTATTATTCACCGATTATTTGTTTATCACTGGAGCTACTGCTTTTCAAAATATGGACTTTTTACCAATATCGCACATTTATTTTTCTCAATTATTTGTTTATCAATGGAAGAACTTAAAATAAATTCTCGAAAAATGTAAATTTTTAATATCGTAAATTGGAAAAAATATATTTTCTCACTACTATCAACATCGTGAATTATATTAATATCGTAAAGTTAGAAAAATTACTTTTTCAGATTTCATATAAAATTCAAGCTAAAAAAAAGTTAAATTAAACTTAATTCTTTCGAGAAACTGTCTGTTAGCCTTGCAATTGAAAATTTTTGTATTTTGAAATCTTAACTTAGAAAAAAACCGTAAACAAAAAAATTTGTCTTAATATTTTTGCTTTCGATGTCAATTTTAAAAACCTTAAAAACAAATTAATATCGTAAATTTGTTTATACAGCAACCTTTCTGAATAATCTTCAGTAGTTTTGGCTTGCAATCGCAAATTTAATTTTCAAATCTTGAATTTTCAATTAATATCATAATTTGAAAAATATCGCAAATAAGTAATCATTTAGTCGCATAAGTAACTTTGTTTTGCTTGCAAAGAAATTCCAATCTTAAAATCCACAAAATGAAACTAATATCGTATATTTGTTGATATCGTAATGTTTTTAAGATCGTAATTTGAAAAATATCGTAAATATTAAAATTATTTTTGCATACTAATTTAAAAACCATAAAATTAACTTTATAACGTAAATTTTCTAATATCGTAAAAAATTTCTAATATCGTAAAGCAAAAAACCATACTGTAGTTCTCTAAACGAAGATGCACCACTAAAATAATAGAAACCCACATATATACAAAACAAATAACCAAAAAAAATTCAATATCTTAAATAAAAAAAAAACCAATATGTGTAAAAAAGTTTATATTTATTCAATAAACATAAGGATTATAAATTAAAATACCACATCACAAGTATATGCATTTTAAATAACAATTTTGTAACACTAATAAATGTTTGCGATATTCTCAGCGTATAATAACGTAAATTTTGCCAAATAAGCTTATCAATAAAATAACTAAGTATTAAAAATAAAAGCATTTCAAAGACATAAACATAAAATTCCGAACGAAATAAACTCCAGCTCTAAATCAATCTGCAACAACAACAAATGCATGCAGCCAATAGTGTGTGTGTCTTCCCCTCTTCTCTTCTTGTCGCTCATGCCATCGCTCGGTCTTGAGCACTCACCTCTCGTTTCGGTGGTTGCTGTATATTATTCGATATTAATAAATCACAATTACTACTTAGTTTACTAGCATACGCCGTTCCGTTGCCCCCCGCAGCGCTAGCCAAGCCCAACGCACCAGTCACGCCTCCAATGCCCCCCACACCACCGCTGGCCGTTGGTTGTTCAACAATTACGCCGCCCATTTTATTATTATTTTTACCGTAGGCGGCATTGTTGCTAATACTGTTGTTGTTGTTGTTGTTGTTGTTGAAAAATTGCTGTTGCTGCAACTGCTTTTGTTGTTGTTGTTCTTGTTGTTGTTGTTGTTGCTGATCCGCGGCGGCAGCGGACGCAAAGGCCGAAATGGCCGACGAATATTCAGTTGTTGGCGTTGAAGCGCCGCCGCCTTGAATCGCTGCAATCGTTGGCGCTGAATTTGTTAGCGCTTCTGCGGCGGTGGCGGCCAGCGGTGAGGTGGAGGTTTGTGCATCGACGAGTATGGTGCTGGGTATTTGCAAGGGGGGCGGAATGTGGTGCGAGTGCGTATGCGGTTTCGTTTGCTGTTGCTGTTGCTGCTGTTGCTGCATTTGCAGTTGAGCTGCTGCCGCCACGGGCAGCACCACCGCCGATGTGGTCGGTGGCAATTGTGCGTGTTTGTTGTTGTATTGTATAAAATTAATGCTACAATAATTGGCGTCGACGCCAATCAAATCTTCATCGTCGTCCTCCTCCTCGGCCGCAGCCAAATGCTGCAGCGAACTGGCAATGGTTGGCGTCTGCAGTTGCTGCAATTGCACCAGCTGTGCCACCTGCGCCGCCTGCTGCTGCTGCTGATTCAGTTGCAGCGTCAATGGCGGCGGTGGCTGTTGTTGTTGTTGTTGTTGTTGCGACGCGGCTTTGCCGGCCAGCGGTTGCTTTGTCACAGCAGCGGACGTCGACGTCAATGGCTGCTGCTGATAAACCGCTGTGCTGCTGCTGTGATTGGCCAACTTTGTTGTTGCCGTTGCCGTTGCCGTTGTCGTTGCCGCCGTCGCAGTTGTGCTCACGCTCGCCATTTTCGCTGGCTGATTGGCATTCTGTTCGGCTGCCCCCGCTCCACCCGCCGCTGCTGTTGCGCTTTGTTGGGGCGCGTGTACGATTGCCGCTGTCGTGGTGAGACCCGCCGACGCGCTCACCGACGAAATGGCAGGCGCGTGCGTTGACGATGTGATCAGTCCCGCTGTGGCTGCGGTGGCGGTGGTTACGGTTGAGCTGCTGCAAGTGACTTGCGTGCTGGTGAAGGAGGTGACGTAAATGGGCGAGGCCTCGTTGAGGAAACTGAGATCTTGCTTTTGCGTGGTTCGTGTGCCGCTTTTCGTTTGTTGCAGCTGAAATTGGAGGAGAGAAGAAGAAAGCGAGAATGAGATGAGTGGGAGCATAGGAATTAATATATAAAGACGTAAAAATTTGTGTCCTTATGTAATTGAAGACAAGCGGAAATAATTGAGTTGCAGATAAATTACTAGGATGATACTCAAATCGTCTGAGCCGCGCCCTCAATTTGGTGTGTAGCCGGCGAAAATTTGCACCGAAAATTGCTGGAACAAAATGGTCTATTTACCGCAAAATTTGCATACCTAAAAACATAATCGATTGTAGAGACAGAACGACAGGAATTTGAGTTTTTATCAGCAAAGGCTTTGGTGTGATTATGAGCTCTGAGTAGCTGATTGAAACCTATATTTTTGCAAATTTACGATATAATAAAATTACGATGTTAATGAAGTGTTTGTTATTGAAACTTTAGCTTAAAAGAAGATAATCTAAAAAATATTTTTTTAATTTTACGATATTAAATAGCTTACGATGTTACTTGAAAGAACTAAGAACTCGTAATCAATTTTTTTCACTCAAAAGCATAGCCAATTGATAACTTTTTTTACAAATTTACGATATTAAAAAGATTGAGATATCTGCAAAATTTACGATATTTATAAATTTTTATGGGATATAAAATTTGTATATTTTCGCATGGAAAGCAGATCTGCGGATAAATGATTTTTATATTTATATGTATTCATAAAATACGATATTAATTCAAAGCTTAAGAATTGAAAAATTAAAAGAAATTTTCTATTAAAAGCAAAGCGAATGCAAAAAAACTTTTTGTCAAATTTAGGATATTAAAAATTTTACGATATTGATGGAATGTTTATATTCTTAAAATCGGCGCGTCCCTTTAAAAACAGATAATCAAGAAAAATATATTTACGATATTAATTTAGTTTTAGGTTTTTAAATTTAGTGTATTTAATAGTGGAAAGCAAACCATTCGGATAAATCATTTTAGAAGTTACGATATATTTAAAATTACGATATTAATGGAACGGAAATTTAAGAACTAAAAATTTAATTTTTCATTGAAAGGCAAAGCTAACTCAAAATATTTTTTTTAATTTACGATATTAAAAATATTACGTTATTAAAAAATTTACGATGTTAATTTATTTTTATGGGGTTTAAAGTTAGCCGATATTAACACGGAAAGCAAAGCTATTCGAATAAATGATTTTTGAATTTTCGATATTTTCCAAATTACGATATTAATTGAAATTTTAAGAACTCAAATTGAAAGGCAAATCTACCCAAACTGCCGAAGCTCTATAATCGACATTTCCAAAAGATGCTGAACCTGCTAAGCATAATGGAATGCGTAAAATCACAAATGTAAAATGTATGCAAAATACACACCACACCCCGTCCGTCCGTCTAGTCACGGCAGGAAGCAATAAAATGCAATAAAGTTAAGGAAAATCTCTTAAAATATGCAAATCCGATGCAGTGGGAGCGGAGCGTAAATGCAGCTGGCGTGCATACAAAGTGATATAAATGCGAGTTTGTGCATGTTTCTGCGTGTTTGTGCATGTTTGTGCGTGCACATGCAACGAACAGTTTTAATTTACGGTTTGAACGCAAGCCGTTCAAGCTTAAGGTTTTCTGTGGCTTGTAATATGTATGAGCGCAAGCTGCACGCAAAAAGGGTTTGCCGCAACAACAACAACTACAACAATAGCAACCACAAAAGCATTGACACACCCACAAGTCATTTTGTGCGAAATGCCATGGCACTTAATCAACGGTTGGCAAAATTCTGTGCCAATGACAAATGAAACGAAAAAAACTGCTTGAAACAACAACAGCATGAATATCGTTGAAATGAGCACAGAGAAGAAGAAGAACAACAACAAGCACACTAATTTTTGCGTGTTTAAATGACACCAAAAGTCAATGATAAATTTTCCAACGACGATGACGGTGAATTTTGTCATTTTTGCGGCAGCTTCTTCTTCTTTTTCATATTATTTTTCTTTCCTCTTTCTTTTTCACGTACCAACGCGTGCGTGTGCATTGGTTAGTTTATGGTTGATTGCATTCGCAAACAATTCAGCGAATTATTGGCGACAAATTACTACAATAATTATTGTCAGCAACAACAACAAAATAATGTAAAAACAAAACAAATGCATTCACAAAAAATGACGGTAATGGCAAAAATGTGTAACCATAAAAAAAGCAATGAATATGAAAGTTGGGTGAAGGCGAATACGAATATCGAATATATATCGAATACCTATCGAACACGAATATCGTATATGAATACCGAATATTTATACCAGTACCGAATACGAATATCAAATTTTAATACCGAATATCGAATTTTAATAACGAATATCGAATGGTAATACGAATACCGAAAACGAACGCTAATTGAGTCACTACAACAGAACCAACAACAAAATCAATAAAATCGATGAACTATCCACAATTGGTGGAACCGCTGAATGCAACAAAATCGTTGAATCCGGTCTATTATCGCAATATGTGGAAGAGCTAACATATAAGCGGTGAATGCAACAAAATCGGTGAATTATTGCAATTGGTGGAAGTGCGCATAACTAGTGAAACTGGTGAATGCGACAAAATCGATGAAATCGGAGATATATTGCAATTGGTGGAAACCGGTGAATTATCGCAATCGGTGGAAGTGGCGATAATTGGTGGGACCGGTGAGTGCAACAAAATCGATTAAACCAGTGAATTATCGCAATCGGTGGAAGTGGCGATAATTGGTGGGACCGGTGAATGCAACAAAATCGATTAAACCAGTGAATTATCGCAATCGGTGGAAGTGGCGATAACTGGTGGAACCGGCGAATGCAACAAAATCGATGGGTTCGGTGAACTATTGCAATTAGTGGAAGTGCACATAACTGGTGAAACCGGTGAATGCAAAAAAATTTATGAAATTGGTGAATTATCGCAATCAGTAAAAGTGGCAATAACTGGTGGAACCGGTGACTGCAACAAAATCGATGAAATCGGTGAATTATCGCAATCGGTGGAATTGTACATAACTGGTGAGACCGGTGAATGCAACAAAATCGATGAAATCGGTGAACTATCGCATTTGGTGGAAGTGTTCATAATTGGTGGAACGGGTGAATACAACCAAATCGATGAAATCAGTGAATTATTGCAATCGCTCTGGTTACGCTTTTACATACAGTCAAGGCAAATTCATACAGTCTTGGTGACTGGTTAAATTTTAAGTTTACACACAATTCAATGGAAAAGCGGTGACGTTTACTTGATGTGCTGCTTTTTTTTTAACATTTCACCAGCACTTTTTTGTTGCTTTTGTTGTCATTTTTTATTCGTTGCGAAAAAATATTGGCCAATGACAGCAACCAACCACATTTGTTGGTTATGCCGGGCGACAATTTGTTATGACAGCGAAAACGATTTTCATAATTGATAACGCATAAAAAGAGAGAGAGAAAGTGAAATGACAACAACAACAACAACAACAACAACAACAGCAAGAACAACGGCAAGAACAGCGAAAACAGTAGTCAGAAGAATAACAAACACAGCGCATTCGGTGCAACAACAAACAATTGTCAAAGCATCGATAAAATAACGAACAACAACAAATGCTATGATGTTGATAACAAAGTGCAATAACAACAACAAAGATTGCAGCATACAAAAGCAAACTAAAAATCGACTGTAGCAGCATGGCTTGGCTTGGCAAAAGCAAACATTTTGACAGCTGTCAAACACAGATATGTGGAATGCAATTTTAAGGTCCCCACAAACAGAAGCGATACGATACAGCCCACATATGCAAATCGTATCGCGTCCTACACGATTTTGCTGTGTGGGCTGTATCGTATCGCTCCTGTTTGTGGGGACCTTTAAGCTTATTTTATTGTTTGGTTTGGTTTTGTTTTGTTTTGTGTTTATTTTTTTTTGCATAGTGGCTTATGATTCGAAACGAATTTTTATTATTTTCATTTTCATCTATAACGCCGAAACTCCACAAGAGAAAAATTATGTTACTTTTGTCTACCATTATCATGTCTAACATCCATGTTTTCATATGCGTGGGCACTTCATGGTGTTATAACATCATTTGTAAAATGGCACCGAATTGACATGCCGTGTACGCAGAAGTACTTAGAAAGTTAAAAAAAAATTGTTTAAAATTAGCGATGCTGCTCGCAAACTGTATACATATATGCACTTAAGGTTCTTTTTATTTATTTTTTAAGCCAAAACAATCAAGCAAAATGGACGCCGTGCGAAATTTAACGTTCAATGTGGAGATGTTGCCACTGTGAAGTTTTCGTTGAAATGAAAAATTAGCTGTCAAATCATCAAAGTGACAGCTCATGTTAAGGCATTCATGTTAAAGCAATTGCTTTGACATCTCTGTTATACCAAAAGACAGAGACGGTCTCCATTTGAAATCTATGTATGTTATAATGGTGCTTGTTATGACGGAATTCTCTTTTGTGGAGACGCCGGGTTAATCCACAATTGGAAATTAATCAAATCGATAATGCAGTTGATATTTTAAGTGTCACTTAGGACTAGGGTTGGCAGACGTGCTGATTTGATAAGTACAAAACACTTATTTTCGTGATCCGTTCTGATGGTTTTAAAAACCTTACGAAATACTGATTTTTTGGATTTTGTACTGATTTTTAGCCGACACTAAAAAAATTAATTTCAGGGACTGTAACGGTTATGAGTTATATCCAAAAAGTTGATTTTTAATCATTATTAGCTGAGTTTTATTTTCTGCTCACAAAATAAAAGTTATTTCTTGAGTTTTATTTTTCCATCAGAAAATAAAAGTTATTTTTTGAGTTTTATTTTTCGATCAGAAAATAAAAGTTATTTTTTGAGTTTTATTTTTCCCTCAGAAAATAAAAGTTATTTTTTGAGTTTTATTTTTCGATCAGAAAATAAAAGTTATTTTTTGAGTTTTATTTTTCGATCAGAAAATAAAAGTTATTTCTTGAGTTTTATTTTTCCATCAGAAAATAAAAGTTATTTTTTGAGTTTTATTTTTCGATCAAAAAATAAAAGTTATTTTTTGAGTTTTATTTTTCCCTCACAAAATAAAAGTTATTTTTTGAGTTTTATTTTTCGATCAGAAAATAAAAGTTATTTTCTGAGTTTTTTTTTTTTTGCTCAGAGAATAAAAGTTTTTCAGTTTAATTTTGGCTGCAATTGTAGATTTTGCCATATAAATAGGTAAAGTAGATAAATAAATTTTTTATTTTTTTTGTTTATAAACTTTACCTACGTGTTAATGTGGCAAAATCGACAGCTGCAGCTACAATTAAACTGAAGAAACTTTTATTCTCTGAGCAAAAAGATAAAACTCAGAAAATAACTTTTATTTTCTAATCGAAAAATAAAACTCAAAAAATAACTTTTATTTTCTGAAGGAAAAATAAAACTCAAAAAATAACTTTTATTTTCCGATGGAAAAATAAAACTCAAAAAATAACTTTTATTTTCTGAGGGAAAAATAAAACTCAAGAAATAACTTTTATTTTCTGATGGAAAAATAAAACTCAAGAAATAACTTTTATCTTCTGAGGGAAAAATAAAACTCAAAAAATAACTTTTATTTTCTGATCGAAAAATAAAACTCAAAAAATAACTTTTATTTTCTGATGGAAAAATAAAACTCAAGAAATAACTTTTATTTTCTGAGGGAAAAATAAAACTCAAGAAATAACTTTTATTTTCTGAGCAGAAATTAAACTCAGAAAATAATGATTAAAAATCAATTTTTTTATAAAAATCGAAAAAATAAAAGTTAATGCACCTAGAGATAGTCTGCGTTAAGGTGATTACATCTGTGTACTTCTTTTGTGTTTAGCATTTCTCCTTCAGTATGATTTTTTTAGTCAAAATTTAAAAAATAACGATTATTTGCAATCCCTGATTAATTTTTATCACCCTGCTCTGTTTTTAATTTTCCAACTCTTTTCATTTGACATTTGTAATGCCGTGGTTATGCTTACGACAATACTCGACGAGCAACGTGTAATCGTTGTTGTGTACTCCGACGAATGAGAGAATTTTCGGACTCTCACATCGATGAAATTTGCTGGGTGAAACAAGCACCCAGCACGCCGAGGTTTCGGGGTAATAATGTGTTATGTTGTGTATGTGCGTTCTAATCATCGATTTAAGCGTCGATTTAAGGGTCACTCGGTTGCACGTTGTGACCCATATCTGGGGACCCGGCCTAGGCATAAAACAATTAAAAGAGTTTAATATGTTTAAGCCATCATCAAGACCTTTCATTTGAACACTGGAGGGTCGTCTGGGTGCATGTTTTGACCCGTATCTGCAGACCCGACCTGGAGATCATAATTAAAAGAGTTCTATGTTGAAGTCCTCATTAAAACCTTTAATTTGACACCAATATCGCTTCGAAACATTCGAGGGTCAACCGGGTCCATGTGTTTTTTTTTTTTTGTTTTTTTTTTTTTTGGGACCCAGCCCAGGCATCGCAATGAAAATAAGTCTATGTGGAAGCCCTACGCAACGCCTTTCATTTGATACCAATATTGCTCAAAGACTTGCCGTTGCTGGGTCCACATTTGGGCCTATATTCCGAGAAGTTACCACTTTTTCATAAAGATCGTTTGATTAGTTTGGGAGTCCACAAGAACACACACATTGATTTTTAACACGCTTGTATTAGCTTCACCTGTATGTATGTATGTATGTATGTATGTATGTATGTAACTTCATCCCATCCTAAAAGTTGAAACATTTAACTAAATTATTATATCTTTCAAACATTCACTTTTTTGTGTTCTCTCTATTATTTCTATTCTCCTCCGGATTCGAAACATGACATCAACAGCCCAACGGCATCATATAGTAGGACATTCAACATTATATTTTATGCTTCATTGTGGCTTTTATGTTACCTTTCTGCAAAATAGCCTCTATGAATTTCAATTCACTCCCGTATACAAGCCAATAAGTAACAAGCTTGCAGGGTACGGAAAAACTCACTCACGAACGCTCAAAAATACATTTTTCTCAAATCACAAACAAATGTTCAAAGAAAAACGTATAACCACTCAAATAGCGAGCGAACTAACGCACAACAGCCAACGATCGCTCATAGCGATGGCGATAAACTCAATGCATAAATTCACTCAAAAATAAAGCTTGAAGCTTTCTGTTTTGGGTTTGTTGTATTTGCAATAACATCAACCGCATGTACAATGTACATACATACGTATGCAGAGCAAGAACTGGTTTTGTGTTTTGTGTAACAAGCTGTTTTGTCGTTGTTGTGTTTGCAATAAAAAACAATCGCATGTACATACATATGTATGCAAAGCAAGAACTGGTTTTGTTTGTAATTCATTTAATAGTAAGTGCTGAATCACCGAAAAGGAACCCTAATTACATTTTTATACAATGTTTTGTAAACGTGAGGTGAAAAAAATTTCTCTAAAAATAAAAAAAAAATAAAAAAAAAAAAAATGCGCCACTCGGGACTCGAACCTGAGCTGCTTGGTCCGTAGGCAGCATACCTCACCATTACGCTACAATCGTATTCGGAACTTTGTGGTCTAAATTCGAATTTATTCAATCAGGTTTCTTTTTTTTTGTTCTTTTCAAATGCTTCACCTCAACTTCTCTTCACTTTCTGATTGTGAAATATAACAAAACGTTTGGGAAATTTTGTATTTCCAAACTAGTTTGGAAAACCTTGAATAAAAGGGTTTGGAAAATATTGCATAATAAGCTATTTTACTTCACTGCATATTGGGATTTTTGGTAGAAGTTATAAATACATACATATGTATGTAGATCTATTTCGGAGAACACCACATCCCATCAGACTTCTTTTTACTTTTATTCTAGCGTCCGCATAAAACATCCTTTAATGAAAAATTTCACTAAAAAGTCAAAAATAAATAATAGCTTAAAAAACTAAAAAACACGCTTTAATCTTAAAAATCGTACTAAAAATTGAGAAATAATTTAATTAGAAACAAAATGATGAACGAAAATATAAGTATTTAAGGAAAAGCGTGGGGGTGCTCAATAATATTTGAACATGAAAATATTCGATTCGTACAACTAGTACAAAAATATACCTAGTTGCGAAATTAAAGAGTACGATATATGAAATCTCAAAAAAGTCAAAATAAAATTATTAGTAAAAAAACACCGATTTTAAATATTTTTTGACATACTGAGCACCCCACGCTTTTCCTTAAATACTTATATTTTCGTTCATCATTTTGTTTCTAATTAAATTATTTCTCAATTTTTAGTACGATTTTTAAGATTAAAGCGTGTTTTTTAGTTTTTTAAGCTATTATTTATTATATAATAGACTAGCTGACGCCCACAACTTTGTCTGCGAAACTTAATATCCCAATGCAGCGGGTTCGCCTTTTGTACCCGAGTTCTCCATTACCTACATAACAAACACACGTTACAAAAATTAACAAAAACGGACCATAAATACGGATTTTCTGAACATCTCGACTCCACCGCCACCTAGCGGGTTAATTTTTTGTAACAGAGTGTTTGATTACATAACAAACATACGTGCCAAAAACGAATAGAATCGGATCGAAAAGAGGGCTTTTGCGAATATAGCTACTCCAGCGCCATCTAACGTTGGAAAATATAGCCTATGTCGAGTGGACTTATCCAAATAATGTACTGTCAAAGTTTGGCAGAAATTCGGCCAGTAGTTTTTGAGCCATTTCCTCACAGAAAGTATCTCTATCGAAACTCGCTAAAGGCAGAGGGAAAGGGAGACCTCCACTACGTTGGGTAGATCAAGTGGACAGCGACGCTGCCTGCCTCGGTATATCCAAATGGCGCCATGCTGCACGGAACAGAAAGAACTGGCGCGCTTTATTTGGTGTCGGCCAGAATCGTCTAGACTCTAGACCAGCGATGCGCGATGGCTAAAATCTAGCCACCAAATGGCTAAAACGGCAACGCTGCTGATTATTGCTTGTCGTTTTCCACTTTGGCCTACAGTAGGCGCACCAATACACACTAATTTTCGGAGATTGTTTGAATGTGTTTGTGTGCCCATCCCTGCTCTAGCCCTGCAAAAAAATGTGCGATCAATCCCGAAAGAGATTTGTCCTCGATTGATCTCTTTCGAGAACAATCGGTCCACAATTAGTCCCCGATTGTTCCCGTACGGGTATAAATGTAGACTAATTGTAGACCAATTGTTCCCGAACGGGTATAAATGTAGACTAATTGTAGACCAATTGTTCCCTAACGGGTATAAATGTAGACTCATTGTAGACCAATTGCTCCCGAACGGGTACAAATGTAGATCAATCGTTTACATCCCGAACGGGTACAAATCTAGATTGATTAAATGTAGAAATTTTATAAAAATATTCAATGTATTAAAAAAATTTATATCAATAGGTAAAATTAATTGAACACAATTTCTCTTAATAACAATGGTGAATAATAATTTTAACGAAATGTTACCAAAAATGTCCATTGAAAAATCAATTACAATTATACACTAAAAACTGATTATTTAAAAAAATTTTAATTTATTGAATACATTTTTTACAAAAGTAAAACTTATTGTATAATCTTTATTTAAATTGGCATGAATATTTATAATTTTTAAGGATTGGTATAAAAATAGCCTTGGCTTACAGCTTTGAAAAACTCTTCACATGTCTTTTACACTAGTATAATGCATACTTAAAACTTAAATATTTGGAGAAAATACCTAATTTATTTAAAAGATTTCCCTACAACATGAAAGATAATTGAATAAACTTTATCTTAATATATATAACAATTTAAAATTTTTAGAAATTTTCATAAAAAAATAGCCTTGGCTTAGAACTTCGAAAAACACTTCACTCGTTTTACTTTTTAAAATTCGGTTTTGTGTATATGTAGGTGTGAAATAGAGGTTTTTAAGGTCCCGGGTAAGTATAGACGCGATTAATCCACATTTATACCCGTTCGGGATGTAAGCGATTGATCTACATTTGTACCCGTTGGGGATGTAAGCGATTGATCTACATTTGTACCCGTTTGGTATGTTAGTGATTAATCTACATTGGTACCCGTTCGGGTATACAAGTTGAACAATTAGTCTCTTCGAACAAATGCGATCAATTCGCCCCATATAAAGAGATGTAAAATTGTATTAGTCGCATGCTCCCTTGCGATTTATCCCGGACACGTCCCGGATCAATCGCATTATTTGCAGGGAGACCATTAATGCGCAGCGTCGATTGCGCAACCTATACACACGCAACAAATTTGGCTTAGTGTGCGCGTACTGGCATCGCACTCATTGCTTGCTAGCAGCACGCACACGATTCGTATGTGTAGCCGATCAGTTCCCTGGAGCTCGTGTGCCTATGGCTGGTCTAGACGGTTAAGCGCCAACTAAGAAGAAGATGTATTGAAGCAAGCGCAAGCAAATCGGAACTATTAACTGTGTAGCGGATAGTCAAGCTTAGGCCAACTAAGAATTTCTCAAACTCGACATTTTCTTGCAAACCTGCAAAGGCACACCTGGCTAACCATTGGTTAGCGAATGTACACTGAATTATTTTATAATAAATTGGTGTCGTTTATTGAAATGTTCATATTACTTTATTGAATAAAAATATACAGAATTTTTTTTTATACAAAATAATTTTAAACTTCACTTTCACGAATTTCGAACTTAAATCGTTGTGCCTTTATAATAATTACATTTTATTATACTATGTTTAAAAATTCTATAAAGGCACAATGAAATTCGGGAAAGTGAATTTTTTTATTCCAGGAACCAAAACAGTTATAAAATTTTAACATAAAAATCCTTGAAAACTGTCATTTCTGGACTTTTAATATATTTGAAATAAAAACAACTTTATATCCGGAATTTTATTTTTTAAGTCCAAGAATAAAATTTAAATCCGGATTTTTATTATTTCCGGCCGGCCAAAAAAAGTCCTTTCTAATAAAATTATAAAAATGACGGCTCATGCGATTTAACTTTCGTTCTCGGACTAAAAAAAAAATAAAATTCCGGATTTAACAGTTGTAAGAGGAGTCCTCCCCAAAAGGTTAGAAAAATAAAAAGGATATTTGATCCTGTAGAGGTCCTAATGTCAAGGATTTTCACCTAGCATCATTTTCTGGTTCGGACATTTTTGAACTCGGAAAAAATAATAACAATTATTATTAAAATTGTATTCTAAATTATACCGCTATATAAACACAGTACGGAAATATTATTAGGGAGTTTGTGTTGGTGAGCGTATGTGATACTTCTCATTTGCCATAAACTTTAGTAACAAACTTTTTATGGTCCTTACATCCTTCTTCTTTAAAGACCATTACACTATATCCATTTTTATCCACGTGAATTGTTGGCATTGTTATGCCGCTTCCTTCTGTCTCTTCATAAACCAGAACCGAAGTAATTTCTTTTCTGAGGTTTTCGTGTTTCTATTTTAGATTAAATTATTTAAAATAGCATTAATTACACGGTATAATAGTTTAACTTACAGGTACATAGGTAAAAATATCCTTCGCAGTCCCTGTCTTGATTAACTTATCAGTTGGCTTCTCTTCTCCCCAGAAACCAAGCAGTTTCTTGTCTCCGGGTGCAAAAAATCCCGGAATTATAAATGAAGCAAAAAATGCAACTAACAAAAACGACTTCATATTTAAAATTCGAGTAAAATTAGGTATTTTCTTAAGTGCCAGCCAAGGGAACTGTATTTAAAACACTACTGGTCGATCTATCGACGAAGTCCAAAATATACCAAAAAACAAGTAAGGAAGCCTAAGTTCGAGTGAAATCGAACATTAGATACTCAGCTGTATGCTTTCATTGTTTGTTTGCGTTTGATGGAAACACGGCGTATTTTACATAAAGCGAGTGCCGCATAAAGTGGGCGTGGCCACGCCCATTTTCAACATTTTTATCAGCCATCCAACTAAGCATATGAATATTATTATTTGTGCAAAATTTCATTCCTTTATGACTTCTAGTTACAAAGATTTCACGTTACAAACTCCCAAAGGGTGTTCCAGAAATATCTTTGTTAAGAAGTAGGCATGGACATAAACCGATTTCAATAAATTTTTGCGTGTCTATTAACACAAGTTATAAAAGTGTATAAACCAAGTTTCGTTATAATATCTCAATTATTTGTCGAGTTATAGGCTCAGAAATCTCGTATATTCCTGTTTCTAAAAAGAGGCGGTACCACGCCCATTTTCCAAAATTTTTGTGTTTTTCGTTTTATGTCTGCAGTTGGACTCCTGCTATAAAATTTCAATTATATATCTTTATATTTGACAGAGATATCGCTTAAAATGTTTTTATTAGGTTACTTTATAAGACCCATATATAAAAGTGGGCGTGGCCGTCAACCGATTTTGGAAATTTTTCGTCCAAACATTTGCCTAAGTAAGTATATCAAGCGTACCGAATTTCATCGATATATCTTTAACGGTTTCTGAGTTATGACTCATAAAACTTTCAATGTTTGCCCCTTGATAAGTGGGCGTGGCACTGCCCATTTTCCAAAATTTCACCATATTTCTTCATAAGGGCCTGAGCTCAATACGTGTGTGAAATTTTATCACTCTAGCTCTATTAGTGACTGAGATACAAAATTTCCGATTTTTACTATATTGTATTATATATTATATATTATACTATATAGGGGAGGTGGGCGTGGTCATGGTCCGATTTCGCCCATTTTCAATACCATCCGTTCCTGTCTTGATACCAACTTACATTTCAAATTTCATCAAAATATCTCAATTTTTGCGCGAGTTATCGTGCTCACAGACGGACAGACGGACGGACGTGGCTCAATCGATTTCTCTTTTCACCCTGATCATTTTGATATATATAAGTCTATATCTATCTCGATTATTTCATTCTGTTACAATCCACCGTTATGTGATTAAAACTATAATACTCTGTGTACTAGTACAGCTGAGTATAAAAAAACAATATATGTATATATGTATTTACATAAGTACATATGTATGTACATATATGTACGCCTGTGTGCGTATATTTGCGAGTACTATGCATTTGTTTAAACAAAAATTTTATGAAATTACTAGCAAATACCCGTCCCGCTTCGCAGCGACAAACAAAAGTTTTTATGTTATAATACCTTTACCTTTACCTTTACCTTTACCTTTACCTTTACCTTTACCTTTACCTTTACCTTTACCTTTACCATTACCTTTACCTTTACCTTTACCGGTACCATCCATCACCATCCGGGCCCACTACTTGAACCATCTCTGGGAAACCGACTCAAAAAATAACAATGAAAATTTCTGTATGTTGAAGCCTTGCTCGACATCTTTCATTTGATACCAATATCGCTTAGAAACATTCGAGTGTCATCCGGGTCCACGTTTTGGCCCATATTTGGGGACTCTGCCTAGGCATTGCAATGAAAATAACTCTATGTTGAAGGCCTGCTCAGCACCTTTCATTTGATACCCATATTGCTCAAACACTTGCTGGGTCACTCTGGGTCCACATTTGGGCCTATATTCCGGTAAGTTCTCACTTTTTCGAAATTCTATATACCCTATTATGTGCGCTAATACCATACGAATCTACTGTAAAAATTTCATAAAGATCGGTTGATTACTTTGGGAGTCCATAAAGGACACACACACACACACACACACACACACACACACACACACACACCCACATCAATTTTTATATAATAGATATGTAGGTACATACATATGAATATACCGCTGGCAAACGCTTCAAACAAGCCGAAAAGCCCGACTTTCCAAAATATTTTCGGCGATATTCGCCTCGATTCGCTTTAACTTTTTGTCCATCAGAACCCTGTAGGAAATTTAATTAATTTTAAATCACTTTATAAACTACTTTATTTTCAATAACAACTAATTGAAAATGTGACTTTTTCCTTTGCAATGAACTGACTTTTTTAACACGGCGATGTCATAGCAAGCAGTCAATTGCCCTATCCTGCATTTGTTTTCAACTACTTTACTAGTAGTTTAAAATAAATAACTTTATCTTGAGTTTCTTTTCAACTACTTTATTTGTTTAATATAAATAACTTAATCCTGCATTTGATGTCGAAATTCAAGAAATGGTAAAAATGCGAAACAAATTTTCCTCAAATTTCGCAAATCGTTCTCAAGTTGATAAACAATATTTGAGAAACAATTGAATTTATGTTAATTTTCAAATGATAAATATGAAACAATATTTTCTCCGTTTGAGAATTTCGTTTTCAGTGTTTAATGGGAAGTGAAGCTGAAAAACGGTAACCAAAAAATGGAAAAAACAATCTTGGCATACTTAGATCTGAAAACATGTGTTTACATATAAATATGTACATATACAAGAAACTGTCCCGCGCTGCATTTGTTTAAAGCTACTTTAAAATTAGTTGAATATAAATCATTTTTAATATATTTATTTTTGCAACTAACTTTTTTTTTCCGTGAGGGAATGTCAAACTCAAGTCAACATTGACATTCTTCTGTATTCTTCTGTACACGGCGATTTAAAAACGAGAAGAAGATGAAGTCAGCTGTTCACTTACCATTACCATATGAATGAATTTGTCTTGGTTTGAATTTGATGTACTATGTACATATTCGCCTTGTTATTTTTTTTTTGTCGATTTTTGTCAATTTTTTTTAATTTCTGAAATCCGTCTGTAAACAAATGTCGTGGAAGCGTTTTATACGTAGAAAAATAAGAGGAATCCTGTGCTCTTCTTCATTTCCATTGTATGTACATATTCATAATGAACAATCAGTGCTCCAAAATATGTTCATCGTCTATATTTTCCCTGCAGGGAACTCAATAACTAGTGAGCAAAATTTCTAGTTCCGAACTAGCGAAAAACTGTCAAAAGGGAACTAAAACAAATGTAGTTAGACCCTCACCAGTTCAGAAGGAGTGAATTGAGTGATCATTATAAGACAACTTTGATTTGTCTGCAATTTCGAAGTGACAAAAATTCTATGAAAATTTTTCGTTCGTTTAATTACCGTCGGCTTTGTGCATTTCTGCAATT
Organism: Urophora cardui; assembly: GCA_960531455.1. Lineage (NCBI taxonomy): Eukaryota > Metazoa > Arthropoda > Insecta > Diptera > Tephritidae > Urophora > Urophora cardui. The sequence continues at coordinate 3,873,068 of OY482671.1, read as the reverse complement.
CTCAGATGTTTAGTGAAGCATTTTATTTAAAGAATTTTCTATTTGCATCTTGTATGAAATGAGATGTTCCCCTAATTATGCTTTTCCGATCCCTCAGGCTTATTTTTATTTTTTTTTTATTTTGTTATTTTTTAAATATTATTGTAAATTTTTATTAAATAAATAAATAAAAAATATTTGTTAAAAAAAAATAAAAAAAAATAAAAAATTATCATCCACCTTGACACCGACAGGATTCGAACCTGCGCCCCTCAGATTGAAAGTCACATGCGTTAGCCAGTCGGCCATCGCGCCACTTGCATGATGTGTGTCAAATCCTGCACTTAAGCGGCAGTGTAAAACTGTAGAATTTGTAGGTACTTGTAGCTAGTTCGGAACTATCGAAATTGTGTCAATAAACGAACTAGTGAAAACTGTAGAATTTAGTACTAGTTCGGAGCTATCGAAATGTAATGCAGAGGGTGACAATTGACACCGCCTAGGACATCTCCGTGTTAAATTCGCTAGTTGATAACATGCAAAAGAGATTAAGCTCGCACTAGTAGTGTCGAAAAATGCACTAGAAGCGACCTACTTCGGCACTAGAGATTTTCCCTACAGGGTTCTTGTATACAAAAAAACCAAAAAAAAAAATAAAAAAAAAACACATGTAAGAGTTACCAAGTAGCCAACGGTGAAAAAATAACATATGTATTTTGGTAATTAATTATCAAGTTCGGCAACCGTGATCAAAACCAGGCAAAAAGCGAAATTTTACAGAAAGACATGTTTAATTGCTGGTAGCGTATCCAAACGAGTTTTAGAACAGGATAGAGAAGAAGTTACATATGTCAGTGACATTAGAAATCCGTAAAAAATTCGCTAGACTTGAGAGTAAAATAAGTGAATATTTTAAAAATATAAGTACACGCGCGCCATCTGCTGGAGCATTACGGTGGTTATAACCTAATCTCATTAGTAAATATGTGGCATATATTTAGGCAGCAGCTAGAAATTACATACATACATACATACTGGTGAAACTAATAAAAGCGTGTTAAAAAAGAGTTTCATAAATAACTCGCTCTCGATTCTTTTTTATCGTCTCACTGTTCCTTCTGTGGTTGAATTCAATTTTTGAATTTTTACTCGTATAACTTTCATGAACATGCCCAAAACTCAAATCCAGAAGGAGGGTTGATAAACTCACCAAAATACATAATACATACATATACATATACCAATATGATCAGGATCATGAGCTGAATCTACGAGTATTAAACCATGCCTGTCTGTCTGTCTGCCCATCTGTGTGAACGCAAATTAATCACTCATTTTTTGAGATAGCTGCTCGAAATTCGGACTTGCATATATGTATATCTATGTATGTACAGGGCCGCCGAGAGAAAATCCGGGCCCGGGGTCAAAATAACTAAGGGCCCCCATACTAAATGAACAAATTCTCAAAATCAAAATTCAATGAATATATCGAGCCGTATGCGCCGGAAAGATGTAAAGGCCAAATTCAAAAATGTTCAGGAGAAGGTTTTTTAAAAATTTTTTTACTTTCATTTCTTTATTTCGATTTCTTTTTTTTTTTGCTTTTCGACAATCTTTAATCAACTTTAACCACCAAAAATATAAAACTATACTTTTCTAAAACGAAATTTAACGCTGATCCCGAATAGCATATCCATTTTTTTGTGGCAGACGCTGTTTCTGAGATATCGGTAAAAATGTAGAAAAAACCGTATATAAAAGACATTGCATGACATACACACATAAGTGCATAAAAGATTGTATTAGCCACCGTAGCGATTTGGCATCTAATAAGAACTGGTAATGAGAATCCCAACAAACATTTTTTGCCTTTGCACTTAAAAATTGGTCAAGTAGTTTGGTTACAATGGCAAAAAGAATGAAAAAATCTAAGTTTGTATAAGGAATTTCAGATCCGACTCCTATCTATCCCATAAAGAATTTAAATGTGAACATTTTGAGACTACTTTTGCAATAATGGGATGTATCAGTATTTATATTTACCTATTTTTATTGAGAGTTCTTAACCAAGCATTTTCCGTTTCTTTATAAAACTTTATTAAGGAGTAACATTTAACATTATTTCTTTCCATTTATTATGAGTTTTGAAGTGCACATTGTCTCTCAAAACAGTGATCAATAGGATAAAGAATTAATTGAATAAAAAAATTAATGGATTTCGCGATTTTAAGGAGAGGATAAATAATGAGGGATGTAAGTACTTTTGGCTATTCTTTTGTAATTTTCTGGATTTGTCTCCCATCATGTCCTTGTTCCAAGATCCTTGATATCGCCTTTCAAAAACTATTAAGTTCTGATGAGATCTCTCGCCATGTTCATCACTTTCAGCATCTACGTTTGGAGGAAAATTATCGAGATTCAAGAAATTAATTTTGGAGAAATTTTAGAAATACACAACCAGTTTGCTTAAAATTGCTCTAAGCAGTAACAAAAGGGACCCTAACTATCGTGAAATCGTTAGAACTTTATTCCAAAATTATGGAGCAATAAAGTGCAATATGCCGCTCAAGAAAACCATATTGGTCATCGATATGTAATAAAATACCAAGTAGAAGTCTTCAAAGTGATAAAACCCTTAGTTAAATTCCAACAAAACTCCGTTAAATTTGTTTATCTGTCACTAGTCTTCAATAATTTGAAAAGCAAAAAAGATGTAAAAGCCACTTCGTACTCACAAAAAAAGTAAACAAACTGAACTTATGTACTTACATCAAAATTGCTTTTCATAACGGTACATTTTTCAAACATAAAATTTCTGGAGAAGGTGTGGGTGATGACAAGTAAGCCATTTCTACAAAAAAGTGAAAATCGGAAATCATGGCCTTTACATCTTTCCGGCGCATACGGCTCGATATAGTTACGAACTTTAATTTATCTATACATGGCCGCTGTGGTGCAGTGGGTATAGTGCTCGCCTGCTATGCCAGGCTTCTGTTTTAGCCACTCAAAAAAAAAAAAAAAATGGACGTGTTTTTGTAGCGTCCGGAACGCAGTTTAAGTGGCTAAAACAGAGGCATTAAACTAAATTTCTGTCGCTAACATACTTTAATCATTAGCTGTGGCCTAAATCTTTCCTTTTATCATAAAACGATACAATATTTCGCGATATTTCTGCCTCAAAAGTTCAAAAAATCGTGCGAACATACCGTCCGAAACGCCCAGGATATACCCATATCGCTGTATAAGAATTTGCATAATACCGAATTTTTCTGTTGCAACAGAAAACGAATTCAAATTTATGCTGCAAAGTCGACGCCAAAAACCAACAATTCCTTAAGTGGGGTGCAGACACTTTAAGAGATTTATAAAATTTGTTGAAATTTAAAATGATTGCTATCTACGAAAGGTGATTAAAGGTGTTGTTCGTTTATTTTCTGTAAGCAAAAACTTGGATATCATTTTGAGATTCCCGGGCCCTCTAAAGCCCGGGCCCGGGGCAATTGACCCCCTCAGCCCCCCCCCTCTCGTCGGGCCTGTGTATGTACATACATATGTACGTACATATCAAAATGATCAAGGTGAAAAAAGGAGTCGATTGAACCATATCCGTCCATCCGTCCGTCTGTACGCACTCCAACTTGCGCAAAAATGTAAATATTTTGATGAAATTTGTAATACAAATCTCGCTTAATTCAGACCGGTACGGTTGGTATTGAAAATGAGCGAAATCGGACCGTGACCACGCCCACTTTCCCCATATTGCCTGCATAGAATGCGCGATATCTCAGTCACTAATAAATATAGGCCGAATGATCAAATTACATCCACGTAAAGAGCTCAGCAAATATTTTAACGAAAAATTGCCAAAAATCATTTGACGACAGCGTGCACTTTTTTACATATACTTATGTATGGGTATTATAAAAGAGCCTAATAGAAACATTTTGAGCGATATCTTTGACGAAACAACAACAACAACAAACAAACAAAATTTTCGAAAATGGGCATGCCACCACCTCTTTATAGACAAAGCAATCTACGAGGTTTTAATTAAGGAATACAGCTTAGTAACTATCTAATGTTCGATTCCACTCGAACTGGGCTTCCTTACTTGTTTTATGTTTTCGCATGTGTCTCCAAAATAAGTAGATACAGGAACTTAAGAGCTCATTAACTTTATTGTGGGAATCGCACTCATAAAAAATGCGCGTGTTCAAAAAAAAAAAAGCCCGCGTTCAAAAACAGCAAATAGAACTAATTAATTTGGCGTGTTTAATTTAAAACAAAAAAAAAACAAACATATGTGTAGGTAACGGGAAAAATATGGACATATCGTCGCCGTGAAGGCAAATAGAACGGTTGACTAATCATACTTTATTTATGAATTTAATTCGAAATTTCTGTAGATTCATGTGTTGCTGATGATTTGTGCGACAAAATTTACATTGGGATTTGTATTACTAAGTATTTTGTCGTTTTTGATGTGTAAACATCTTTGCTTTAGCTACGAGTAATTCACTAAGCCGCCTCGCCTTATAGGGACCTAAAAAATGTCCACCGTACGCCTCCCCCCCCCCCTCCGCCCTTATTTTTGGAAAACATTTCCACTGTGTAATTTATTTGTTTTAAATGCGTATCTTCATTGATTTTGCGCATTTTGAAATAAAGTCCGCAATTATACGTTCTTTGGTACGGAATTGGAGAAAATTTTCTAACGAACGGTATTGCGTTGAATTCGAAGATAGGGAAGACATCTATTGACAAAAATTTCAAACCATTTCACTTATTCACAATAGAAAAAATTGGCATAATCAGTAAAGATCAGTTTAATGAGCAGCTGGCATACTCTCTAAAGGTCTCTTAAAGTCTCCAACATTTTGTATGGAAACTGTCAGCCAAGAGAGCAGAATCGAGTATAAGCGAGCAGAGAAGTGCCCAATAAAACACTCCTATACATAAGTTTAATGAATGTATTTTGTTATCTTATGTTATAAGAATTCAAAATCTTTCTCTCATATAAAAAAAATTTTTTGAAATAATTAAAACTTAAGCCGGAATTACAATAGCGCTGTGGCAGTAGCAGTGATCGTTTTTCGAAATCAGCTGATTTTTAGAAACTACGGTTTGCAATGAAGCGGCACATAATACAGTAGAGGCAGCTGGCAGCACCGCTCCGTTTAGCCCAAATTCTAAATTCGCTGCCGCTGCCTTGAATCGCAGCCATCTTCAAGTGTTGATGTGAACTTATGTCTGTTTCCGTACTATCCAATGCAATATATTTTTTTACTCATTTTGTGTTTCCGTACTTTGATGCCAGCAAGCAGGAAAAAATTTAATTTTTACTTAATTGATTTCCACTATCAAATATTGCTGGCGGAATGAAAAAGCAAAGAAGAAGAAAGAGCAGAGGAAAAATGAAACAAGATTGATTATTTTAATTGAAAAAAATGGACATGAAAATGGTAAGTAAATTTATGTCACCACGTGTCCCACGTAAAAGGAAACAGACCTAATATATAAAGAAGTCACTGCCAAATACTGCCAATGCTCTATTGTGTTTGGTCAGGCAGTCACTGCTCATATTAGGCGCATCAGCTGATTTCGAAAACCGTCACTGCCCACTGCCACATCGCTAATGTAATTTGGGCTTTATTGTGTTATATTTTAATTATAATAAATTAATTTATGAAGCTCATTTACTTATGTGTGTGTGTGAGAGCTTTTGCCTAAGCTTTTGCGCAAATAAACACTGTAGATGGCACATCGCTGAAACTGCTTTAGTTATATCTTATCCAAGCTTTATGCGCGATAAGGGAAAATTGTAGTCCCAGGTGTTTTCGATTCGATTGTCTCGATTGTTCGAAATATTTGAATACTCTGCGTGATTTTCATGCGTACCTATACGAGTCCAGTCGTGAATAGACGTCAGTCGAAGCAATCTCGATTGTTTGATCGAGAAGAGTGTAAACTTTTGTCTGCACCCAATAAACACAAAAGCGAGGATGGTATCGTGGCAAACTCGAGATGAATTCGCGGAGGTGAATGCTATTTTTCGGATTCGTATCGAGTTCGAGATGGACTCGAGAAAAATCAATTATCGCAATAGCATTTATTAATTTTGTTGGATCTTGCTTTACAAGAAGAAATTCCCTGTTGGGCTTTAATTTACTCTTTAAAACTCCACTCGAGAAATTTAAAAGTTCGGATGATATCGTGGGGAATTCGAGGCGGGTTCGCAGAAGAAGATTTTCTAGAATTGCCAACGATCCGAGAACATAAAAATGCGCGAATCGCTAATGAGAGGTGACTCACCTGGGAATTCGGATTCGCCGATCTATCATCGCGAACTATCGCCGCGATAATATAATCAGAGAAGCGAACTCGTCTCGGATTCGAGGCAAATCCGTTATGTTTATTGGGCATTTACAAAAAGTCCCAGCAAAAAAAAAAACACTGTCGTTTAAATTTTTTATAGAAAAAGAACCACTGAGAAGTTTCTTCAGAAACCAAATATCTCAGCTTGAGGCATAGAAGCACACTTTTTAAAGCTGAACTGATTTTTCGCTCCATTTGGACACATATAACAGAAATGGCACCAGAGCCACTTGAAAAGCTTAAGTAAAAATTCGCAAAGCCTGCATGCCGCAAGTAGATGGCAAACAAGGATTTTCAATATTCTAGGCACATATATCTACATTTCCTTTTTCTTCACCACTTTTTTCAAGCCCTAAAATATGCTACATTTTTTTTTTTTTGTTCACTTTTGCTTACCGTTTTCGACACTTCAGTTATATCCACGGGCGTTACACGATTTAATGCCGCCAAACGTTTCAGTCGCTCACGTGCATGCTCCTCCACAGCGATAACAAAGGCCTCCTGCACCGAATTGCCAATATCCCAAGCTGTAAAGGAAATTAAGAACAAAAAGAAAATTGATAAAATAACGTATATTTTTAATATCGTAAGTTTGGAAAAAAAAAGATTTTCAAATAGTTTTACTTTTCAATACAAAAAATTTTATATTGAAATCTATGCAAATATCTCAGCTAATAACGTATTTTTTTAAATATCGTAAATTTAAATTGTTTGCCTTTAAAAAAATTTGATTAAATTTGATTGTACAGTAGAATCGCACAAAAGTTAACTAAATGGTGCCAAGGGCATTTAACTTTTCCGAAATATTAACTTTTCCAGGTGGTGTTTAAATTTGATGGAACACGGTAATAAACATAATTTTTGGGATATAACATATCAAATTTATTTGAATATCTCAGTTTTAATTATTACAAAGCAGAAACTTAGATTTAATTTACGTACATACATAAAATTTGCTAGCCATCCATCACTTGCATAAAAATTTTTTCCAGGGTACATTTTGGCAAATTCAAGCTTAGCTCTTGATTTTAAAATTGGACCACTAATTGCACAATTGCGTTGCCTTTGGTTCAAAACGGGATATTCCGACTTGTGCAAAGTTTTCTTCGTTACCAATTCCTGTGTGCTTGCCACTGCCTTCAAAATTTCATATCGTTTTTTCTTTATTTTTGAGATGGCCACTTTAGATACACTATAATCTAATGCCAAGCGGTTTCCGTTAATATATTCATCAATTTTTCTTAAAATATCGGCTTTTTGATGTAAATTCAATCTAATTTTCGATGATTTATTCCGCTTTGTTGCCATTTTTAACGCACAAACTATGTTTACACCACTAAATAGTTCAAACGATTAACTACATTTGTACCTCGCGACACCGACAACAATTTTTTACACAGAAATTCGGGGAATGCACGCAAATTCCGGGAATACTTAGAAACAAGGGCAATGAGCTTGTTTTTGCTGAGAAATAAACGGTTGGATTTGAAAAAAAATCGATAAGCTCAGAAAAGTTTACCAAGAGTTAACTTTTTAGAGCCGTACGTGGACGCTCAAATTTGGTTAACTTACCCGAATGTTTAACTTTCTCGCGAGTTAACTTTTGTGCGATTCTACTGTAATATCGTATTTCTTGAAATATCGTAAATGTAAAAAGCATTTATTCGAATATTTTTGCTTGCTAGAACATTCCAATTTTAAAAGCCAAAAAAATAAATAAATAAAAATTTTATTTTCAAATCTTAATATTTCAGCTAATATCGTATTTCTTGAAATATCGTAAATTTAAAGGCATTTATTCGAATATTTTTGCTTGCTAGAACACTCTAATTTTAAAAACCAGAAAAAGTAATATCGTATATTTGGCAATATCGTAATTTTTAATACCGTAAATTTAATTTAGATTAATAGCGCAAATTTTTTATTATCGTAAATTAATTTTTTTTATTTTTTCGCAAATTTTTTGTTATTTCCATAAAAAGCATAAGAAAAAATCTTACTTTAGGTTAATATTGTAAATTTATTATAGTAAATTTAATTTTTTCATTTTTTGCGCAATTTTCCGTCATTTCGTTGAAAAGCACAACAAACGAACCAAAGTCTGCTTTAGGTTAATATCGTAAATTTGGTAATATCGTAAATTTGATTATTTTGCGTAATTTACCGTTATTTTTATAAAAAGCAAAACAAAAAAGTCTTACTTTAGGTTAAATTAAATTTGTTAATATCGTAAATTTAATTTTATTTAATTTTTTGCGAAGTTTTCCGTTATTTCGCTAAAATCACAACAAGCCAAAAGTCTGACTTTGGCGATTGATCCGCCAAATTTGTAGGCTGTGAAATGTTTGGCGGCTTAAACGGCAAAAAGGCAGGAGATGATGAAAGTTTTCTACAATTTCGATTCAAATTTAGTATGTACTGTAGCATTTGGAAAAAAAAATCTTCCCAAACTACACCAAACTTGTCTGCGCCAGCAAACTCAACAAATTTCCCATGCTTTGCCATGCATCGTCGTTGCAGACGCAAATTGCCAAAAATGCAATAAAACGCCAATGTCCAGCTTCCGTTGCTGTACCAAAGGTCGCAGACAAGATTCGCATGTCGCAACTTTCTCAATGCGAATTCCAACTAAGTGGGGCAGTGCTGATGTGTGACACTAAAAATGCATAATCAATGCAACAACAACAAGAAACAGTAGTGTAACGGCCACAAACTGTGCCACGCCAACGACAACCACAACGACTACAAGGCCAGCAAAGCAATAGTGTCGTCGTCGTCGTCGTCGTCGTCGTCGCTCCATTTGCCTACTTTGCTTTGCAACGCAGCGTTTATTACAAATTAAGAAAGCGGAAGAGAAATTTCGCAGACGCACATATGTACATACATGAGACGTACAAGCTGCTACTTGAAAGCTGTTGTTGCAACTGCTGCAATATGTGCATGCAACACCACACATGCCACACAACTTGCTGTAAAAGTGCGCAGGCCGGAAATTGTGCTAGTTGTTCGCAATTCAACCAGTTCCAGTGCAGCGGCTTTGCATAGCGGCACCCTGAACGAGTTGTGTGTCTGTGGCTGCTGCTGATTGTGCTTTGAACTGAGGAGAGGAGCGGGGCACAACGACTGCCAGACCGCAATTGAAAAACGTTCAGCGTTTGTCGATTGAGGCTGCTGATGCTGGTTGTCGTTGCCGTTGCCGATTCAGCATTTGGGCGTTGCAACAGTTGAACGACGTTGGCTTGTTGCACCATTATTGGCATGCCAACCAACCAAGCACATAAATTGCCAGTTGCTGAACTCTTTTTGTTTTTTTTTTGCTTTTGTTGCAGCTGATTTTATTGTTGTGTTTGTTGTTGTTGCACAGTTTTACAAGTTGTGGCCTCTGACCAAATGACCGAAGAGTTGTAATTTTCACTCACTGCCCAAATTTCATTGCGCTCAACTGCCAAACCAGCCAAATTAAAGAAATGAATGCCACTTCACGCGAGTGCAATGATTCATGTTGAGTCAAGGTGAGTTCATGATACAAAATGCATACATACATATGTACCTACTATGTAGTAAATATTATGTATGTATGTATGTACATTAGGCCGTCTCGCCTTATATGGACCAAAAAAGTCCATTCATTTCGAACGCTTCAGTAGAGACCCGAAATAAAACGCGTTCAACATTCGCTTAGGTAGATTTTACAAAAAAAAATTCTGAGAAGACTCCTACTGAAATTTTATGGCGAATAATTTTTTAGAACATTTTAACCCTCTAGTGACCTTAACAGTACTATGGCCCGGTTTCACCAACGTGACTAAAGCTAAAACTAAGTTTTGACTTAAGTTAGCCCAGATTTGGGGCTAACTTACTTTTGGGTTTCACCAAATAGTCTAAGAAAATAGTTTTGCAACCAGCAACCCTGCCAGCTTTTTTGCCAAATACTGGTTTTTTTGGTTGTTTTGGTTGCTGTATTTGCTCAGTTTTTTGGCATATTCGCTCTTTTGGTTGTTGAATTTGCTAAAGCGACTCAAATTCTTAGTTTATTTTTTAGTCAAGGCAAAAGCTGACTAACTTGTGACTTAGCTTAGTTACATGGTGAAACTGAAAACGTAAAAAATCGGCTTAACTAAGTTGAGACCGGTTGGTGAAACCGGGCCTATGGTTTTCGTACTTTCTGAAAAAGCGGTCAAAATAATCTTTTCGTGGCTGAGAATCGCATCTCATTTAATTCAAGTCACATATGTACATCTGAAGACCCTGCAGTTATGTAACCGTCTGCATCTGGTTTTAGCCGCCTCGAGTCAATGACGAGATATTCGAACCTTGATGCATCCCATGGGCGCAAGAACCCCCTCCTGGATATCAATGCCAAGTCCTGCCTGGTCAGCTCATCAGCCATTACGTTTCCCTGAATATCGCGGTGCCACGGCACCAGATCAGGGATATGATATGCCTGCACTGCTTGATTATGCTAGGCTCGCTGACACCGTTACAGATCCCAGAGCCCTCAGAGCCGCCTGAATATCCATAAAAATTTCCATCCTCTTGCCGGCACCGGCACTTTCCGTTGCAAGTAGAGCCTTGCAGGCCTCGCTCTCCGTGTGCGGCAGCCTAATTGTTATACAAGTGTGCGGATGAGTTGCGAAGATATCCGCTCCCACTCCTCATGCCATCCTTGATCCGTTCGTGAAGATTGAAAATGCGTTTTTTTAATACAAAAACAACAAACACATAATTCGTTAATGATTAAAAAATTTGGGTTAACTATTTTCAATTGTTTGCTTTTGATGTTAAGTACATATTATGTAGGTATTTACACATGCATTTATTAGTTCTGTTATTTACTTGATTGTAAAATTAAAATTTATCACAAAGTAATACAATATGTTTTTATTAAAAAACAAAAACAACAACAAACACAAACAAACGGACAAATAGCCAAGCAAACGGCCAAAGAGGCAGGCAAGGCGTGGTGTAATCAGCCAGCCTTACACATGTGGGCCGAAATTCCAATAAACACAAATGTTTGTATACCAAATTAACTGGGTTATCATGTCTACAAACAGACACACACATACACATATGTATATAAACATCTACATACGTACGTTTGCTTACTTATGCATAACTGTATCCACCCACTTGACTTAATGCAAACAAACAAATAAACGAATGTCGCGCCAGAGATGGGCATTATAAGCAACAACTTTTCTTTAGCTCAGCTTTGCCTTCGAACAGTGCGACATATTGCACAGATTGATGTTTTTCTTTTCAAATGATTCTTAATTCAGTATTGCCACTGCTTTTTTCTTCTTCACCAACTAAAATTGGTGTTGTGACAAAAATTGGTTTAGATGTTTATTTAGATGAATTTAAGTGTGAGTGAAAAGTCTTTTAATTCTATGTATATATTTAAAAATGTATGTATAATTCGTAAATAATTTCTTTGTAATAATATGTTGTTGTGTATCTTTTAATGTTTTTAAATAAATTTTTAAATGAAATTATAATCCCCGAGGAAGACGAGAATACCGTCGAAACGCGTAGGAGGATGAAGGAAAATTAAAAAATTTTGCCTCTTAATTTAATCGGCCTAAAAGCTCTTAAAAATATTCATAAAATTGTCGTTGACATTGCGCTTCGCAGCATGTGTAGACTGTCATGGCAAGGTTAATGATTTCCACTTGGTGGGGATGCGCACAGTACACTGCCTCATCGAGAAACATGCACAGAGGCTACGTGAACGCTACTGCAGTTGGCGTTCAGCAGCTGCAGGGATGATGACGAAGAGCAGACGATCGAACACCTCGTTTGCAACTGCGCAGTTCTTAACGGCGCCAGACGGTGCTTTTTTCGGGACCGCTTTCCTGGCTAGTGTACATATATAAAGTCGCAGACATCGACGTAAAAACTTAATGAACTTTATGAGGTTTTCAAACTAATTCAAAAAGAAGGAGTAGGTAAGCTGTTTTCTCCAGGTATCACAATGGAACTCCACACTGGGCTAAGTGTGACGTTATTGCGGCAGCCATTTCAACCTAAACCTAACCAAAATAGCTGTGCTATTCGTGGGGCTGGCTTGTTGCATACAGTTGAGCTCATTTACTTTTGGCGCAACTGTTCAATTCAGCACTGCCCGGCACTGCCCAGTGTTTTTCATATCAACGCGTCTGCATCAGCTCTGGTCTTTCAACGACGCGACGTGTTGTGACACGGCTTATCAGTTAAGCTGGGTATCCACATCATAAGAAATGGCTCAAGAAAAAATAAGCATATGTTTCTTAAGTAATTTTGACGTTTGATTTTTTCTTCAAGAAATATATACAATCGTATATATTTCTTGGCGAAACCAGCATTGCCAACGCCATTTTTCGTCAAAAATTGTAATAGATTTTCTTGTGAAGTGGATACTGCCTTAAGGAAATTTGACACAAGAAAATTTCTTGGCTATTTCTTGAGCGTTTTTTTATATGGAGTTTTAGCATTTCTTGTGATGTGGATACCCGGCTTTACAACTGACTGTTGATATGATTACAAACATATTTGCTTTGTAAACTCGATTATGTTGCACGTAAACCATACATATCTCTAGCTTAGAGTGCAAACTGTCCACTTTTATGAAAAAGTTTATTTTTATGTACATAGAACGCTAGAAAAATGAATAACGCACCGCGCTAAACAAGTCTGTGATACTTGTCATATTTCTACTCGTTTTTATTCAGTGATACGCAAATTGTGTAAGCCCAAAAAGCGAAGAAAATTGTGTAAGTCCATAATATTTATATGAACAGAAAATTTTTTTTCATTTCGATTTTTTTTTTTTATTTTTTGTTTTTTGTCTCTCCTACAAAGTTTTAAAAAAGGACTTACACAATTTGCACTCTAAGCTAGCGATATGTATGTACATATATACGTATGTATGTATGCATGCCATCAGAGTTACCCTGCAAAAATCATTGGATTATATGATCCATTTTGTGGTAGGTTGGAGTACTTTCAAAGTGATCATAAACAGAGACCCAAGCGAGCGACTTGTTTATCCGCATCGGCTCGTAGTTAGCCGAACATTACTACGAATACCAAATGTATATCGCGACAACGACGAAGCAAGTTCGTACATATTAATGTACATACATATGCATGCTTGTTTGAACGTGCATTATTTAGTAATAAAGAGACATTGAAACGCGACACAACATGTTGGTGATTGCGCTAGAAACATTTTATTATTTTTTGTTTTTATTAAAGAAAAGCATAATTAAGTATGTTGTATATAATGCTAATAATCAAATTTAATTGGCAGTCGTTCAAATCTGTTCAGCGATTATTAAATTTCATTAATTTTAGTACCTACTCCATGGATTAATCCCATGTAGGTACTCCTTTGATTACTCGGGTGTCATGCGGAAATCGGAGTATGTGGTCTCTGCCTAGGACATCGACATTATAAATGGACCATATTTTTTATATGAAATGTCGCAGGTTATGGAGTACTCGGTTGGTTCATAGCGAGTACTCTATACACGCGTGCATGGAGTACTCGGCTTTTTTACAGGGTGTCTCTTCTCTCTATGTATGTATGTATGTAGATGTGTTTACAGTATACGCTAAAAAGCAGCTTTTAGTTATAATAGACCATATTTATTTTATTAATAAACCATATTTAATAAATACGTATCTATTAATTTCCGCCAAAGCGCAAACAAATGAAGGAGCGAGTGAGTGCATGAATAATGGTTCCAACAGTCATCAACGCCCGCACATACCCGTGTCAGCTGACACGATCTATCTTATGGGAGTTGCATGTAAACGAAATCTCACCGACGCTGACATAAACGCCCATAGCCGCCCGTATCGAAGAAATCAAACGAGTTTTGATTTTTCCCATAACAACGTGTCAGCTGATTGCTTTTGCTCAACGCGGTGTTGCCGAACGAACTTTTTTAGCCGCTAAAACATTTGAACGGTATTTTTCATTGTATTATTGAACGAAATCAATGCGAGTGTAAAATGTAATAGAATATATCTTTGTTCATAGGAAAACCCGCTTAAGTTTATTTAAGCGAAATATGAGTTATTTGATAATTGTTTAGCTCATTTATTGAAAATAATTATCATTTCTGTATATGTTATTAATTCACATGTAACCATTTTTAATGCCTTTATTTTAGTTTCAAATAAACTTAAAATCGATATTATCCAGTTATAACTTTTGTTTTTCGGAGCATAACTTTTCGCACAGGATGAAATAAAAAAGTTGCATAAATGATGTTATATTTGAAAAATGTACATGTTTGAATGAGATAATAGTTATTTCATATCCCTGCTACATAGGAAATGGATAGCGTATTTTTCAAATAAATGAGAAATTAGCAGGGACCGATTTTAATCGTTATTTTCATTTCTTCGGATGAAAAAATCATTATGAAAACTTTGTTAACAATAAAATGCAAGTATGCCGATACAATGATTTTAGCACATTCTATCCAAATATGAGATCATCTTTATTCTAAAAATTTTTATTTTTTAAATTTTTAAATGACCATTATCTACGATTTTTATTTTTTCGATGAAAAATAATTTTTATTATTGGATTTAAATTTTTCCGATGAAACTTGATCGATATTTTATGATTTTTATTTTTTCGATCAAAAATAATTGTTATAATTGGATTTAAATTTTTCCGATCAACTTTAATCAATATTTTTTTATTTTTTCTCCGATCGTAGTAAACTTTTTCAAATGTTAGTGAATCCTATATTCGATGGCTTGAAGTTGACGATTGTGCCAACATTGGCGCAGTTCTATTTGAGAACAAAATTTGCAAAAAAAAAAAAACAAGTTTTTAGAGTTTATTGTGATCTGAAAAATTTAAATCCAATAATAAAAATTATTTTTGATCGAAAAAATAAAAATCATAAAATATCGATCAAGTTTCATCGGAAAAATTTAAATCCAGTAATAACAATTATTTTTGATCGAAAAAATAAAGATCATAAAATATTGATCAAATTTCATCGAAAAAATAAAAATCAAATTATAACGATTAAAAATGATTTTTTTTATAAAAATGATAATCGTTACGGTCCCTGTAAATTAGGCAATGAAAAGAAAAGAGTAATTTACGATAAATAAAAGTAATTTTTATTTCAAAATTATCCCTTTTACCATTTTTGAACGGATCAACGGATAGCGGGCCAGCGGGTAGTGAACAACTGATATTTTCCGTTATAAAATCCACACAGGCAAACAAAATTGCGACGAAGCTTTTAGAAAATTGTTGGTGTAAGCACGCAATAAAAAAAAAAAATTATGGTTATATCTTTATTTATTGCCAAAAAAGTGTATTTTCTTTTACTTATTTTTCACTGTTCAACAACAAAATTACAAAATGCATCAGAAATGCAACTCTGACTCCTGAGGAGGGACAGGACCACACCACTTAAAAAAGCTGTTTTTACCCGGCCGTCTTTTGTTAACAATTTTTTATTGCGTTAAAAAATTAAGTTCCGCTTCGAATTCGTGTTCATGTGATCAAAACGCGTCGATTGACACCCCAGTTCTTGAAAATTTACCAATTTTCACCATGTCACCTAAACTAGATAATTACCAAAACTTTGAATACAAAATCGAGCATATTTTTATTTAAAATTTTCGCCTACGTCTTTTTTTCTGAAAGAAAACAATATATTTAAAAATTTCAATCGAGAATAAATATCGGTACTAAGTTTGGGTATTTCATGCAAAATTTTTGTGTCTTCCCATTATTTCAAATACGGCAACACTCACACGGCTGTTCAAAATAGAAATCAGCTGATTTTTGTGTTGTCATGCGGGCATGAAATTCGTTCAACTCGTTATGTTTACGGGTACTCGATTCGTTCGGTCGACTTGTTGATGACTGTCGGCACCCTAAATCCACCACCACCGCGAAAATCGCCACCACATGCGGTTGCTGGCCACTCACCTTCTCTCCTTTAGCTTTTTCACCACCACTTCGACCAACTCGCTTTTAGCTGCGCTGCGCTGCTTTGCGTCGCTTTGCTTATTTGTACAATTTATTAGCATAATCTTCACAAAAATCGAACAAACATAAAACATTTTTAATTAACACGAATTCACAAGCAACATAAAAAGTGTTTTGCAACAACAAAAGAAGCGTTTAAGTTACATAGAAAAATAAAATATTTATGTAAATACTAAACAATAGTACAAAAAATGTGTTTGTTAAGAAAATAACACAGAGTGAAAGGTGAGAGATGGGAGGAAAAAATGCTTTATTGCTCGTTTTGGTTTTATGTGTTTTTTTCCTTTCTTTGTGCTAAATGAAACCTTTTCTTTTTGTTGCCTTAGTGAGGGCAATTCCACACAAATTAAACAGAAATCGTAAAAAAACGCTCAAAACAGCCCCACCTGCTTTTATGCCAAAACTTCTACAAAGCAATATTTACACTGAAAATTGGCTACAGAGGCGGCCTAGCGGATAAAATGGGGAGTTGAAATTTATATTAAAAAAAAAAACGCTTAAAATAAGTAGCCAAAGCACATCAGCAGCCGTGCATGGAACTTGCATGCATTTATTATTGTTGTTGTTGCCTTTTTTGCCGCTTTTTATTGCAAGCGCTCATGCGTAAATTTATGCTAGAAAAGAGAAAAATAAAAAAATAAAAAATATTCGCTCGCACTGTTTCATTCATGGTGAAATGTTAATAATTCATGGTAAATAAGCAGTTACGAGCGCGATGGCTGTCTGCGGCCGGCCGTACCGTTGACTTTATAACTTTCATGAATGCAGCTTTTACAAGTTCAGCTAGAAAAGTTTTATATATCAGTTATTTAACAGCTAACATTTTTAAAAATTTCCCTTTTTGGGAATTTTTTTAACACGCACTATTTTCGGGTAAAATAGTCAAAAATCAACTTTAGAGTGGTTGGAGCTTCCATTTTGTTTAGTTTTAAGAATTTCCCTTACATAGGCATTATTTTAAAAAATTTTCCTTTTGGAATTTCTTGTAACACGCACTATTTTCAAGTAAAATCCTCTAAAATATACTGTAGCATTGTTAAAGCTTCCATTTTATTTAGTTTTAACAATTTTCCTATTATAGATATTTTATTTAAAAACTTCCCTTTAAGGTATTTTTTTTTTAAACTTTATTTTCAAGTAAAATGGTCAAAAATCTAATTTTAAATGATTAGAGCTTCCAATTTACTTGGTGGGCAGAATTGTTTTATATGGGTATTATTTTAAATAATTTCCTTTTTGGGATTTTTTGTAATATGCACTAATTTCAAATAAAATGTAAAAAAAAAAACTTGAGTTTCCATTTAAATAGTTTTAAGGATTTTCCCTACGCGTATACTAGTTTTCAAAATTTCCCTTATTGTGAATTTTCGAAAAATGCAGTATTTTCAAGTATAATGCTCAAACATCGACTTTGCAGTGGTTGGATCTTCCATTTTATTTAGTTTTGGAAATTTCCCTTTTTTGGGATTTTTGTATTACGCACTATTTTCAGGTAAAATCGTTAAAAGAGAACTTCAGAATTCTAATAGCTTCGACCTTAGAGTTTAAATGTTTTTTAGTTTTAATAATTTTCCTTAAATGTATATTAGTTTTAAAAATTTCCCATTTTGGGATTTTTTGTAATACACATTATTTTCAAATTAAATTGTAAAAAATTAACTTTAGAATGGATTGGACTTGCATTTTATTTAGTTTTAAGAATTTCCCTTACGTGGCTATTATTTTTAAAAATTTCCCTTTTTGGGATTTTTTGTAAAACAGACTATTGTCAAACAAAATTGTCAAAATTCAACTCTAAAATGGTAACTGCTCCTATTTTATATAGTTTTCAAAAATTCCCTTTTTTGGGAAAATTTTTTAATTCGCATAATTTTCAAGGAAACTGCTGACACAGCTGCTCTCTTTCCCTTACTGACAAAAATCTTTTTATAATACCATTTCTTCATTTTTTAAAGGTATAACACCGCTTGCAGAGCCCCACCGCTGCTGCTGCTGCTGAGGAATTAGAGGAGAAAAACAAGAAACGTTGAATAATTAACGCCTCTAAGAACGAAAATAGAAATGCAAAAAAGCAAAATATGCTAAAGAAAAATAACTTTAATCGGCAACTGGGGCGATTTGTTGCTGTTGTTGCTGGTGCTACTGTTGCTGCTTTTTTTGTTGTTATGGTAGTTGTTGCATATGCAATTTCTTAAACGCAAAGAAAACCAACCAGCCAAACGGCTAAACACGGCTTTATAACATTTTTCGATTTACTTCTTCATCTGTCTGTCTACTTTAGCTTGTTTTTTCTGCCTTTTTAAAATCTGTGCCACCAAGTACGCCAACTTGGCCGCCATTTATTTTTGTTAGAGGAAAATGTGGCAAACTTTTGGAAACAAACGAAGCAAAGCGCCACACAAGGGCAATAAATAGTTCAATGGCAAATAAGACACGGTAGCTCGCCAGCTCTTAGCTCCAAGCGCTGAGCCACAAGAAAAAAAAAACAGATCTTCACCCAAACCGTTGCACCAACCAACCAGCCAACCAACCATTCAACAAAGCAGCTGTAAAAACAACAAAAAAAAAGCAACTTGCAGCCAACGGCCATAAATTTAACTTGCAACAATCTCAGCGCTGCGCTAAGCAAAAATACGATTCAGAGGAAGAAGAAATACATGAGTTGAGATTAGATACTTGAGCGCAGATAATGCCAGTCAATAATGCCAACAACAACACATGCAATTTTTGAACATTAAAAACATAAACTTAAGCATTAAAGTTCAGGCAGCTGCTGCGATGCTGCTGTTTCGGCTGTTGCAAATTGTTTCGCTGGTTTTAGTGGCAGCAACAGTGACAACAAAAAAGCTATTCGAGTATTTTTGTTTTCGATAATTTTTGTAATTTAGATTTTTTTGCAATTATTCGATTATTTTCGATTAATTTTAATTTTCCGATTATTTTTGATTTTTCGATTATTTTTTATTTTTCGATAATTTTTTTTTCGAAAATTTCCCATTTTTGCATTATTTTTCTAATTTAGATTTTTTTGTAATTATTCGATTATTTTCGATTAATTTTAATTTTCGAATTGTTTTCGATTTTTCGATTATTTTTGTATTTTCAATAATTTTTGTAATTTGGATAATTTTTTTTGGAATTTTTCGATTAATTTTAATTTTCCGATTATTTATGATTTTTCGATTATTTGTTATTTTTCGATTATTTGTTATTTATAGATTATTTTTTATTTTTCGATTATTTTTATTTTCGATAATTTTTGATTTTTGGATTATTTTTGTAATTTAGATTTTTTTGCAATTATTCGATTATTTTCGATTAATTTTAATTTTCCGATTATTTTTGATTTTTCGATTATTTGTTATTTTTCGATTATTTTTGTTTTCGAAAATTTTTCATTTTTGCATTATTTTTCTAATTTAGATTTTTTTGTAATTATTCGATTATTTTAGATTAATTTTAATTTTCGAATTATTTTCGATTTTTCGATTATTTTTGTATTTTCAATAATTTTTGTAATTTTCATAATTTTTTTGTAATTTTTCGATTGTTTTCGATTAATTTTAATTTTCCGATTATTTCTAATTTTTCGATTATTTGTTATTTTTAGATTAGTTTTTTATTTTTCGACTATTTTTGTTTTCGAAAATTTCTGATTTTTTGATTATTTTTGTAGTTTTGATTTTTTTGCAATTATTCGATTATTTTTGATTAATTTTAATTTTCCGATTATTTTCGTTTTTTCGAACATCGTATTTTCAATAATTTTTGTAATTTTGATTATTTTTGATTTGGTCTATTTTTGTAATTTCGATTATTTTTTTAATTTTTCGATTATATTCGATTTATTATCATTTTCCAATTATTTCTGATTGTTCGAGTTTTTTGATTTTTTATTTATTACCGTTTACAATTATTTTTAGGTATAATAATAATAATAATAATAATATAATACAATGGCGCTATTCCCAATTCGAGGTGTGCTCCTTTTTGTTTTTCCTACTAATTTTTAGGTTTACGATATAAAATCGCGGTAGGAAAGTTCCTCCTAGTTCTGCTCAATCCTCAATCCGTCCCGTTTCACTTTGTTTCTCCCTCTCTATCCCTCACTATTTCTATATCTCGCGCGCGCTTTTTCAAATGCCTTTGCAGTCTTTTCATTATTAGTTTATCGTGACAAATTTGCATTTCGAAAATTTCATCAGCTTCAACAACAACAGCAACAATATTTAAGGCATTGAAGTGCATCATGCACTAGCTTAGCTCCAGGCGCCGCTGCTCCTCTACCCCAACCTTCATTTCCACCACCGCACCCCTTTTTTCTTCACAATCGTTAAATGAAATGAATATTAAATTTTCAATTTATTGTTTTTGGCTTTTCATTTTTTTTTATTGGATTTTGTCTTCCATTCTTTTTATACTCAGCTGCACTAGTACACAGAGTATTATAGTTTTAATCACATAACGGTGGATTGTAACAGAATGAAATAATCGAGATAGATATAGACTTATATATATCAAAATGATCAGGGTGAAAAGAGAAATCGATTGAGCCATGTCCGTCCGTCCGTCCGTCTGTCCGTCCGTCCGTCCATCCGTCCGTCCATCCGTCCGTCTGTCCGTCCGTCCGTCTGTAAACACTCTAACTCGCGCAAAAATTGAGATATTTTGATGAAATTTGAAATGCAAGTTGGCATCGACACTGGGACGGTTGGTATTGAAAATAGGCGAAATCGGACCATGACCACGCCCACTTTTCCTATATAGAAAAAATCGGAAATTTGGTATCTCAGTCACTATTAAAGCTAGAGTGATGAAATTTTACCCACCTGTTGAGATCAGGCCCCTATGAAGAAATTTGATGAAATTTTGGAAAATGGGCGGTGCCACGCCCACTTATTAAGGGCCAAACATGGAAAGTTTTATATGTCATAACTAGAGCTCGGATAATAGGTGAAAATCAGACGCCTAAAATTATGCTACGTAATGTTTGTGAGCACATCCAGTGGCAAGTTTAAGAATGGGGTGCCTTCGGCTCTAAGCCCCCCGTGAATGCAATTGGATTTTTTGCTTACCAGGATGCCAGAAAAATAAATTATTAAGGTTTTTTATGGGTTCACGTGGAAAATTGCAAAGAAAGCTACAATAAATAAATGTAATAATAAAGAATAATAATAAATAAAGTATAATAAATAAATATATAATTATAAAGAATAAAGAAAAAAATTAAAAATTAAAAATTTGTAGTGACTCGCTTAAATTTTAGACAAAATCTTCACACGTAAAGGAAAAACAATTACAGTTTCAACCCAAATATATTTTGAATGAAAATGAGGCAGTGTATACGAGTATTAGTAAATGATTTTTACTATAAGAAATACTAATACCTGTTATTTAAGAATTTTTTTCTAGCTGTCCTCTGCATCTTTTTTCATGCGAATTTACAAGCCGAAAAAATTGCGTACTAAAAAAGTTACAAATTTTGCTGAAAAATTGGCGAATTTTCCAGAATTTTTCACAAACTTTTTAACTTTAATATATTCGGTTTCTGTTATAGATTTTTTTATATAACAAATTAAAATTATTAAAAATACATAAATAAATATATTTTACGGATAAAATCACTTTCTATTCTGGCTTTATTCCATCACACACCACTGTATATTTATTTAAACTTCAAATTTGTGTAACACGATTAAGAACTTTTATAATAAAATGTTCACCCACCATACCAATATAACACCCCTTTATATTTAAATTGTAATCCCGCCACTGAAAACGAACAAAATTTACCACATGTAGCATATTTTGAGGCAGTTGATTTCACCTATTTTTCCGAGCTCTAGTCATAACTCCGAAACCATTGGAGATATATAGATGAAATTTGGTATGAGTGATTTACTTACTTAGGCAAACATTTTGATGGAAAATTGTTAAAATCGGTTGACGGCCACGCCCACTTTTATATATGTGAACTATAAAGGGGCCTAATAAAAACATTTTAAGCGATATCTCTGTCAAATATAAAGATATATCATTGAAATTTTATGGTAGCAGTCCACCTGCGGACATAAAACGAGAAAACACAAAAATTTTGGAAAATGGGCGGTGCCACGCCCACTTATTAAGGGGCAAATATTGAAAGTTTTATAAGCTATAACTCAGAAACCGTTAAAGATATATCTATGAAATTTGGTACGCATTATACATTTACTTAGGCAAATGTGTGGACGAAAAATTACCAAAATCGGTTGACGACCACGCCCACTTTTATATATGTGTATTATAAAGTGGCCTAATAAAAACATTTTAAGCGATATCTTTGTCGAATATAAAGATAATTCATTGAAATTTTGTGACATGAGTTCCACAATAGACCGGAAACATAAAATAGAAAAATTTTGGAGAATGGGCGTGGCACCGCCTCCTTTTGGACAAAGGGATATACGAGATTTCTTTGCCTTTAACTCGACAAATAATTGAGATATTATGACGAAACTTGGTTTATACACTTTTATAACTTGTGTTAATAGACACGCAAAAATTTATTGAAATCGGTTTATGACCACGCCTACTTTTTAACAAAGATATTTCTGGAACACCCTTTGGGAATTTGTAACGTGACATCTTTGTAACTAGAAGTCATAAAGGAATGAAATTTTGCACAAAGAATAATATTCATATGCTTAGTTGGATGACTGATAAAAATGTTGAAAATGGGCGTGGCTACGCCCACTTTATGCGGCACTCGCTTTATATAAATTACGCCGTGTTTCCATCAAACGCAAACAAACAATGAAAGCATACAGCTGAGTATCTAATGTTCGATTCCACTCGAACTTAGTCTTCCTTACTTGTTTTCGCTTTCTTTGTTTTCCTCTTTCAATTCGGTTTACTTTTGAATGAATGAAAAGCAATTGAATTAAACTCTTCCGGTAGACTCAATTAGAGTTGAAAATAGCACTTGAGTGCCGAACAAAAAGCGTCAAGCAAACTGAAAGTGAAATGAAAGAAAACCAATCTGGCAACTACTTACTTTGCTACTTTTGTGTCATGCAAATGGCCATGATCCAATAATTCTATATGGTCGTAGCGGCTAAAAGAGAATAGGCGATTACCGTTGAACGGCCGTAGATAAGAATGTCAAAAACAGAAAAAACGCCAGCGAACATACAGGCGAACACACAAGCTATTTCCACGTATAATAGAAAAAATCAAAACAAAAGACGATAATTTGACAGCTTACTATTCCAAAAACAAAATAGCCGTCCTCTGCTGCGTCCACCATTTTATTATTGCATCATGCAAATGGCGAAATGGCCGCAACCGATAAGTAGAATTTTAAATGTAGAAATTGAAAGTGTAAAACAAAACAAAAAGAATTTTAATTGTAATAATTCGTAAGATGAACAATGGCGGAGCTCTCAATTGTGGTAACTTAAAATGGCAAGCGAATGTTTAAATCAAAGGAGAGTGGCGACGGACAATGCCAGCGACGCCTCAAAGTATGCAATGATGAGCAAGCGAAAGTGAAATTGGAAAGTGGCCTAATTAACTTTTGCGTAAATGAAGAGGAATAAACGAAAAACGGAAAATAATCGAAGACATGAAAATAATCGGAAATGAGAATAATCGGAGAATAGCAAATATGGAATCGGAGAAACTAAAAACAGTCGAAGCGAATACAGGAAATAGAAATCAAGAAAGTAATCGAAAAATTCAAAAAATTATCGAAAACATAAAAATAATCGAAATCAGACAAATAATCGAAAAATTAAAAACAACCGATATCAGGAAAATAGACAAAGAATCAAAAATAATCGAAAATAGAAATTAAGAAAGTAATTGAAAAATTCAAAAAATTATCGAAAAACTAAAAATAATCGAAATCCGAAAAATAATCGAAAAATTAAAAACCGATATCAGGAAAATAGCCAAAGAATCAAAAGTAAGCGAAAAACCCCCAAAAAAATAAGGGAAACACAAAAATTGTCGAAATCAGGAACGTACTCAAAAATACAAAATTTACCCAACTCAGAAAAATACTCGGAAAAAAATCAGAAAATAAAAAATAATCGAAATCAGGGAAATAATCGAAAAAACAAAAATTACCGGAAACACAAAAATCATCGGTCAGGAAAATAACCGAAATCAGTAAAATAATCGATAATATAAAAATAATCGAAAAATTAAAAATAATCGAAGAATCAAAAATAATTGAAAAATAAAAAAAAAAAAAAACGAAAAATGAAAATTAATCGAAAACAAACAATTAATCAAAAAACCGAAAATAAGCGGAAACACAAAAATAATCGAAATCAGGAAAATAATCCAAAATTCAAAAATAATCGGAAACAAAAATCAAATAAATTACCGAAAAATCAAAAATAATTTAGAATAATCGAAAACTAGAAAATAATCGGAAAATAATTGGAAAATGAAAAATACACAAATTTAATCCAAAACAAGAACGGACGTGAATTTGGGGTTTGCCTTGGTTGTGAAGGACGGTATTTTCAATGTCATAGTTTTTACTCCCCAGAGCGGGCCGTATTTCTACTTGTGATTTTACGCCGCCAAAAAAATTAACAACAACAACTGCACCTATTTTGCACATTTCGTCTTGAATTCATAATTTTGCCTCTTAAACTCAACCTAATAATCCTTCTCTCCGCCGCCCATCTGGTATCTGACGCCCTATCTGTGTATGCATCTCTCACGGCACATATTTTATTCTAGAACCAGTGTTGCCATATTTTCTTCTTTCCTAGTGCCATTAACAACAACAACAACAACGAAAACAACAACAACAAAACAAATCAACGCGGCTGATAGTTGCAATTGATGTATCTGTCCTCGGCGGCATCTGCTCGGTGTGCTGCTATTCTTCTCAATGCTGATTGAATTATTGATAGAGCAAATTGTAAACGAAAAAAAGGGTAGTAGAAAAATAATTGAGTATTGTTCTAGAAAATTATTCGGCGTAAAATTTCAGTAGGAGTCTCTTCTGAAAAATCGTTGTAAAATGAACCTAAAAGACCACAGGAAGCGAAAAACTTATATTCCTCCAATTGTTAAATTTGTTTTATTTTCCGTTCTACTGAATCGATCGATACTTCTTTTGCAAAAGATTAATGCTTTTTAACGACGTTTAACATTCCGGAAAAAAGTTACATTAAGGTGGTATAAACTAAGTACTGGGTGGAAGTGACCACAATGGCGTACATAGGGTTAAAACAATTATGAACTAGAAACCCTCCTCTCAAGCCAAAGAGATTGGTGTATCAAACTTAGGGATTGGACCATAAATACCGAAGATATGAAAAAACGAATTTTAGCGACATCTAGCGGCTTACAAAAAAAAATAAAATTTTTTTCCAGAAATGTTTTCGAAGAAGAAATCATATGGGGCGGGCGTACGGCGAACTTTTTTTTTCGCGATACGCTCTAATGTACATTTGACACTTGCAACGACTGCATTTTTGCAACTTAGCTGAAGTGAAAAGATTTTTGTTTGCAACAACAAAAACAACGAGTGAAAATGGGTCAGCAAGGCATTAAAAAAGCAAAACCACCAACCATCTAAATTTTCATTTGTGAGTGTGGCATGATACATATCGCACCCTAAATCATAAAGGGGCACAACTCAAAATTTTTCAAAATCGAGTTTTTTTCATAAACGGGTATACGGAACATATCTCTGGAGATTACCAACAAAAACTTTTGAATAACTGTCTCTTTCGACCAAAAATTAACCATTATACCTGGCCCTTTGCCATACGATTGCTTGTAATGAAAAAAAGTTTTTTGGCTCTCCTGAAAATTTTTGCATTTTGAGTTGTGCCCCTTTATGATTTAGGGTGCGATATATTGCATGTAGTACATTAGGGTATTTCCCAAATGTACGAAGACAAATTTTATATCATATTTACTCGGTCTTAACGCCTACATTGGTAACAGCACAGGGGTTAAAGTTCACATTATCATATGTGACCCCTGTGTGACACCAACAAAAACCATCTCCGAACAGGACCAAAATTTATGCGTGTTATCGCTGACTGTGCTGTTAAAAATGTAGGCGATGAGACCGAAAAAAGTCGCTAATTTGATTTTTTTTAAGGACCATCCTAATGTACATACTTCCGTCGCTTACACACACTTTGTTGGCACTTAAATTGGATTAGAGTGCGACATGCAAGCAGGCAAGCAGTGTTAACAAAAAAGAAACAAAACATACATTAATTTTAATGCCATGAGTGTATGTGCGTGTTTGTCCTTTTGCGCACTTTTGCCATTAGCAATGCTAACAAACAAACAAACAAACAAACATAAACGAATTGTCGCCTGCTATTTAGTTTTACTCTCCCTCCTCTCCACTGGCCGCCGCAGCACACATTTACACATTTTTGATTGCCGTTGGTACACATTTGATGAGTGTCAGCCAAGCACCGTTGACATTTACTTCCAACCTTGTTGTTGCTGAAGTAGTTGTTGCAAGCTAACTTGCAGCAAGAGCGGGGGCTGTGCAGAAATACATACCTACATACATAAAAGGCCATTTTGCCTTGCCACATGTGCTGAAAAAATGCCAGTCAACCAAAGCACTGTCGTTCTAACGCAAGCATTGCCATATTTGTCCGCACTTGCCACACACAGCACACACTAGCTTTGTTCGCTTACTTTCTCCAACAGCATTTACTCAGCAGCCTCCAACAGCCAGGTGTTGGAGAAAAATGTCATATTTCCTCTCACAAGAGAAAAATATCGTAAGAGGTAAACGAACACAAAATTTGCAGAGTTTAACAGCTTTGGCAAACAGCTGATTTTTATTTACATTCACAAGCCCCAAATTTAAAGGATAAAAAGGATTAAAATTAAAATGATAATAAAATTGGTGGAAATTATTGCTGTTAATTATGTATATATGTATGAATAAAATAAAACATAGTTTTTTTCTTATTTAATTTCTTTTGGTTCGTTTTGGGTTTCTTTTTGGTCAGATAGTCTTTTGTCACCTCGCGATAACCTCCTCAATCTAAAAATCGTTCGCATATGATCTCGAAAAGGTTTTTTGAAATTCGGAAATGCATCTGGAACTCTCTTTTACAATAAATTGGCACTGTTTGTTCTATATAAATGCTAATGGAGTTACAATTCTGCCTGAAAACAGTGGGGATATATGTACATATGTATGTATCTGCAATACAATTAACTTCATGTTGTTGAAGGTTTTGGGGAGTGTAGGGGATGTGACAGTCCTTAGCCGGATAAATCCGGTACGCTCGGCTACTAGTCCCTTCTGACACTAGCCCGACTGTCGTGCGAACGATTTTTTTGGCCATAATCAACCTTCTAGGCCGGTGGATTTCAGTCGCGTCTTACGACAGGCATTCCTTAAAACGAGTATATTCTAATAGACCTCCTACCCCGCTGGGGTTCGCTGTTACTATCTGATAAAGAGGATTTCAATTTAATGCACCCGGCCCTGGCCATGCTTTAAAAAAATAACCCTCTATGGACCGATCCACAGTACTTTTGAGTAGAACAAACTTTGCGTTGGCGGCATTTGGCCGCGCTTTAAAAAAAATAGCCCCAGCCAGCAAAATTTCCATTCTCGAATTATATCTGCGGAGCGATCGGGAGTGTTATAATTAGTAAAATTAACATCCATAGAACATTTCCCGAAAGTTCCAGTGGTTTGAAAATAAATTTGGCGGGCGCATTATACTGAAGCCGACCCGCGCGGCTGAAGGCAAAAGGCGTTCTATACAAAACAACTGTGGATTGCTCCATGAATATTAATCCAAAATTCTGCCGGCTGAGGGTAATTTTATTGCAGCGCGGCCGAAGATGTTCTACACATACATACATTAATTTAACAAGGAATGTCTCCTGAACTATAAGCGTCCGGCTGGTATTACTTTATTTTTTGTGATCTGTGAGACCACCTCTACCCTCTCGAAAATTAATTTTTATCGGATCTCGGTTCATTATATACAAATTTTCCCTCTATCCAGGCTGGGGATCCAACCCACGACCTCTGGTATGACAAACTAGCTACTGTCCGCCACACCACAGTGGCCACAACACTCCCCACTTCACCACAGCGGCTCCGTTAATATATATTCCGGCAAAGGAGATTACAATTTACTACGGTACATAATATGCATATAAATACTTCGCAAAAGGTATGTAACTTATTTTGCATATTTAATTTATCCATATTTGTTGCCAATTTAGTGTATTTTTCCAATTTTATAATTGATTTGTATATTTTGCAAATCTTGTTACTTGCAAAAATTCCAGTCAGCTGTTGTTTGATCAGGTGTTTTCCTGTTGGAAAATTGCTGTTGGCAAAAATTTGTCCAACAGAATTCAACAGCTTCTCACAAAATGAAATGTCAGTTTTCTCTCTCAGTTGGTTCTCTTCTGTTGGAGATTTGGCGTAAAAAAACGGCGAAAAAGTGTTTGTTTTTAAAAGTTCGCCAAACTGACAACTCATCAATGCATGAAATTTGTTGCAATGTTCTCTTGCCATCAATCCCATATCATTTTTCGCTCATTCTCCGCCTTCCTCTCGCCTCATTCACTTCCATTGGCAATGTAATTATGAAATTCATTCTTCGTAAATATTCATGTTTGAAAATGCCATCATCAGCTTCAGTAACAGCTCTACGCATAGCTCCAGCTCATCTCATTTTAGTTTGTGACATCAAGGGAACGAACGCGTGCACTTGGCCCCCCCACGCACAGTGGGGGCACCTCCATACAAACGCGGCCAAAAATAGTAATAATTGAGCTAGAAACTTTAAACTCGGAACTTAAGCTTTCTTGATTGAAGATAGTAAACTGTGAAAATTTGAACAAAATCGGCCCACAAATACACCCCCCTCCCATATAACGGTATTTTTGAAATTTCAATATTTTGTTAACTATTATAGCTAAAATGCTCAATTTTAATAAGAGCACACATTTTTTAAATATAAATAATATACAGTAATCATTTTGGAAAAGCGCAAAGTATTCCATGGTTTTCAAATTAAAAATATATGCACTTTTGAGCATTTTATAAGCATTCATCATAAAATTTTCCTTCAAAAAAATCACATTTAAAAAAATTTTTATACCACAAATGAAACTATACTTTTCTAAAGGATTTCAGTGTGCTGAATCTGAATCTGAAGTCAGAATTTTCAAATTGGTTCTAGTTTTTGAGATATTCATGTCCAATTAGGCAAAAAAACACGTTTTTGACTATATTCCCTGCTTAATATCTTGTATGTAATATTTTTTTATTCAAAATCAAATACACCTTTAGAAAGCATAAACCATCCCCCTGAATATGGCGTTTAAATTTTTCAGATATCTTTATTAGAATTGGAGAAATTGTTGTTTAAGTTTCATTAACTTGGCAAATTTTCCCCATACAAAATTATTAATACTTTTTGAAGCATACTTTTGGGGATTTTGTATGGGAAAAATGTATGAAAACTTAGAAAAACTCACTCCATAAAAAAGTTCATAAAACAAAAAAGCGCAAACGAATTTTTAAGATTTCTTCACCTGTTTATAAAGCACGTTCACTAGCACCAAATATTAAAAATTTGGAGAGGTCATATTTTGTATTTTTTTTTTTATTTCATGTTGAAATTTTCCAATTTTTACACAATTTTTTTTTCTGTTCGAAAAGAAAAAGGCTGCAAAAAATAATGATAACGCTGATAAAAAAAATTCTTTCATAATTTGAAAGCGTGAACCATTGCCTACAACACGGTGAACAAACTATTCGATTAGTCGCCTAAGAATAAGATTTTTCATAATGTCAAAAGTAGCCTAATTATTGCGTTTTGAAAAAGGCACTTTTAGTCAAATGGGAAAAAGATTATTTAAGCGAAAAGCGCAGGTGGATTTCAAGAATTAAAATGCAGTTTGATTAAAAACATATCATTTCAAAACATATGAAAAAATTGGGGAGGTCATATTTTTTATTTTTTTTATTTTTTTGTTTAAAGTTGAGCAAAATTTTTTTTTTACGTCTTTTTTGTCAATACTTGAAATTTCATATAAATCTAAGAGTTACCGCTGGTTACAAAAGGTTTATTGTTTCTAAAAGGCCAAATCAATATCTATGTAATGATGTATCACTCGATTACATACGTTAATAATTGAATGAGTTACAGCATTTTGTATAAGGTGTAATTGTTGAGAAATAAAAGGAAATATTTTTTGCTCAGTTTTTAACACCCTGTACGGCTAAACAAAACGAGACTCAAAAAATTTTATATAAGCTTTTTTTTTACAAATTGTTATATCTGTCAACCACTTTCAAAAAAATTTGATTTGCTAATACTTTAATTTCGATTTTATTTTTGGCCGCTATCACCCAGTGTGCCACGTAGCTTTTAGCGTTGCCATGGCCAACAAAACACACACACAGTCACACATCAACATGACGGCTTTGTTGCACAGCAACTTTCAGTGTCAGCCTGTCAGCCTCTCTGGTGTGCCCTTTCGCCCTGCCAGAGCCACTCAGCCTCCTTTGCTCTGTCCACGTCACGACGCGTCAGTCGCGTTGCTTGTCGCTTGTTGCTTGTTGCTCTTTGCTTGCTTTGCTGATATGAAAATATCGCTTTGACACTTTGCCTCCTCTGTCGACATATGCCAAATTGCCGTCTGCCTTCCATTCTTCCTTCCTTCCTCTATGACTGCGTGTCTTTGTGCCCGCCATGCCGTGTTGACCTGCTGCTCTTGCCTCTTGGCTTATTTTTTACCCTTGTTGGCTGATTGTTGTTGTTGTTGGCTAATTGTTGTTGCTGTTGGTTTGCGGTGGCTTTGGAGTGGCGTTATGGAAGCTTCATTTGCAATTTGCATGCATGAAAAAGCCTTTTTTTTTGGAATACTTTAATTTATTTGTGGTGTGTGTTGATGTGTGTGCATATTGTCTGGTTCAAGTGGCATAAAAGTTGGCTCCGCTATGGGAAGAACTGTAGTGAGTCGGTATGGAGTGGGTGGCTGCAATTTTCAATCTACGTGGAAGATGAGCAAGGAGCTGAGGGGTAAATGAATAAGAAGCTTCATTTGAATTACAAGGGGCTGTTTTGACTCTTGGCGCTTTCTTACGCCTTCCCCCTCTGATTCGAAGTCAATCTGGTTTATTCTAGAGTGTAGTGCATTAGTTATTTTTTTGCCTGCTCCAACCAAACGTCCAAACGACGCACTAATAATTGAACAATGATAAAATAAAAAATGATATTTTATGTCTTCACGTCACACGAAAGAGCGAAAATCAATGAGTGCTCACAAAAATGCAAACCGAAATGCAAATGAAGAAGAAGAAGATGATAAATTACATTGGCGTTTGTATGGCAGCGAGTGACATAAATCGTACAAATGACCTCAATTCGTATTAGTGGCATTTGGTATGAGCTGTCAATTTTAAGCCTTTCCGCTTTTAAATTAAAACTCGGTCTTTTCTATGACATGAAAATTGTTGCCTCTATTAAAAATTCTTTATTGCTTCATACGAAAGAAGAAGAAATAATTTTTGTTTTAAGTAATTTGATTTTTATTAAACATAAAAGTTTGTGACATGACAACTGTTGAGGACATGAGCGAGGAAGAGGACCTCATACAATTCGACGACTAGAACTATAAATAAACACATACATAACTTATATAGAAAATTTTATTTTTTTTGCATAAACATCCACCCCTAATTTCTCTTTATGATCCATACTTACCTTTTCCCTGCCCAATTACACATCTTTAAGCACCCTATACTTACCTGTTACTTACCTCGTTCTTCCTCTCCCCATATCTACATATCTACTTACCGTACCGCTCCTACTGGAAAGATCCAGCTACCTTTTTTCTATTTACTTTTAAGCATCTAGTTAGTTGAAAACTTACCTTCGTGCCGGCTTATTGTATGCGCGCTTCTCAATACCTCAAACTTAAAGAAAATTAAGCTAAAACATAAATTATATTGTGAAATAAAATATAAATCATATTGTGGAAAAGAAAACTAAAAATAAAATTATACATTATATTGTGGAAAAAAGGAGAGGTGCTTTATTTAAAAGAAAACCGAAAGTGAAGAAAGAAAAGGGGGTGCACAAAAAAGGGTGTACAAAAAATCATAAAGTGTTTAACATATTCAAACTAAAGAAACTAAATATACATATACATAAAAATTATATTATATTGAAAATATATACATGGTCCTTACGACCCGTCAAAGAGCCAGTGGCCAAAATTAAAGAAAATAAATATAAAGAAAACCCCAAACCCATATACATACATTTATATATATAGTGTATATAATACATTTAAACATACAAACCAAAAGCAAATTAGTGTAGTGATTTGAAAAAAAAAAAAAAAAAAAAAATAAAAAATAAAATGAAATAAAAAATTGAATGCACGCAAAATACAAAAGTGAAAATCATACATATTGAATAAACGATAGAGACAAAAGCTACAAAAAAATATTTAAACAAAAATATAAAAATACCAAAGTGACAAAAAAACCCAACAGAGTATAAAACTCAGTGCAAAAAATTTAAAACATATGTACATACCTACATATATTGCAAATTATATACATACATGCAAAAAAGCGCGTGAGTGAAAAAAGCAGAGTGCACAAGCGAAAAATATATATATTAAGTGAGGGCGCACATACATATGTACGTACATACATACATGTGGTTTAGGTAGCACAGTGGGCTAAAACCAAAAAATATTATAAAATAAAAAAAAAAAAATAAAAAAAAAAATTAATAAAAATACATTTAAATTACAATTGAATAGTATTGAAAAAATTAAAAAACAAAACAAAAAAAAGAGGTATAAATTCACAAATAGAAAACAAAATTATAATTAAACGAAAACGTACATACAACAGCATCAACAACACTTAAAGGCATAAATTTGGTTAAGTACGAGATGCCAATGTAAGTACTCCCAAGATATTTACACACATACATCCCAGCATTTGTACCAGTATTTGGAGTACTCCCGAATATATATACATATTTACATACATACATCTTATTAAATATATACCCTCATATATATTAACACATATATGTACATATAAGTACAGCGACCCCAGCCAAAATACAGCAAATTGCATATATCTATATATATACATACATATATACCCTCAGAGCATTGATCTCCATAACGGGCAACCCACTAGCTGTACTTATATGCGCACCCATTTTCGCATACATATACACATATAATACGTACATATATTGCCAAAAAAAAAAAAAAAATATACTCAGCTGCGTAACAAGTAAAATCTTCCGAATTTGCACTCACTACCCCCCTCTCTCAATTAAAACATACACATATCGACAAAATACATATAAATATATTAAAAGTCGAGATACGTGTACCCACAATATACTGCATATATATAAACACATATATTTACGGTTATTACCCCAAAACCCCAATCGAAAGGAGACGCATTAAATCCTCCTTACTCCAAAAATTCTAATAAATCCACACAAGTAAGAAAGAAAACTCACCTCGAAAATCTGCACACCCCAATACCCACTCAATCTCCAATAACTCAAAAAATTGCAAATCGGGAGCAATTCTTAACTCCACCCCCAATTGCAAATACTCATATACATACATACATATATTCACAAACTTGTACTTAGACGCACTAAGACAAGAAAATATTCTCTCCCAATATATCTCAAGTGCATTTGTCGAAACAAGTGTACAGTGGGCATCTCCACCCGCAAATTTGGTCAAATATACAGTGGGTCAAAATTAGCCAAAAAGTACCAAAAATTTTAATATATCAAATTTAATAAAAACTTATAGTCAACCCCAATTAAAAAATGACTGACCTCAAGGATAAACCCAAAACTCAATTAGATCCCCCCGCTGCAAATACTCGCAGAAAATCTCAATCAGAAGATGATACTTGCGAGAGAAAATTTTCGTTTGAAACCCAAAAATTAGAAAAATTCTGCGAGAAGTGGTGGAGTATAGGTGAGGCTGAGCATACGGAAGCCAGCCTTAAAACCTATTTGGAGACCCTAAACAAGCGAATGGACGCAATTGAAGCAGCATACGAGGCGGCACATCTCAGCACAAAAGATGTGAAAACTCAAAAACAGTACGAGGAAACATATGAGACCTCAAGCGGAACAGCGATGGACACGAAGCTGAGGATCAACGAGCTGTTAAACCAAATCCAACCCCCTCAAATCAGTGCAACTAATGCCCCAATATTTACTCAAGCCCCTCCCGAACACCAACCCTACCTAAAGGTACCCGCTTGCGACACCGAAACATTTTATGGTGGATATGACAACTGGCCGTCTTTTCGTGACATGTTCACAGCGGTCTATATAAACCACCCCAAATTATCGCAAGCACAGAAATTGTTTCATCTGAGACAAAAAACTCGAGGTAAAGCTGCCCTCATAATTAAAAAATATGCCCTCAATGACCAAAACTTTGAGCTCGCATGGGGCGCACTGAAATCTCGATACGAGAATCGAAGAATTCTCGTAGATAATCAATTAAAAACTCTATTTGATATGCAACCCGTATTTTCTGAGAATGGTGATAAAATACAAGATTTACAAACCACCATAAATAATTGCATATCAACCCTCAACGCTAATAATGTCCCAACGGACAATTGGGACCCCATTCTAATTTATTTATGCTCCTCAAAGCTTCCCAATGAAACATTAGCACTCTGGGAGCAATCACTCGACTCCCGAAAAGAATTACCGCTTTGGTCGGAGATGGACAAATTCCTCACGACAAGATACGAAGTGGTAGAAAGACTCGGTACCTATAGGCCGAGCAAACCCCGAAACCCCAACTCAAGCTTCTCCCAAAGATCTTCGACACCCCAAAGCTCGAATTTCAGAAGCAAATCTCAAACATTTCATGCTGACTCAAAGAAAAAGGGTACTTGCAAACTATGCAATTTGAATCACTCTCTAATGAATTGTGTGAAATTCAGAGATCTCTCACCCCAAGAGCGTAACGAATTTGTTAAAAACAATAGTTACTGCTCAAATTGCCTTGCATACTCACATAAGGAAAATGATTGTCGTAGCAGTTTCACTTGCGCTTATTGCCAGAGACGACATCATTCCCTACTCCATTCAAATGCAAAACCACAAAATAGCGCAAGAACTCAAAACTCATCCCAAAATTCACAAAGGCAACAAAGCCAGGCATATGCCACAACCCAAATGGCGCCAACCCCAAACAACTACACAGACCAGCCCTCAACCTCTGCAGAGGCCTGTCAACCCCAAATCTCAACCCCAATAAACAGAACAACAACCCACTTCTCTAGTAGCAGCGAAACGACTCTACTACCCACGGCTTTGGTCACCATCCACTCAAAAGGCGAATACCACAAAATTCGGGCATTAATTGACCAAGGATCGGAAAAAACCTTTGTATCCTCTCGGATTCAAAAAATATTGCATCTACCAACCAAAGAAACCCACTACGAAATCTCAGGTATGGGCGGTATGGTAGTGCAAAACTCTACTAAGATCTGCGAGATAACTCTTTGCTCGTCAGACTTAAGTACCCAGATCAGAACTCAAGCAATAATATTACCCAAACTGACACACTTTCTCCCATCATTTAAGGTGTCAGATATTAACCTCCAGGAGATCTCAAGACTCACTCTCGCTGACCCTAACTGTTTCACACCCTCAAAAATCGATATGGTTATAGGCAGCGATCTCACCCCACAAATTATGCTACAAGGTTTACAAGCCAATGTTAGCGGCTGTTTATTAGCCCAAAATACGATATTTGGGTGGATAATCAGCGGACCCATCAAAGAAAAGATAAACACTTTTTCTACTCAAGTGAGAGAAAATCCCAACGACTCTCTCAACACTCTACTTCAAACGTTCTGGCAACAAGAAGAAGTACCCACTACCCCAACTCTCTCTGAGGAAGATAAATTTTGCGAAGATCTTTACCGCAAAACCACTCGCCGCCGAGACGATGGCCGATACGTTGTAAAACTCCCCTTTAAGAGTGAATTTCCCAACACTCTCGCCCTAGGACATTCGCGCATTGGAGCCCAGCTGCAGTACTTAAGCGTCGAACGATCGCTGGAAAAACGACCAGAACTAAAGGATAAATATTCGGAGGTTCTGGCCGAATACATCACTCTGGGACATATGGAAAAAATCCCACCCCGCGAGATAGTCGAAAACGGAAAATATTTATCGTTTTATCTCCCTCACCATGCTGTCTTAAAACCCGACAGCAAAACTACAAAGGTTCGCGTCGTATTCAACGCCTCAAAAATCTCGTACTCAGGAAATTCCCTGAATGACATTCTCCATACTGGACCCATTCTCCAAAATGATCTTATGCTCGTTCTACTCAATTGGAGACTCTTTAAATATGTTTTTAATGGCGATATCGAAAAAATGTATCGCCAAATACTCGTACACGAGGAAGACCAGGATTATCAAAGAATCCTCTTCCGAAAATCTCCAGAACTCCCCATGGAACATTACAAATTGAAGACAGTGACATTTGGCGTCAACTGTGCCCCATATCTCGCAATACGCACACTCCACCAACTCGCAGAAGATACTCAAAACTCCCACCCTCTCGCTCATGATATATTGCTACACGAAACATATGTAGACGATATTCTCTCGGGCGAACATACAAGACAGTCCACTCTCAACTCGCTTCATCAAGTTATCGAAGCATTAAAATCAGCCGGTTTTCCTCTCAAAAAGATAACGGCAAACCACCCCGATATACTCAAAGACATCCCAAAATCTCATCTGCTCGATGAAGATTTTCTCAAATTCCATGATGTCAGCTCAACGAAAACCCTCGGCATCAAATGGAATGCAATAAACGACACATTCTCATATTCATATGACCCACTTCCCGTCGCTAACTCAACTACAAAGCGACAAATACTCTCGGCGATTGCGAAATTGTTTGACCCGGCAGGATGGCTATCGCCTATAATGATACTAGCCAAAACTCTCCTCCAGCAACTATGGCTAGAAGGAACGGACTGGGATGAACACGTTAAGCCCAGCTCCTTCCACAAATGGACAACTTTTCGCGAAAATCTCCCAGCGATTAGTGAAATTAAAATACCCCGATGGATTGATTTTTCTCCCAATAAATCTTTCCAAATGCACGGATTTTCGGATGCCTCTGAAAAAGCATTCTGCGCCTGCATATATATCAGAGTGCAGAACAGCGAAACCGAATTCTCTTCTCACTTACTCGCTGCAAAAAGTAAAGTGGCTCCACTAAAAACAGTGAGCCTCCCTCGCCTCGAACTGTGCGGAGCAGTGCTTCTCACCAAACTGGTGAAACAAATGCGCTCCCACTTAAATCTGACCTCACACGACTTAATACTATGGTCAGATTCCTCAATCGTGCTCGCATGGCTAGAAAAGCCACCCCATACATGGAAGACATATGTCGCAAATCGCACAGCTCAAATCCTCGACAATGTCAGTAATGCCACATGGCGCCATGTACCCAGTGGAGATAACCCAGCTGATCTTGGCACACGCGGATGCAAACCACAAGAATTAGCTGAGTGTCCTCTTTGGTGGAAAGGCCCAGAATGGCTTTCCAAACCACCCACATTTTGGCCAAAAACAGAGCCACAAAACGCAACTCCCCCCGAACAAAAATGTATCCAAACGTTTCACATGGTGGAAACCCCAGATATGCTCGAACGCTTCTCCTCATTTGCTCGAGCTCTACGAGTTGTTGCATACATGTATCGTTTCATTAATAAAACGAGAAAACTCATAATCCCCCAAACGCTCACACTTACTCAAAGTGAAATAAATCACGCAAAAAATCGTATCGTACTCCAAACTCAAATGAAATATTACGCAGATACGATCGCTGATATACAATCCCGTATACCCATACACAAAAAGAGTCCTCTAGTAACTCTTAATCCCATGCTCGATAAAACAGGCATAATGCGAGTAAATGGTAGGCTCGCACACTCCGCTCTTAGCTACAATGAGCGTCACCCAATTATAATCCCAGAAAATTCGAGATTTTGCACATTACTCTTAGAGTTTACTCACTCTACCCTCCTACATGCAGAAAAACAACTAATGATACGTATGATACAGCAAGAGTACTATATCCCCCGCCTCAAGCAAAAAGTGAAGAAATGCATCTTTCACTGCAAGACCTGCACACTCTATAAGCAGCAGTCCAGATCCCAAATAATGGCTGCGCTGCCCCCCGAAAGGTCTACGTACTCCTTGCCATTTCACACAACAGGAGTGGACTTCGCTGGTCCATTTCAAGTAAAAATCTCGACCCAACGAAAAGCATCTTATGCCAAAGCATACGTTTGCGTATTTGTATGCTTCTCCACTAAAGCAGTCCACCTCGAAGTCTGCTCCGATCTCACTACAGCAGCATTCAAAGCAGCGTTTTCCCGCTTTGTCAGTCGTCGTGGACTCCCCCACAAAGTTATGTCCGATAACGGCAAAACGTTCGTTGGTGCTAGCCGACTCTTTCAAAAGGAATTTGCCAAATTTCTCCATGAAGCTGCTACTGACATAGCCGACAAATATTCAACTCATGGCATGTCCTGGCAATTCATCCCACCATACGCCCCTCATATGGGAGGATTATGGGAAGCAGCAGTTAAAAGCTTTAAAACCCATTTCCTCAAAGTTGCCGGGAATCACAAGTTCACATTCGAAGAATTCTCCACACTTCTTACTCGAATTGAAGCGGTACTCAACTCTAGACCACTCTCCCCAATGTCACAAGATCCTAATGATCTGCTCGTTTTAACACCAGGACATTTCCTGCGTGGCGCCCCACTACTCTCGCTCCCAGAGCCAAACTCGGAAAATCTCTCTCTTGTCAACAAATGGCAAAAATTACAGGTATTACACCATCAATTCAGCACTCGATGGAAAAATGAATACCTCAGAGAGCTCCACAAACGAAATAAGTGGAAAACCCAGCAGCCAAACCTTAGCGAAGGCGACTTAGTGGTCATAAAAGATGACCTACTCCCCCCAAACGAATGGCGACTCGGGCGAGTCATAAAACTTCATCCTGGTCCAGACGAAAGAGTCCGAATAGTCGACCTTCGTACTCAAACTGGAGTGTACACACGTCCCATCACAAAACTTTGTTCACTGCCTCCAGTGCAGTAAAACTCTATGTTGCTCACCTCCCACCTAGCCAGGAATAGTTCCCCACTCATTTTTTATATATTTCGTGATGAAATCTCTGTCTCTTTCTCTCTCCTCCACCCAACTAACAAACGTTTCCCACTCTTTCCAGACCACGCTATGGAAGTTACGGCACATGTCGGCTGTGCTGCGAGCAGCACTCTCTGCGTATTTGCAATGCTTTTAAAGCAATGACTCCCGAGCAGCGATATGAGTCAGTACGTGCCCATAAGTACTGTATAAATTGACTCGCAACATCGCACGTCACAAGCGCATGCGACTCGCCGGACAGATGCCGTCGGTGTGGCCTGGCACATCACACTATGTTACATCGGCAGCCTCGACGAGAAGAGCTAAAGCAGAAGCCACAATCCCGGCGCATTGTCCCGACTCCAAAGGCCAGGAATCGACGCGTTATTCTCAAGGCCAAACCCAAATCGCGTAACAACTCAGGCAATCAACTACGGATGCGGAGCCTCTTCGCCAAAGCGGTGGCGTCGCTAGAAGAGTTGAAAGACCTCTTGATCCCCACATCCGCGCAGGCCGGCCGCCATGTTGAGGACATGAGCGAGGAAGAGGACCTCATACAATTCGACGACTAGAACTATAAATAAACACATACATAACTTATATAGAAAATTTTATTTTTTTTGCATAAACATCCACCCCTAATTTCTCTTTATGATCCATACTTACCTTTTCCCTGCCCAATTACACATCTTTAAGCACCCTATACTTACCTGTTACTTACCTCGTTCTTCCTCTCCCCATATCTACATATCTACTTACCGTACCGCTCCTACTGGAAAGATCCAGCTACCTTTTTTCTATTTACTTTTAAGCATCTAGTTAGTTGAAAACTTACCTTCGTGCCGGCTTATTGTATGCGCGCTTCTCAATACCTCAAACTTAAAGAAAATTAAGCTAAAACATAAATTATATTGTGAAATAAAATATAAATCATATTGTGGAAAAGAAAACTAAAAATAAAATTATACATTATATTGTGGAAAAAAGGAGAGGTGCTTTATTTAAAAGAAAACCGAAAGTGAAGAAAGAAAAGGGGGTGCACAAAAAAGGGTGTACAAAAAATCATAAAGTGTTTAACATATTCAAACTAAAGAAACTAAATATACATATACATAAAAATTATATTATATGGAAAATATATACAACAACAATGCTACCCGCCACCCGCCAAAAAGTATGCAACAATAGACAGCATGTGTTCTAAGTAGAAAGCAGTGCCAAGCCACTGAGCCAAAAAAGACACGCCAAGTAGAGCGAAGGAGCAAAGCAGCCAATTTTAAGGCATAGAATTTTATTTTACTTAGCAAAAACTTTGCCCAAAAAGCAAAGCGTGAAAGCAGCATGGCAGCTGTCTAATTGCGTGGTATGTGAGGAGGGCGGGGGGGAAAAGTGTAACCAAAAGTTGCTTATTAAAAATGTGGTGTAGGAAAAAAACGCGCTTGTTAAGCGAAAACTAATATGTAACTCTTTTCCATAAATATGTTTTGCCAAAAAAAACTGCACGGCATTTTATAGCGGCGAAAGCGCCACAAAGTATGCTATTTTTTGTAGAATTACTAGTAGAGAAGGCGAATATGTGCGCAAAATGCCTTAAAGCAACGCACGAAAAAATTTTTTACTTGCGTATAGTCACATTTAGGCGGCATGGCATATATGTACATATGTATGTATATAAAAATGAAAGCAAAACTGCAATAATTAATGTTCAACATGCAGTTAAATACATAAATATTTCACAGGTAAGTACATCTTTTGCTGCTTATTTTTGATCATATCCATAAACGCGGCTGATGGTCATTGTAATGCTCGAGGGCGCCCATACGAAAGGATAAGCACAGGAGCAAGTGCATTTTCTCTTGCTGCAATGCTTTTGCCCGCTTTGCATGTTTTTGCATGCTCAGTCCCGTCATGAGCACTGAAAACTGAGTGTTTGATTTATGCATGCACAAACATGCATAACTAGTTGAGCAAACTTACTCTGTATGTATTTATGTACATAAAATTACTATGTAAATATGTTAATACTTATCTTATGCTGCACTCAAGGGATTTAGCTGAGCAAACCAAAAAGGAGTAAAAGAAGCGAGTAAAAGAATGAAATATTTACAAAGAAAACGAAAGCAAAACTAGCAAAACTAGCAAATCAAACAAAGTCTGCTGCTTAAGTTTAGTGAAAATAAAAGCAGCATAAACTTTGCATAAACAGAAAGTATTTTATTATTTTTTTTTTTTTCATTCTGTTTCACGCAAAAAACAACATAAATTCTGCTTTTATAACGAAAACTTATGTGTTTAGTGCAAAAAAGGAGGGAGCAGATAATAAAGTTAATGCAAAGCAAAGGCGTGCGAAAAAACATAAGAAGCTCTTAATACTTTAATGAGAGCTGGACTTGGTGAAATGGTAAAGGTCTTTTAACTTTTTTCGCTACAAAAAATTTATTCAAAACTAGGAAAGTTGTTAAGCGAAAGAGAGAGCATACTTTGCAATAGTCTGATTTAATGTGATTTTATTTTCGACTTCATGTGACTTTTCTTTGTCTTTATGTGACCTTTTTTCTAGCTTCAATTGACTTTTCTTTGGCTTCATGTGACTTTTTCTGCTTTCATGTGACTTTTTCTCTGACATCATGTGACTTTTTTCTGCTTTCATGTGACTTTTTCTGACTTCATATGACCCTTTCTTTGACTTCACGTGACTTCTGTATGAGTTCATGTGACTTTTTTTAA
Organism: Urophora cardui; assembly: GCA_960531455.1. NCBI lineage: Eukaryota > Metazoa > Arthropoda > Insecta > Diptera > Tephritidae > Urophora > Urophora cardui. The sequence continues at coordinate 3,830,708 of OY482671.1, read as the reverse complement.
CGTCATGTGACTTCTTTTTGACTTCATATTAGAGCTCCAGACTTTTTTTTGAACATTTTCGAGTAGCCCGAACAAATGTTGTTCAAATGCTCGAACAGTTGTTTGTTTGTTTATTACCCGTATCACATAGGTAGATTTCCAAGTTTTATGCGGCCAAAAATATTTTATTGTCTACATCTATTCCAAATTGCTTGTTTAATGAAAAGTTTTAATAATTTGTGTTGAAAATCGATTTTATTGAAAAATATATACAGTGACTCCAAAAAAAAAATCATACGCCAGAGTTTTTAAATTTATTTCATAGAGTTCTGTCGACAATATTACTTTCTTATTTTCGTTTAAAAATATAGACAATTTTACAATAAAAATCGTTTTAAGCAGGATTTCTAAGCTTATGGAAAAATCGTAGAAATTTCTAAAAGTGGATTAAAAATTTCAAAGCGCGGCCAGAATTTATAGAAGATTTTTAGGAGATTTCTAAGTGAACTGTTATGTAGCCAACCAATTTTAGTGTAAAAAATTAAATTCTCAATGCTGTGAAAAATTCCGTCGATTTTATAAGTTTTTTTCTGTAGGGTGTTTGCCTTATATGTACGTGAGGCCGTTCCAATTAAAATTTCCGAAAAGCCAATGAAAATTTTCAAAAAGTTGAATGTTGCATATTATTATATTAAAATTGAATGAGCTGCAAAATTGCATACTCAAAAATCTTCTAAAAAAATGTAGCTTTAGAATTCTTAGCCCCTTTTTATGATAAGTATTTCCTTGACTTTGAAAAATTGGAAATACTAAAAATACTGCCTAAAAAGTTAACAATAATCGGTCATAAATATCGCGGTTACTTTCGAGCATCACCTACATTAACCAAGATATGATGCGTTAGAAATACAAACATTAAAATCAAATTTTAAACACAAAAAAGAAAATTATTTTAGGTACATATGAAAAACCCTGTATCTAGTAGTGAAGTGCGGCTTTGTGCGACGTAATTTTTTGTCTGCAAAATACTAATTGTACTAGATATCATGTCCGAGGGTTAATTTGACTGAGTCTGACAGAGCAATATAACAAAATTAATTTTGAACACAAAAAAGAGTGAAATTTTTTTTTTAAATATCCCAAATTTAAAAGCTTAAAACTATAAACTTAGAATTATTGGAAATCAAGGATATTATTGAAAAGTGTTAATAATTACTTGAAGATTTAGGATCCATCACGATAACTTAAATGAAATGCATTAAATAATAAATATTCACGTTGAAACTACCACTTAAAAATATGTAAAAAAAAAATAAAATATTAATTTTAGATATGCTAAGTTTCGACCATCTGGGAGCAAGTGCAGAGTATGGGACGGGAAAAAAGCGATGAATTATTGTTCCCCAGTCTATTTCCAATATGTGGGTATGTTTTTTTCTGTAATTGTAACAACTTCACAAAATTCAATTTTGGCCGCATAAAACATGAAAATCTACCTATGTGCGTATGTTTGTACGGGCATTTGAACAATTCGGGCATTTTGAAGTTTGTTTTTTTCTTTTGTTTATTATTTTTTTTCTTCTTCATATGTAGTTGTTTTTATTTTTGTTTTTTCGATACACATTTTTTGTTTGTAAGCTCGAATGCTCGAATATTTGTACGGGCATTTGAACAACAAACGGGCTTCAAACAAAAACGATCAATTCGATTTGTTCGATACCCGGGTATCTAGAGCTCTACTTCATATGACCTTTTTTCTGACACCATGTGACCTTTTTTGTCTTCATGTAAGTTTTTCAGACATCATGTGAACTTTTCTCTGAGATCATGCGACTTTTTTTCTGATATCACGTGACTTTTTTCTGCCTTCATGTGACGTTTTTTAAATTCATATATTTTTTTCTGGCTTCATGTGACTTTTTAAATTCATGTCTTTTTTTCTGACTCCATGTGACTTTTTTCTGGTTTTTTTTCTGCCTTAATGTGACTTTTTCTGACTTCATATGACCCTTTCTTTGACTTCACGTGTCCTCCGTTTGAGTTCATGTGACTTTTTTTAATGTCATGTGACTTCTTTTTGACACCATGTGACTTTTTTCTGACATCATGTGACTTTTTTCTGACTTCATGTGACTTTTTTTATACGTCATGTGATTTTTTTCTGAATGCATGTGGCGTTAAAAAAAAAAGTTTTTTTCGACTTAATGTGACGTTTTCGGCTTCATATGACCACTTGCTGACTCCATGTGACTTTTTCTGTCATCATGTGATCCTTTGATGCTATGGCTCTCTAAAAACTATCTGACTCACACTGGCAATCTTCTGACTATATGATTTTGTGACTCTATGACTCAATTAATCTGTGACTACAACATGGAAGTCTATATTTTTGCAAATTTTTTACTCTATGAGTATGAATCCTTCGCTCATGAGTCAAGACCCTTTCGCTATTGAGTCATGACTCTTTGGCTCATGACTCGTATAAAAAAAAATTTAAAGCGTGAATAACGGGTATTCATGAACAATGATGTGTAAACAGTTTCGAAATCGGATATTTATTCCCTTTTCCTTATTCCTTTTTTTCCTGGTTTTCTATGGATTAAAAGGTGTCTATCGTTTTTGTAATTTTTTGTTGTCATTGTGACTGCTAATATTTTGTTGTTTTTGTTTGTTTTGGTTTTTGGTTTTTGACTTTTTATTTTTTATTTTGTTTTGTTTTGTATTGTTCAGAAACATGCAAGATCATACGAGTCCACGCTTGACCCATATCTGGAGACCCGGCCTAGAGGTCACAATGAAAAGAGCTTCATATTGAAGTCCGGCTCAAACCCTTTCATTTGATACCAATATTGCTCAGAAATATTCAAGGACCATCCGGGTTCTCCTTTTGACCCATATCTGGAGACCCGGCCTAGAGGTCACAATGAAAAGAGCTTCATATCGAAGTCCGGCTCAAAACCTTTCATTTGATACCAGTATTGCTCAGAAACATTCAAGGATCATCAGGGTCCTCCTTTTGACCCATATCTGGAGACCCGGCCTAGAGGTCACAATGAAAAGAGCTTCATATCGAAGTCTGCTCAAAACCTTTCATTTGATACCAGTATTGCTCAGAAACATTCAAGGATCATCAGGGTCCTCCTTTTGACCCATATCTGGAGACCCGGCCTAGAGGTCACAATGAAAAGAGCTTCATATCGAAGTCCTGCTCAAAACCTTTCATTTGATACCAATATTGCTTAGAAATATTCAAGGATCATCCGGGTTCTCCTTTTGACCCATATCTGGAGAACCGGCCTAGGGGTAACAATGACAAGAGCTTCATATCGAAGTCCTGCTCAAAACCTTTCATTTGATACCAATATTGCATAGAAAATTAGATAGGTAGATGTAGGTGTGCATATCCATACATTTGCATACATGTTCAAACAGGTAGGTCCTTTTTATTTTGCCTATTTGTCGCATTGTTGCAGAAAACAACAACAACTACAACTTCACTTCGCTTCGTTGCTGTTGTTGTTGATATTTGCATTTGCACCGCTATGCATGCAAGCATTTGTAAGTACATGTCCCTGCAAAAAAGCCGAGTACTCCATGCACGCGTGTATAGAGTACTCGGTATGGACCAACCGAGTACTCCTCAACCTGCCACATTTCATATAAAAAATATGGTCCATTTAACATGGCGATGTCCTAGGCAGGGATCACATACTCCGATTTCCGCATGACACCCGAGTAATCAAAGGAGTACCTACATGGGATTAATCCATGGAATAGGTACTAAAATTAATGAAATTATTAAAATCGCTGAACAGATTTGAACGATTGCCAATTAAATTTGATTATTAGCATTATATACAACATACATAATTATGCTTTTCTTTAATAAAAACAAAAAATAATAAAATGTTTCTAGCGCAATCACCAACATGTTGTGTCGCGTTTCAATGTCTCTTTATTACTAAATAATGCACGTTCAAACAAGCATGCATATGTATGTACATACATATGTACGAACTTGCTTCGTCGTTGTCGCGATATACATTTGGTATTCGTAGTAATGTTCGGCTAACTACGAGCCGATGCAGATAAACGAGTCGCTCGCTTGGGTCTATGTTTATGATCACTTTGAAAGTACTCCTATCTACCACAAAATGGATCATATAATCCTATGATTTTTACAGGGGTCTATCTACCTACCTACCACTGACAGTGCCAAGCGATTCACACGGACGCAGCAGTGCACTAACACAAAGGTCATTTACGTTTACGCGTAAACTTTACCTGTTTTTCGAAATCACTCATAGCTACAGCAAAGATGTTTACACATCAAAAAATTTACCTCAAATCTAGTTTATCCAAAATCTTACATTAACATCACATGTTCGACAAAAATGGACTACATTGAATACAAAAGTTAGCTTATTTACATAAACCACCCATGGCTCATTCCCCTTCAGCTTTTTCGCCTCAACTAAGCACTAACACAAGCCAAACACATAAAAATAACAACAACAAAAATGCAAAAACCCAACCAGCGGCATTGCCTCATTAAATAAGCGCATGTGTCTCTCATTTGCAACAATCATGCGATAATGAATGTAATTATAAAACAACAATGAGAAAAACAACAAAAAAAAACATAAAGTAAAAAAACAAGAACAGCAACAAACAGTTAATACAGCGCGACAGTGAAAACTGAAAAGTGCAAAATCGAAAAATGCCATAAAATTAACATTTCAAACACACACACACGCACACAAACTAAGCATGCACAAACATGAACACATATGTACAAATCAGTGCATATCTGTACGTGTAATGTATGCCAACAAGATTCATTAATGAAATTCATAAATCGCATGCAGCAACAACAGCAACAACAATAACCAACAGCAACAACAACAATAATAATAATAACCAAAAAATACGCACAGCAATGAAAACGAACAACCAACAACAAGAACAACAACGAATTTGAAATTTTGCATGGATTTGGCGGGCGTGTGCGCAAAATAACAAAATTTCAGAAATATTCCCCAGCCAAAAAGGGAGCAAAAAACAAAAAAACCAACAAAAACAAAAATTTACGAATAAAATGTGAATTAAGTGAGATAACAAATTTATGGTTGATTGCAGCAAAAACAGCAAACACGCGGCACCACTGCGCACCGTATTGTTGCTGAGGGGACGTTGAGAGCGTGAAGGATGGCGTGGGCGTGCAGGGCGGGTTGGAGTGACGGACGGATGAATGGATGTACAAATGAAACAGCTCGAGCAACAAAAATATGGCACAACGACAACAGCAACAATATTTTAACAATGAGAAACAGACATTTAATATGTATGTAAAGCAACAACAAAAGCAACCACAACAACAACAGCAACAGCTGCAAAAAAGGCTTAGTTATGTAAACTACTTTGAGCCAAACGGTTAGCCAAATCAGTTACAGACCAAGGGAGAAGGAGCTTAAAAGTGAAAAAAAAGAAAAACAACAAAAGCAATAATAAAGGCAGTCACATTTTGTGCACAGCAGCAACAGCAACAGCAACAAAAAACAACAGTGACAACAACAACAACAGCATCACCAGCCAGATATAACAAGCTGAGCGAGTGAATATTTTTACGCAAAGTAAATGAACTCACAAGCAAACCCGAAAACAAGCAAAAAAAACAAAAAAAAGAACGACAACAAACACTCCCGAAATGCTTTTCGTGTGTGTGTGTGTGTTGTAAATGTAAATGAATTTGGCGATTAATTTTGGCAAAACGTGGAGTGCCGTGGCGCAAAGCATTTACAAGCTATTAAATTGTTGGAGATGAGGCTGACGGTTGAAGGGGTGGGTGGTTCACGCAGCGAGCTTGGTTATTTGGGCGAACATATGGGAAAAATGTAATTCATCAAGAGCACGCAAACAACTAATAACGACGGATGAATGAATGGCAGCGGTGGGAGCTGGAGCAGCAGCAGCGGTGGTGAGCAAATATGTACATATTTTATGTATGCAAAGAAGAGCAGCATGAGCGCTAATATCTATCTGCGATATTTACTCATAGCCATATGTGAATTTATAAAAGACAGGGATAGCAAAATGGAAGCGGTTTTGAAAGAAACGGCTTTTGAGTAATCGGTTTTTAATAACCGGTTTTTTGAGGAATCGGCTTTTTTAAACAACCTGTTTTGAGTAATCGGTTTTTTAAAACCGGTTTTTGGAGTGATCGGTTTTATGAGATGAGAACAGCATGAGCAAACATATTTTTCGTACTTGCCACTAAACATATTTACATACATATGTATATCTATTGAATACAGAGAGAGTAACCAGTATCCGGTTTTTGGAGTAAACGGATTTTTCTAAAAAAGATCACTCATATTTTTCATATCGAACACTAAACATATGTACATATGTACATCTATGAAATATAGTGATGATAACCAGTGAACGGGTTTTTGTTGGTTGTTTTCGGGAGATTTGAAGAAATAGCGTACTTCGTGAAAGAAACTGTCATAAATGCCTGGTGATATTTTTTTTTAATTTTTCACTTAATTTCCACATTATTTCAATAACGTACAATGTTTACGTTGACTTTACATGGTCGAAGTATTCTTAGCTATCTTTGGAATTTTATTTAAATAAAGTTGAACATTTCTTTTGTATAAAACAGCAGCATGTAACTCCAACTCTGTGACTTTTGAGCCGAAGAAAAGTGTAAGCGAATACTCACAAACCGAATCATCTCAAAAGCACGCCAATCCCTAATAAATAGTTTTGTTACAGTTTTGTAAAATTTTTTTAACAATTTCTCTTATACGAGTAAATACCGTTAGCTTATTAACATACAGTTAGTTGAATAGATTATACATGCAGATAAATACAGCAGATAAAATATGCTACAATTAAAATGCAACCACAAATACTATTTTGCATTCCACATGCCACATGCTGGCTGCTTTATGTACATATGTATATTACTAAATCAAAGGCAAGCGGTCGTATGCAGCGCCGAAGGCCATAGAGTGAAGGCAACGAAGATGGAAGTGAGGCTGGTGTTCGTATAATTTCAAGTGTGTAAAAAATGAGTTAAATGTTGGTTTGCCTCTTCTTTCTGATATTAAACGCAAATGTTTGCGGCCGTTAGACTGCAAAAGCAACGTTGCCAAATTTCAACTTCGAATAGAATGAACCAGCCAGTTGACACTATCAATTTTGTAAACCTGTTAAAAGGATATTTGTTTGTTAGTTTAGCTTTAAACGTATTTTTTTTTTTTTATAACAAAAAAACGTTGACAATTTTCACCAAAGTAAAATTCAGCGTGAAAAATATTGAAACTATTAAATATGAGCCAAAAAAGAGATACATACAAATATATGTGTAGGTACATATTTTCAAGTTTTCTTTAAAAAAAATTGCTTATAGATTTGCTCTACAATGTTGCCAATTTTCACCAACGCATAATTTAGAACGAAAAATCATTTAAAACCAACAATTTTCCAGCCATAAAAAGCATATTAACATTTGCATATTTTCCAATTTGGCTTTACGAAATGGCACGCCTCCTTTGTTAACAGCAATATTGTCAATTTTCACCGCTCGCTTAGAAAAAGCTCAAAAAAAAGTTGCTATAGAGCTAGTGTTGTACATTTGACACTATTTAATTAAAAATCTCTTAAAGCATAAGTTTTCTTATAACGCTTTTAAGAAATTCTCATAATTTTATAGCGCAATGTTGCCAATTTTCACTACCGTTTTGGTAACTTGGCCTGGAAATTGCTATAGAGCTATTGCTGTGCATTAAAGACTATTAAACTAATCGTCTCTTAAAGTATATCTGTTTTCCTATTCCATTTTTAGCAATATCTCATGACGCAATGTTGCCAATTTTCATCACCAGGTTATTAATTTTGCTTGAAAAAAAAATAAAAAAAAAAATTTTAAATTGTTGAAAATAATAAAACGCATTGTTGCCAATTTGCACTGTCGAAAAATATAAAAACACACATACATGCGTATGTACAAATGTAGCATGTGAATCAAGGCAAAGTGTATGTTGAAATTAACCAAGTTTTCGCATTGTGTACATTGTTAAAATGCAAATTAATGGAGCATGCACAAACACATTCATGTGTAAACGTGTATGTACAGGTATGTTCATGCATTTAAAATACTGTTATTTTGATATTTACTCATTTGTTAGCAAGCGATTACAAATTATTACCTGCCATTGCATTCGAAATTTTTGTATGTGGTAATTATTGTAATGCGAGAGAATTGCGCTTACAAACCTGCAAACATAAATTAATAGACCCGTATTACATAATAGCATTTACACAAAATTTAGCGTTTTCGTGTTTGTCTGATTGTTTGTTGTGACAAGCCACAATTTAAAATTAATTATTATGAGACTGCGACTTTCAATGCGAATTGCATTTTGCTGAAAGTTTTGCAAACAAGCGCTGACTGATGGCATTAATATATTAATTTAAATATGTACACATATACATACATATATTTCTGTGTTAGTATGCAAATTATTAACTGTTCATTCAATAAATAAATGAGCGAAATGATACATTAATTGCGAAACAATTTAAATATATAGGTACATACATATATAAATACAAATTTAATGATACCGCGTTTTAAAAAAACAGAAAGTACTTTTGTAAATCGCTTAAATCGTGCAATTTAAGCAGACCTGTTATTTAATGATTAAAAATTTCATTATTAGTTAAAGCATGTTTTGTCTTTTTAGCCCTTTAATCCTTAAATAGCTCACTTTCGCCTTTTTAATGATTAAAATTTAATCATATAAAAAAGTACATTAATTAATCGAGTAATTAATTTTAATTGCGTAATTATTTGAATTATTTTCAATTAATTTTCATTTTTTTTTAGTTCCTTGATTAATACAAATATTTGATAATTTTTAATTATTGCTGATTATGCATGATTATTTGGATTGTTTTCAATTAATTTTCCATTTTTAATTGCATAATTAATAGAATAATTTAATTGTTTTCAAAAATTGCTTTGATTTTTTTAATTACATGATTAATTAATCAATTAATTACTTTTAATTGCATGATTATTTGAAATATTTAAAATATTTTCAATTATATTTCGATTTTTATCTGCAAGATTAGTATATTTATTTGATTGTTTTGAATTATTTCTGTTTTTTCTTTAATTGCGTGATTAATTCTTGCTTGAAAATGTTACTCATTCGCCATGGCGTAGAGTAGTTTCGTACGGAAAATAAGAAATAATAGCATAATTAAAAATGACCAAGCAATTAAACATAATCAAAAAAATAAAAATATTAAGAAATTAAAAGCAATCAAGCATTTAAAAATAATCAAACAATTAAAAATTATTAAGCAATTAAAAACAATCATACTATCGATAATAATCAAACAATTAAGAACAATTTTACAATCAAATATATTTGGGCAATTAAAAATAATCAGGCAATTGAAAGTAATTGTACAATCAAAAATAATCATATAATCAAACAATGAAAAATAATTGAAAAATTAAAAATAATCGGAAAATTGAAAAAATCAAAAAATGAAAAATAATCGGAAAATTAAAAAAAAAAAAAAAAATTAAAAATAATCGGGAAATTAAAAAAAGCAAAAAATTAAAAATAATCAAGCAATTAGATACAATTTTACAATCAAAAATAATCAAACTATCAGAAATAATCGAAAATAATCAGTAAATTGAAAACATCAAAAAATTAAAAATATTCAATACAATCAAAAATAATCAAGTAATCAAAAATAATCGAAAAACTTAAAATAATTTAGCAATTAGAAACCATTATACTATCAAAAATAATCAAGTAATCAAAAATAATCGAAAAACTTAAAATAATTAAGCAATTAGAAACCATTATACTATCAAAACTAATCAAGTAATCAAAAATAATCATAGAATTAAAAATATTAAGCAATTAAAAATAGTTATACAATCAAACCTAATCAAACAATTAAAAATATTCATATAATCAAAAATAATCAAACAATTAAAAATTATTAAGCAATTAAAAACAATTACAACCAGAAATAATCAAAAAATAAAAATGATTAAGCAATTAAAAATAATCATACCTACCAACTAAAAAAATGTTTTTGATTATATGATTATTTCTGATTATTTTCTTAATTGCTATTAATCATGATTATTTTTTATAATTTTTAAATTTAATTGCTTATTAATTGCCAGTTTATTGTAAGACAATTAAGTCAAATTGAAAAATCCAAAAATTAATCATTATTAATTGGAATGACAACTTCTAAATGATATACAAATTTTCGCAGCAAAAAACAAACTAAGCACAAGCGACCAACCAAATAAATGTAAAGCAATAAATTTCATACCAAACAGGAATTTTACTAAAATATTGACTAAACAAGCATTTGTTTGCATCATTTATCATTTCTTTCGGTACCTAACTACTAATAAATTTTAAGTGCAGACAAAGACAAGCGCTTTTTGCGCAAATTGGAGAGTGGCAATTAGCAGTTGAACAGTTGCATTAACTACATACATACGTACATATATACTTTCTTGCCTACTTCTTCCTTTCTTTCTATTTCTTTTTTTTTTTTTGTTTTTTGTTGCAATGCAATTTTAATTGTTAATTTAAAGTTGGTATAACTTTTTGCCTCACTTATTATTTGACTTTCTCTTGCCTCGCTTACTTTTCTTGCAAGAACTCAAGCTAAAGTCCAATTCGCCGAAGAAACATCAAACATAAAATCACAAAAATTAAAAAAAAATATCAATGCCGAAAAGTGACAACACGACAGCAGCAAAAAAAATTTGGCACATTTGAATTTATAACAAATGCAATTGCCTGCTGCTTATCCTGTCGGTAACCATCGCCCGCTCCTTTTGCTGCCACGCAGCACTTGCCAGCAGCATTGCAACTACAATTGCCACGCTCCCAAATGCATCGTTAATTCATGCCACAAACCGCATAACCAAGGCCATTTTCTGTAGTGCAATGCATCAGCAGCCAAAAGCAATGCAATCATTTGGCAATGGTTTTTGTTTTGTTTCTTGTTGCTCTTGTTGTTGTTTGTGTTGTTTCCACAAAATTTATTTGCCATTCGATTGCTATTCGGTCGCTCGGTCTCTCTTGCCTTGCCAACGCAGCGTTTGTGGCACTAATGACAATTGAAACTTGCCGAATTTTTTAGTTGTTGGCGCGTAAACTTTTTTATTTTTGTTGTTGACACTGACAATTTTGTGCAAATTATTGTTTTTCTCAGTTGTTATCGTTTGCTTATTCTTTAAATTTGTTTATCAGTCATTTGAGTGTATTATTTTAGCACTCTAATTCAGCTGCAGCTTTCTTGAATGCAAATGCAATGTTGCCAATTTTCTATTGTTGAAAATGCTTGAAGCATTTTAAAGATGTACACAATGCGAAAAAGTGTTGAATTTCAACACACACAAAATATGCCTTCATTTACTTGGCAAGCATTAACGTTTTTTATTTCTGAAAGCGAAAATCGGCAACACTGCGTTGTAATCGTTTCAGAAATTTCTAAAGCTGAAACTAGCAAACAAACACCTACAATTTTAAAGACTGTTAGTTAACATGGGCAAGTGGACAATAATCTATTTGGGGCAACTTTTCTGGCAAACTTCCAAACTGTTGGTGAAAATTGGCAACAGTGCGCTTATAAAATTACGATAAACTACTAAAAGCACAGTTTTTTACAAGTGGAATGCAAAGTGACTAATATAAAAAGGAATACGCCATTTGATTTCTATATAAAAATGGCGTTGCTGCCAATTTTCGCATATTTTTGCAAACATTTCTCAAGCATTTCTTATTCAAAGTTAACCAGCTGTTCGGTTTTGAAACAAAAATAGCATTTATAATACAATTTAACGCTGATCAGCTGTGGTTTAGATAGATACATAGATAGATAGATATTTCGGAGGCTGATATTCACCGCGATCTACGGGCCTTTTGTGCCCTCCAGCTCATTACAACAGCTCCGCTATACCAATCTAATAGGTACATAAAATTGAGCATTGCGTTTGGCCTTAAGGTTGGTGGTATGTGTCTGCTGCCCTATACCTAGAAATTGCTCAGGTCGGCCGCCTCTGCCTCTCTGGCAAGGCCATCAGCTAACTCATATCCCGGTACTCCTTTGTGTCCCGAAAGCCAGGCCAGAAGTAATGAGTTACTGGCGCTAAGCTTGTTAAAATTTTCTATGCACTCTCGGACTAGCAAGGAGCTAATCTCTCTTGCTCTCTTACCATAGAAGCCGGCACCACTATCTTCTGGTATTTTCGTGCCGTCAGTGTAGCATACTATCGGTGTGTTCCTTAAGACGTCCTACAGTTTGAAGTGCTTCCAAGTTGATTTGTCGCCGTGCTCGATTCTAAACCATTTCTCAAATTGGATGTACTTAGTCACACTCATCTCTAGGAATCAGAGCTGTGCTTTAGGTAGTTACATTTTTATTATATTTTCTCTATTTGAAAGCCACCAAAGTTACCGCAGAAACTTTCCAACTGCACACTCACAATGAAAATTGGCAACGTAGCTTTAAAACAAACTCAATTTCTTTCATTAACTTTGCACTAACAAAACTAGGCAAACAAATTGAATTAGTTTAGTCGAACAACGTACTCAGCATGCAGCGTTGCATTTGTGCTTTTAAGCTTTCAATGCCTTAAATGCGCGCATTTTGAGAGTCGATTGGATTGAGTAAATTCTATAAAGTTTTTATAGTAAACCTAATTGTGTTTTTGTTGTATTTAATTTAATTTTATTTTATTGTATGCATGGTTCACTTACTACAAATCGCTTTTTTGTATGCATACACAAGCGCAGAGTTGCATTTAATTGTAGCAATTTAATTTGTTGTCATTTCTTGTTGTTGTTGTTTGCGGCCGAATTAAGCTTTGCATATTTTTGAGCAAAAGAGAAAGAGACTTTATGTGCACGCGTGTCCAAAAAAATTTTTGTTTGTTTGCTAATGCATTTGCTAGTTAAATGACATGCATTTTCTTTCTTGTTGGAACCTGTTTGTGCATGCACATACATACCTACGTCTATTTTTATTATAGCACATTCACTTCCCTTCAATATACGCCAACGTCAATGTGTCATTTTAATTCAATTACCTACACTATGAAATGACAGTAAACTAAAAATATGATATGTGTCTGCCTCTCTCCTCCCCCTAACGGCACATTCTAAATAAGTTTGATTTATAATAATATATATATAATATAATATAATAATATAATACAATGGCGCTATTATAACTCTGACGAGTTTTATGGCCGAGCTTCTCTCCCAATTCGAGGTGTGCTCCTTTTTGTTTTTCCTACTAATTGGGTGGACCTACAGTTTTATGCCGGCTCCGAACGGCGAATGCATTTTTTGTGAGAAGCTTTTTCATGGCAGAAATACTCTCGGAGGGTATGCCGCCCACTGCCGAGAGGTGACCGCTGCTCTTAAAAAACTCAATAATTGGTTTTTTACTAATTAGAAAAATTTGTTTGGCTCGGACCGTGGTTTGAACCCGAGACCTCTGGCATAGCAGGCGAGCACTCTACCCACTGCACCACAGCGGCCACAAGTTTGATTTAGTAGCAGTAAATTAAGAAGCCATCTTGTATGTTTTATTTAGCTTTTTTGACATTAAAGGCAGCAATGGCATGCTTTGCATTGCATTAATAGAGTCTTAGCACCATTTCTAGCTAAAGTAAGCCATGTAAGACCGCAATCGAAAACCTTGGCTTGTTTCTATTGCCACTAATCCGCATTTTTTATTGGAAAATGGTTTGAATTGCAAGCGCTTTTGTGAAAAAAATGCCACAACAACGCATTTCTTTGTGTTGTCGCTGAGCTGTGCTTGTATTTCGTCATTAACATTTCAAAGAGTATGAAAAGTGGCAAAGTTGCATTATTACATTGGCTTAGAAAAGCGTGCAGCTCCCTCCGTAACTGAAACCTTTTTGATATTAAGGGTAGTCTGTAAGATTTTGATCATCATAGACTTAATAAAATTGAAATTTAAATTGAAAGTATTACATGGGTTTCCGTAATGTAGCTGCTGACCTGTGAAATTTAATCGGAATTAACATTTCCAAGAGTGTGAAAAGTGGCAACGTCGCATTATTACACTAGCTTATAAGGAAGTATAGACCCCTCCGTAAGATAAATCCTTTTAATAGAAGGTATTACATCCCTTCCCTTTGTCTAGCCGCTCAACTGTTAAATTATTTCATCATTAACACCTCCGCAGTGAAAAGTGACAACGTTGCCTTACTTCACATTGACTTTTAAGAGAGTGCAGCCCCTTCCGCATTGTGAATTTGTTCACTATTTTAGGGTCATCTTAACAAAAAGGGAACGATGATTGAACTAATCTCTAGCCAAATAACAAAAATAAAAAAGAAAACTTAGTAAAACACTAAAATGCCGTAAAGGACTTGCATTAATTCATTAGCCGCTCAGCTTTCTATGCGAACTAATTAGCTGCAGCATCTCAAGGCTAGAGAGTAACAAGAAACGCTAACATTTGCCATTCCCTCTGCCATCTTTTTGAAATAGAAGGAAATAGTTTTCTTTGAAGTTTTTTGTTTTCGTTTTTTTTTTTTTGCTAAAATCGCATTACTCAGCTTATTTATTTTACGTTTAATTAAAGATTGAAAAACAGTTGGTTGATGCTTTGAAGCTGAAGTAATTAGCTTGCGAGTGCATTAAAGTGGATAGAGGAGGGAAAAGAGCGAGCAAAGCTAAACATTTACAGTTACTGAGATACAAACATACATGTACACAAATAACAAATTAATTAAGTAAACTAAGTTTTAAATATCGAAAGAGCGTACCCGAAATAATACCAAAACGTGGAGTGAGACCTCAAGTCCACCCCATAAAAATGTTTGATTAATTTTTTTCTAGTGAAAAATGTTCTTGTCACCATCATATTATATACAGAGGTAGAAATTCTTGACATTTTTGTAACGAAGGCTTGTTAAAGTCACGTTAAAACTTGTAATAACACTGTAGGTAAATTTTTAACTTTTGAAATATCACAGAGAAACGCCGAAACACGTCAACTTAATTTTTGGCTGTAGAATACGATGGCATTTACAGAAAGTCAAAGTTAGCTCTTGTTTTCGAGATATTTAGGAGAGAAGTTTCAGAGCTCTGAAGGTAATTTTTTTCCGTCTATAAACTTTACTCAGGCTTGGAACCCTTTACGCGCATAAAAATTTTGACAGTTGTTTTTACTTATTTGGGACATTCTAAATTCAATTCCGCCTTTAGTTTCCCCAAATTGGCTCCGGTTTTCGAGATAACGGTATTTAAAAATTACCATCAATTTGGACTTTTTTGTTAATAACTCAGTCAGTTTATGAGATAGATTGCCAAAACTTTGCACGTGACAATATTTTAGTATTACCTTAACTATTTCTGAAAATAATTTAAATCGGGTGACTATAACATATAGCTGCCATACAACCGATTTTTCAGATGTGGACATTTATGGGTATAACTTTGCTATTTAAACAGCTAAGGACATGCAACTTTGGAGAATTTGTACTCGTATTGGCCCTAATCTATTCCCTGAAAATTGTCAAGATCGGGTCACTGTAACATATAGCTCCCATACAACTGATTGTTCAGATATATGGTTTTGCACATTTATTTCCTTATAACTCCGAAAATAGTCATTCTGCGTGAAAAATCAACATGAACACTTTCATTCAAAATTAATAGGTGAAAAATTTTCTCATATACGATTTCCACGTATCTGCATCAGTTATTGCACTTTTGTGCAACCAAAGTTGAAATTTCACCATAGGCATTTTTTTCAAGCCCAATAACTCATATATCGTATTAAATGAATTAGATGATCTTTACATCGTCTTACAGAGAATTAAAAGAACTATTACGCAGTTTTTAAATGAAGAAAATATATGCATGTTTAATGATTTTATATGCATTTATAGTAAAATTTTCCTACAAAACTATTGTTTGAAAACTATTGAAGCATACTTTTAGGCATTATTTGAAATAAAATTTTATGAAATATTATAAAAAAAATTATTCAAATGCGTATAAAATTCTCAAATATGCATATATTTTCTTCATTTAAAAACTGTATAATAGTTCTTTTAACTCTCTGTAAGACGATATAAAGATCATCTAATTCATTTAATACGATATATGAGTTATTGGGCTTGAAAAAAATGCCTATGGTGAAATTTCAACTTTGGTTGCACAAAAGAGCAATAACTGATGCAGATACGTGGAAATCGTATATGAGAAAATTTTTCACCTATTAAACCTATTAATTTTGAATGAAAGTGTTTATGTTGCTTTTTCACGCAGAATGACTATTTTCGGAGTTACAAGGAAATAAATGTGCAAAACCATATATCTGAACAATCAGTTGTATGGGAGCTATATGTTACAGTGACCCGATCTTGACAATTTTCAGGGAATAGATTAGGGCCAATACGAGTACAAATTCTCCAAAGTTGCATGTCCTTAGCTGTTTAAATAGCAAAGTTATACCCATAAATGTCCACATCTGAAAAATCGGTTGTATGGCAGCTATATGTTATAGTCACCCGATTTCAATTATTTTCAGAAATAGTTAAGGTAATACTAAAATATTGTCACGTGCAAAGTTTTGGCAATCTATCTCATAAACTGACTGAGTTATTAACAAAAAAGTCCAAATTGATGGTAATTTTTAAATACCGTTATCTCGAAAACCGGAGCCAATTTGGGGAAACTAAAGGCGGAATTGAATTTAGAATGCCCCAATTAAGTAAGAGCAACTGTCAAAATTTTTATGCGCGTAAAGGGTTCCAAGCCTGAGTAAAGTTTATAGACGGAAAAAAATTACCTTCAGAGCTCTGAAACTTCTCTCCTAAATATCTCGAAAACAAGAGCTAACTTTGACTTTCTGTAAATGCCATCGTATTCTACAGCCAAAAATTTAGTTGGGGTGTCTCGGCGTTTCGCTGTGATATTTTGACCTCCCTACAACGTAATTAATTTGTAGTGATTGATTTTATCTGATTTTTTCAATTTTAATTACACTGGTCGACAAGTTTTTGTTACAGAAATAAAATTCTACTTTTCTGAAGGATTTCGGTGCGCTGAATCCGAATCTGAACTCAGATTTTCGCTAATACGTACAGTTTTTGAGATATTCATGTTTAAAGAGGCCAAAAACACGATTTTTGGCTATATTCACTCCCCAATATCTTTTAAATTACTTACTTATTTTAAAAATTGATTAAAGCTATTGAAAGCGCGGACATTTCTCTTGGAGAAACCGTTTTAATATTTCAGATATCTTTCTTGTAACTTGCAATATTGCATATTAAGGTTCATTAGTTTTGCAATATTTTATCCATACAAAAATAATTAAAAATTTTGAAGCAAGTTTTTAGGCAGTTTATTATATTATGGACGTATGTAAGTGGCTTCGTAAAAAAAATTGTTCTGCTGAGCAACTACAGAATTTGATTGCGCCTACAAGATGCTACAAATGCTGCCGTTGTTTTCGACGACAAATACCTTATTGTGCAAAAACATATATTACAACATACCTAAATTAGATATCCGAAAAATTAAAACGTTGTCTTCAAGAGAAATGGCCGAGCTTTCAATAGCTTTAATCAATTTTTAAAATAAGTAAGTAATTTAAAAGATATTGAGGATTGAATATAGGCAAAAAACGTGTTTTTCGCCTCTTTGGGCATGAATATCTAAAAAACTGTACGTATTACAGAAAATCTGACTTCAGATTCGGATTCAGCGCACCGAGATCCTTTAGAAAAGTAGAATTTTATTTCTGTAACAAAAATTTGTTGAAATTTTGTCGACCTGTGTTATTTTTAGTTGCTGAAATATTTTTAATTGATTAATTAAATTTCATTTATTTATTATTTTTAATTGTTTGATTATTTTTAACTGCAAGATTGTGTTTAATTGCTTAAATATTTTTAACTGATTGATTATTTTTGATTGCTTGTTTATTTTTTGATTGCTTGTTTTTTTTTTTGATCGCTTGCTTATTTTTAATCGCATAGTATAATTTTTGGATTGTTTTTAACTGCTTCATTATTTTCAAGTATACAATTATTTCTTTTTATTTGATTATTTATTATTTGGTTATTTTTAATTATTTTTTCCGTGCTAAATAAATGCACGCCATGACGTATGAGTAACATTTTTCAGGCAAAATAAAAAAAATTAATCGATTAATTAATTAATCGTGCATTAAAAAAAAATTAAATAAAAATAATTCAAATAATCAATAAATAATTGGAATTAATTAATCGATTAATTATTGTAATTTTTTAATTTAATTATTTAATTATATTTAATCATGTAAAAGTTACAAAAACAAAACATGCTTTAATTAATAATTAAGTTAAGAATTTTTAAGTATATCTAACAAATGTTGAAATTTTCTTCAGTTTTTATAATTTTATTATTTTTTTCAGGTTTTCAACTTCTTCATGTATTCTATATGAGCTCAAAACTATGTAGGTTAAGCATTGGCTTTTCGATTCTTTGCTTTTCAAATTTCTTTTTTTTTCATGCAGAACTCATATTTTCAGCATTTCACTTGACTAATTTGCTAAGCTGCTTATTGGTTGCACATTTATATTTTTTTTTTTAGTTTAATTTTTTCGTACCAAAAAGTCAGTGGAGCACAACTCGCATAATTCGCAATTTCTATTAACAAAAAAACGCGCTGAAATACGGTTTCACTAACGGTTAAAAAAGTATTTAATGCGGTGTAACATATTTAACACGAAATGTACTAGGTACGTACACTATACAAATTGTATGCAACTTTGTGCATACCTCAACTTGAATGTTTACTAGATATTTATTTCATTTAATTTCATTTAATTACACAAAAAAGCCGCTAGAAGCACAACAAAAATCAGCAACAACAAGACAAGTTAAATTCTGCGAATTAACGCGTGTGTTGCTTATCTTTTTATACTTTTTTCTTTTATTTTTTTTTTGCATATATTTGTTGTTGTTGTTGTTGTTGTTGTGTGTAATACGATCATCGCTGCTCACTGCTTTATGTCTAATTTAGACTTAATAAGACAATATCGCACATGCATATGCATGTATGAGCATGCTTAGCAAATGCTTACGATCTCATGTGGCACCATAAAATGATAAAATGAAAAATCTCGAAAATAGAAAGAACAATAATAAAAAATTAATAATAGCAAAATTGCAATAGCGTGTAACATCAGGCGCTGGAATGCCAGCAAGCAAACGTCAGAGAAGCGTAAAAATTATAATGAATCAACAACAACAAAAAACAACAGAAAACGTGTTTATTAGTAAATTATTATTAGTAAATTATTATTTGAAATTCAACACACGCGAATTCTGAGTGCTTAAAAAAAAACACAAAAACAAACAAGTAAGGAAGCCTAAGTTCGAGTGGAATCGAACATTGGATACTCAGCTGTATGCTTTCATTGTTTGTTTGCGTTTGATGGAAACACGGCGTATTTTATATAAAGCGAGTGCTGCATAAAGTAGGCGTAGCCACGCCCATTTTCAACATTTTTATCAGTCATCCAACTAAGCATATGAATATTATTCTTTGTGCAAAATTTCATTCCTTTTTGACTTCTACTTACAAAGATGTCACGTTACAAATTCCAAAAGGGTGTTCCAGAAATATCTTTGTTAAAAAGTAGGCGTGGTCATAAACCGATTTGAATAAATTTTTGCGTGTCTATTGACACAAGTTATAAAAGTTTATAAACCAAGTTTCGTCATAATATCTCAATTATTTGTCGAGTTATGGGCTCCGAAATCTCGTAGATCCCTTTGTCTAAAAAGGGGCGGTGCCACACCCATTTTCCAAAATTTTTCCATTTTTTGTTTCCGGTCTATTGTAGAACTCATGCCACAAAATTTCAATGAATTATCTTTATATTTGACAGAGATATCGCTTAAAATGTTTTTATTAGGCCCCTTTATAGTTCCCATATATAAAAGTGGGCGTGGTCGTCAACCGATTTCGCTAAAATTTTAAACGTGTATTACTACAAGTAATAAAGTGTATACACCAAGTTTCGTCATTATATATAAATTATTTGTCGGGTTATAAGCTAAGAAATCTCGTTTATTCCTGCTTCTAAAAGGAGGCGGTGCCACGCCCATTTTCCAAAATTTTTGTGTTTTTTGTTTTATGTCCATAGTTGGACTCCTGCCATAAAATTTCAATGATATATCTTTATATTTGACAGAGATATCGCTTAAAATGTTTTTATTAGGTCACTTTATAATACCCATATATAAAAGTGGGCGTGGTCGTCAACCAATTTCGACAATTTTTCGTCCAAACATTTGCCTGAGTAAGTAAATCAAGCGTGCAAAATTTCTTCGATATATCTGCTACGGTTTCTGAGTTATGGCTTGTACAACTTTCAATGTTTGGCCCTTAATAAGTGGGCGTGGCACCGCCTATTTTCCAAAATTTCATCAAATTTCTTCCTAGGGGCCTGAGCTCTACACGTGGGTGAAATTTTGTCATCCCAGCTCCATATTAGTGACTGAGATACCAAATTTCCGATTTTTACCATATAGGGGAGGTGGGCGTGGTCATGGTCCGATTTCGCGCATTTTCAATACCATCCGTTCCTGTCTTGATACCAACTTGCATTCCAAATTTCATCAAAATATTTCAATTTTCGCGCGAGTTATCGTGCGTACAGGCGGACAGACGGACAGACGGACGGACATGGCTCAATCGATTTCTCTTTTCACCCTGATCATTTTGATATATATAAGCCTATATCTATCTCGATTATTTCGTTCTGTTACAATCCACCGTTAGGAAATCAAAACTATTATACTCTGTGTACTAGTACAGCTGAGTATAAAAATAAACAGAGAAGGAGAGACAACGACGAGGAGGAAGGCGGAAAATTCGCAAGGTGCTTGGTAAGATAAAAAAGTGTAGTTAAAAGACCCAGATTGAGCTCATCACGAACGTTATAATTCAAAGACTTCATTCATATTCTTATGAAAAAAAAGTCTGAAAATCTAAACGCTGAGTTTATTGCTATCTAAATCTTAAAATAGATCTTACAAGTATGTACATACATATGTGATACTGTAGTGATTCTCTGGTTTTGTTTTTTGCTAGCGTTTTCTTATTTTAAGAAACGGTAAGTGCTTGTTGAAATAAAGATTGAAAATATATACATTTATGTATGTACATATGCAAATTCTTACAGATAATGCCAAAAGCTAAACAAACTATTTCGGGAAAGCTGAAGCAGATGTTAAGGAATTTCCCGATCTTCAAGCTGACGGTGAGGTGCTGATTTGCAAGTTATGCAGCAATACCGTATCATTCAAGAAAACATTTCTTGTAAAGCAGCATGTGCAGAGTGAAAAGCACATCAAACTCAAACGATCACTAAATTTGCAACAATCACAAAGCTTTGTAGCGAAAACTTGACACCGTCATATGTCGAATTCGCAAAGGATTT
The DNA here is from genome assembly GCA_960531455.1 of Urophora cardui. Lineage (NCBI taxonomy): Eukaryota > Metazoa > Arthropoda > Insecta > Diptera > Tephritidae > Urophora > Urophora cardui. The sequence goes on along the minus strand of OY482671.1, from coordinate 3,809,170 downwards.
GTGTAAAGCATTTGTATGTGCAGATATACCCTTATATAAAACACGTAACATAAATCTAGTTCAGTTTTTTGAAAAATGGGTTTCCCAGAAATTACCATGTGAGACAAGCCTTCAAACTACTTATGTTAAGCAACTATATAGCAATACTATGGAAAAGATACAATCGCTATTAAAAAACCACTTTATTTGGATTGCAGGTAGATATGTGGCAAATGTTATAGTCGGAATTTTACATGAAAACTTTGATATATCTCATATTTTTAGGTGGTGAAAAAGTATGGAACATATTACTGTGGCGTCAATTTAACGAAAATTTTCCCGAATTTGTTACAGAAACACACTTCCGATGTCTTGTGCATTTTTGCAATTTTCTGGGGCATATTTTTGATTTATATGTCATATTTTATTGACATATTTTGCCTTTTTTATGGCATGTTTTAATTTTTTTTAAGCATATTTTTGGTTGCCCTAATGATTATATATATTGACATGTATATGTTTACCACATTTATAAGAACTGAAATTTAAACAAAATTCAGTCTTATTATTTAAATTAAAGGTACTTCTTGTACTTTTTAATGGAAAACATTGTACTACGGTAATATTAACTTTACCATTTTTTAGTATCTAATTTCAATATATGTATGTATATTCAATATTTCACAGAAATATATTGAGAATTGATAAAAGGCGTGAGATTTGGCTCCTTCTCTAATCACTCGCTAATCGAATTCTAGTGTATTTTTCAACATGGCTCAATCGATTTCTCTTTTCACCCTGATCATTTTGATATATATAAGTCTATATCTATCTCGATTATTTCGTTCTGTTACAATCCACCGTTAGGAAATCAAAACTATAATACTCTGTGTACTAGTACAGCTGAGTATAAAAATAAACAGAGAAGGAGAGACAACGACGAGGAGGAAGGCGGAAAATTCGCAAGGTGCTTGGTAAGATAAAAAAGTGTAGTTAAAAGACCCAGATTGAGCTCATCACGAACGTTATAATTCAAAGACTTCATTCATATTCTTATGAAAAAAAAGTCTGAAAATCTAAACGCTGAGTTTATTGCTATCTAAATCTTAAAATAGATCTTACAAGTATGTACATACATATGTGATACTGTAGTGATGGGCTAGCCGAAATGTCTTTTTGTTTAATTGTTCAAATATCTCGAATATTCTTGATGATTTGCTTTCGTATTCGAGTCCATTCGAGCCCTTGTTGCCTACTATTCCTGCCAAGGACTCTACTAAAGAAACTGAGGACCAATCAGAAAAATCAGCGGTGCCCAACGAGCAGCTTTTGCCTGAATAACCATTCGAGCCCTTGTTGTCTACTATTCCTGCCAAGGACTCTACTAAAGAAACTGAGGACCAATCAGAAAAATCAGCGGTGCCCAACGAGCAGCTTTTGCCTGAATAACCGGTTCCTATAAATCTGCTCCATCGGTCGAGACATAGACAGGGCATAGCACTTTTGTGCGAGTCGATTCACGCATACAGGCGAACCAATGTATCGGAAATCACTCTATGCTCTCCGACAAAATTTTTCTCACAACTTTGCAGACCATTATTCTAAACACAGACCCGTCAAAATTCTGAGAAAGATGGTGTGGGCGAGCCCTAAAATGTGTGTGATATTTCCCACTTACTCAGATGAGTCAAAATTCCGGGGTCTGTTATAAACGAATTACAACTAAACCTATATATCCGTGAAACTGCCACCTTCAACGCATCAAGTCTACGGGAGGCGGATTGCTGGACGGAAGGATGGTAAGGTCCTCCCAACAAACACTGAGGTTAGTTATCGATTTGAGAATGACTCGAGAACTAGCCTCATTCTCAAACCTCTAGCGTTAGAGGATGACTCGAAAATCTATCGAGAATCATAGCGTTCTCAAACAAAAGGGCACCTAATTCTCAAATCGAGAAAATTATAATTATCGAATCGAATTCTAATATAGTTCTCTAATGAGATTCTAATCAGAATTTGCAAATACTTCCAATTGAAACAAAAACAAAGCTTTGTCTCCTTTTACATGATTTTTTCATTGTTTAGATTTTATTAACGCAATATGTGCCTAAATTGTATGTATATGATTATTAGGGCAACCAAATATATGCAATGTCATATTTTTTCTGATTCGTTCTATTGAAAAACTTTTAATTTATAAATTTGTTTCTAGAGAAAAACAAGTGGTTGAATTATATTTTTTAGAGCATATTTTAGCATATTTTAATAATGACAGAATATTTTACTTGGAAATGCATATTTTGTCATATTTTACATCTTTGAGGAAAATCATAGGCCCGATTTCACCAACCGGTCTCAACTTAGTTAAGCCGATTTTTTTAAGTTTTCAGTTTCACCATGCAACTGAGCTAAGTCACAAGTTAGTCAGCTTTTGTCTTGACTAAAAAATAAACTAAGAATTTGAGTCGCTTTAGCAAATTCAACAACCAAAAGAGCGAATATGACAAAAAATTAGCAAATACAGCAACCACAACAACAACAAAAAAAAAACAGTATTTGCCATAAAAGCTGGCAGGGTTGCTGGTTGCAAAACTATTTTCTTAGACTAGTTGGTGAAACCCAAAATTAAGTTAGCCCCAAATCTGGGCTAACTTAAGTCAAAACTTAGTTTTAGCTTTAGTCACGTTGGTGAATCCGGGCCATATTATTTCTGCTAAGTTATAAAAAAATTTCAGAATTAGTGCGCAAAAATGCAACCATGTCCTTGGACATCTTTCGATTTAATTATCGAACTATCGAAACATTTATGCAAATCTCATTTTATAACGGCACTTGAAAAATTTCAGTTGTTTTTGCATTCTCTGGTTTTGTTTTTTGCTAGCGTTTTCTTATTTTAAGAAACGGTAAGTGCTTGTTGAAATAAAGATTGAAAATATATACATTTATGTATGTACATATGCAAATTCTTACAGATAATGCCAAAAGCTAAACAAACTATTTCGGGAAAGCTGAAGCAGATGTTAAGGAATTTCCCGATCTTCAAGCTGACGGTGAGGTGCTGATTTGCAAGTTATGCAGCAATACCGTATCATTCAAGAAAACATTTCTTGTAAAGCAGCATGTGCAGAGTGAAAAGCACATCAAACTCAAACGATCACTAAATTTGCAACAATCACAAAGCTTTGTAGCGAAAACTTGACACCGTCATATGTCGAATTCGCAAAGGATTTGTGTAAAGCATTTGTATGTGCAGATATACCCTTATATAAAACACGTAACATAAATCTAGTTCAGTTTTTTGAAAAATGGGTTTCCCAGAAATTACCATGTGAGACAAGCCTTCAAACTACTTATGTTAAGCAACTATATAGCAATACTATGGAAAAGATACAATCGCTATTAAAAAACCACTTTATTTGGATTGCAGGTAGATATGTGGCAAATGTTATAGTCGGAATTTTACATGAAAACTTTGATATATCTCATATTTTTAGGTGGTGAAAAAGTATGGAACATATTACTGTGGCGTCAATTTAACGAAAATTTTCCCGAATTTGTTACAGAAACACACTTCCGATGTCTTGTGCATTTTTGCAATTTTCTGGGGCATATTTTTGATTTATATGTCATATTTTATTGACATATTTTGCCTTTTTTGTGGCATGTTTTAATTTTTTTTAAGCATATTTTTGGTTGCCCTAATGATTATATATAGTGGTCGCTGTGGTGCAGTGGGTGGAGTGCTCGCCTGCTATGCCAGAGGTCTCGGGTTCAAACCACGGTCCGAGCCAAAACAAATTTTTCTAATTAGTAAAAATCCAATTATTGGGTTTTTTAAGAGCAGCGGTCACCTTTCGGCAGTGGGCGGCATACCCTCCGAGAGTATTTCTGCCATGAAAAAGCTTCTCACAAAAAATGCATTCGCCGTTCGGAGCCGGCATAAAACTGTAGGTCCACCCAATTAGTAGGAAAAACAAAAAGGAGTACACCTCGAATTGGGAGAGAAGCTCGGCCATAAAACTCGTCAGAGTTATAATAGCGCCATTGTATTATTATATATTATAATGATTATATATATTGACATGTATATGTTTACCACATTTATAAGAACTGAAATTTAAACAAAATTCAGTCTTATTATTTAAATTAAAGGTACTTCTTGTACTTTTTAATGGAAAACATTGTACTACGGTAATATTAACTTTACCATTTTTTAGTATCTAATTTCAATATATGTATGTATATTCAATATTTCACAGAAATATATTGAGAATTGATAAAAGGCGTGAGATTTGGCTCCTTCTCTAATCACTCGCTAATCGAATTCTAGTGTAGTTTTCAACCCTAGTTATCGATTTGAGAATATATAGAGCACTAGTTATCTAAGGTAATCTCGACAAAATTTCTAACGTTAGAGACTGTGTTTGCTGGGCTAGCAGCATTCTCAGCAGCCTGCCTGACGGAGTTCAGACAACAGACAACTACTTCGTTGCATCACTAAGTTTTGAGAGGCGATTCCGTGTGACGTTCTAAACTTCTCAGACTCGCCCGTCACTAAGAATTACTGTGGATAAAGTGAGCGTGATACTAAGAGTTTCGGTAGCTGTACCGAACTTTCGATCTCTGCATATATGTAAATAAACCTCCATAAATAATCAAAATTCTCAGCTACTTAATAGAAAATCAATTTAAAACGCATACCTGGAATATTTTCTTTAGTTCCACATGATAATTGTAATTTATTTTCGCTGCAAAGCCAGAGATCAGAGATCATAAACAACAACAACATAGTAAATGAATGGAATATAGAAAAAAAAATTGATTCGAAATCAGACCTATGTATATGTGTGCGGCGTGGTACGTGAGAGATGGGCTTAGAAACCGACAGAAATACTGGCAAAAACAACAATAATAAAACTGGCAACAACAACAACAGTTACCACTTCCATCTTCTTCGATGTTGTTGTTATCTATTCTTTATGACATTATAATAACGGTAAATTGCATTCCACTACATTAATTCATATATTTTCATTCAAATATTGCACGCAGCACAAAGCAGCAACAACAATAAAAAACAACCACATAAACTACAACTATCAGCAACAAGAATAACAACCAGCAACAACAAAATCAGCAATAACAACAAAACCATACTACAAAAACAAGAATAACAACCAATAACAACAACAAAACACACAAGAACAACAACTTTTACTATGTACTGGCGGCAATAACATACAATTTACAAAAAAAAAAAAAAACTTCGCAACTACAGTTTGTTGCATGCAACGTTTGCATGTTGCAGCAATTTTCGCTAAATTTCTTCTTTTTTTTCCTTTTTTTTTGGCCATTCTCTGCTTGTAAACTACATAAACGTGTACAAAGCAATGATTTCTTCATTAGTAGCAAAAACACAAACTTTTTTTAATGGGAAATGTTTGGTTGGTTGTTTGGCTGTTAGAGTGGAAGTAAAGGGATTATCTAGCAATATGTATATCTCAGGGCCGTGCGCACGGGGGGGTTTTGGGGGTTAAAACCCCCCCATGACCAAATCTAAGTTGCAATGGTTTTGCAAAAATTTTCAAAATACAGTTTATAAATTTTGCATTGAATTTTGACTCATAATTTTTGACAATATTAGTTACAATAATTTTACGGAAGAAGAATTGGTAAAAGTTGCAAAAAATAAGGTTGGCCAATACATAAGTTCGGCACTTTGAATTGCACTTGGAGCTTTCCGAAATTACAAAGTTGTGTAGCATATGTTCGTTTGGCATTTTTAAAAAAATTGTACTGATAACAAAAAATGTTCATTTTGTGAAAACAGTGAGCAGTTTCAATTAACAAGTACTGTAAACAGTACACGGAAAGAAATTTGTATACTTGAATCAAGAAAAATGCTTTCTTGAACTCAATTTAGAAAATTTTTAGGGAAATAAGAAAAATTGACTTAATTATTACTGGAAATAAGAAATTGAGTTTTCCAAAAATGAGACAATTATTTTCTTATTCAAGAACACTAACAAAATCTATAGAAAAAAAATGTTGAAAAAAAATGTTTAAATAAATAAGAACATCTTTTCTTAAATTTACTTAAATGAAGAAAATCTTTTTGCTAATATCAAGAAGAATTTAAGACAATTGTGTTTCGACGAATTGGAACAACAAAATACAGCGAAAAAAAAATGTAAAATGAATAAGAAAACGTTTTCTTGAGCGAAGTAAAATTTTTCTTGCTGAATTTGCATTTCCAAAGTTACCTACATGTATTTTTTTTCATTTGCCATCCGCTTTGCATATTTCTGAATATTTTGCAATTCTCAGATTGTTAGTGAAGCATTTGGTATAAGGATTTCACTATCTGCATCTTCATTTATATTAAATAAAATGTTGTCATTTCAATAAACAAGTCCTAGGAAAATACTAGTTGACTAATTATGGTTTTCTAATCCCTCATGATTAGTTTTCATTTTCCTTATTTTTTACGTTTTTAATATTTTTAGAAAATATTTGCTTAATTTAATATTTAATATTTTCTTATGCCTCAGACACACATGTGGTATGAATATTAGAATATCAATATTATGCTATGAAAATTTTCAATTAAACTACAATATGAGGGTGACACATATGTGGTATAGATCGAAATATTATTACTATACTACGATGTGTGTCTCTCGCATTACTTACTTAAGCTCGTATAAGAAAAGTTTTACTTGCAACAAAAAAATAATTTCGTAATTTATTTCAAAAAACAAGAAAAAAACACTTACCCTAAGTAAATTATTTCTTATTTATTTAAAATCCAATTTTACTTGAAGCAAGAAAATGTTTTCTTATTTATTTAAAATCCAATTTCACCTGAAGCAAGAAAATTTTTACTTATTTACTTAAAATCAAATTTTCTTGGATTTTCTTGATATTAAGAAATTATTTTCTAAGTTCAAAATCAAGTCTAATTTTTCTTGTCTCGGCATTGATTCTAGTAAAAAATTCTTTCCGTGTACTATTCAGGACCTGGTTAACTAGGTTTTGATGAATCCTAATGAGTTTCAGAAAAGTTAGAGAACATTTAAATTAGTGATGGGCGAGTCCGAGGTGTTTTATTCGATTCTCTCGATTGTTGAAACATCTCGAATGCTCTCGATGGTTTTCATTCGTATTCGAGTCAAGTCGTAAATGGCCGTCAGTCGAAACAATCGCTAAAACATCTCGGACTCGCCAACGATTCCTCTCGTTTTCAAAGCAACCCTACAACATCTTGGACTCGCTGCAAAAAATACATAATATTTGTTGTTGCCGCTTGAATATCAAAATTGCTTTAAAAAACATAAGTACAAAGTGGTACAAATCTATTGCCGTTGTTGCTACTCGTAAACTTCATTTATTTCATAAGCGTCTCACTTCAGAAAATGTATTAATGTTTAAATAATTAGTTATTATTATTATGCACGACACGACACTCTTTAGTTGTGATTGCAAAAATGCATCGTCTGTGTATAGCATATTTTTCAATTTGGTTCATTTATTTATGTATTTGCCTCACTTCCACTAAAAATCCTACTTTCTTTATCAACAAACCTCATTCAGTTTATTTTATCAACTAAAACATATCATCGAAACAACCTCCGACTCGCCGACTCGGAACAATCGCAAAAACATCTCGATTGTTTAGTCGAGGAGCGAGTCAACTTTTGACTCGATTGTGATTTTGCAACGATAGCGATTCTCTCGATTGTCTAAACATCTCGGACTCGCCCATCACTAATTTAAATTTATGGTGTATGGGTCTGGATATCTATTTCAGCAAATATGTTTATCTTAGCGAAAAATGTATGCGAATGCAAACCAAAATTAAAAACCCCCCCCCAAGGCTAATTCCTGCGCACGGCCCTGGTATATCTACATACAGTTGTACATACATACATATATGTAAATATGTACGCACAAAAACCAGCAGAGAAAATAGCTCCTAAACGGTATGAAAGACCACTACCCGTATAGTAAGTCCACAAACCTGCAAAATTTCGTCCGTGTTTTTTTTTTAATAATCGGTAAAAAGTGTTAAATTACATATCGTATTGAAATATGTATGTTGTTAAAAACATACGGTAGAATTACTTGAGCTTTAATATCGTAGAATACTTTAACCCTCTAATACACACCAGGAAGAAGTCATTGTATTTGTTTTTTTCAGGTCATTGCAGGGTTAAAATGTGCTAGACAATTATTCGCCATAAAATTCTAACACCCCAACATTTCTTCGAAGTAGTAGTCTTGAGCCCTTTTTTAGAAATTGCCAATAATATTATTTTTAAGGTTGCTAGAGGGTTAAAATGCTCTAGAAAATTATTCGCCATACATTTTTAACCCTCTAACACTTCCTTGAAGTGATCGTCTTGACTGCTTTGTTAGAAAGTGCTAAAATAAAATAATTTTTAAGATCGCTAGAGGGTTAAAAAGCTCTAAAAAATTATTCGCCATAAAATTTTAACCCTCTAACACTTCTTCAAAGTGGTGGTCTTAAGCCCTTTTTTATAAAGTTCAAAAAAATAGTATTTTGAAGCTCACTAGAGGGTTGAAATGTTCTAGATCATTATTCGTCATAAATTTTTAACCCTCCAACGCAAGCACAAAGAGGTCGTTTTGACCCCTTTTTTTAGAAGGTCTGAGAAAAGTGGTATTTTGAAGATCGCTAGAGGTTTAGAATACTCTAAAAAATTATTCGCCATAAAATATTAACCCTCTAACACTTTTTCAAAGTGGTCGTCTTGATCCCTTTTTTAAAAAAGTGCGAAAAAATAGTATTTTTAAGTTCGCTAGAGGGTTAGAATGCTCTAAAAAATTATTCGCCATAAAATTTTAACCCTCTAACACTAACTCGTAGTGGTCGTCTTGACCCCTTTTTTTAGAAATTGCCAAAAAAAATTAAAGGTCGCTAGAGGGTTAAAAAGTTCTAGAAAATTTTTAGCCATAAAATTTCACTAGTGAGACTGTTTAGAAAAAATCTTAGTACGGAGAATGTAAAAGACCACAGGCAGTAATAAACAAACATCACGCCTTGAAATATGCAACAAGTTTTTTTTTTATTTTTAATATGGATAGTGATTTTTTTTTTATCTATGGACAGTGGTATTTATTTCATCGTGTGTGAGCCATATTACGCCGTCAGATATGCCGTTGCACAGTTACATTTATGAAAATATGCCATTCATTATTCTTTATTGATATTACTCCTGCATTTAATGTACTACATCTAAGTACCTATTATGTACCTAGCCTAAGGCATTGCTATGGCTTTATAGTTAAATTACAATTTAACATTGTAATTTAATTTTTGAATAAATAAATAAATAAATTCTTTATTGATTTTTACACATATGTATACACAGTCGCGCTAAAAAAGTGGCACCTTTATTTGCTTTGTTTTTTTTTTAAGTTTTTATGTTTTTGTTTGTGTTTTTATTATAGTCGCGTGTGTGCATGTGTGTAAAATGCGCTCATTTTCCAGCAACATTTCATTTTTTTCTGCTTTTGTTCTTAATTCGTTGCTGCTTTAAATTTTTCGCTTGTGCGCGTCCACGCACCTTCTCAATCTCCGCCAACTCATCGCTAGTAGCAAAACAAACTGCTCCACCACCCCTTTAGGACAATGACCGAAGGCAGCTTTACTACCTACAGCATTTACCTACCGCCTCCAAAAATTGCGCGTGCATAATATTGTATTGTTTTTTTTTTATTTGTTTTTGCTTATATTTTTAGTTTTTAGCAAATTCCACGAAAACAAGCGCTCGTTTCTGCTGGAAAATTAGTGCGCATGTACACGAAAACTAATTTTTTTTTTCTTTTTGCTAGTAACAATGAAAAAAATCAGCAAGTGTTTTTCTTCTTTATGCTTTTCGCAGCTATTTTTACTTGGCGTTGGCGCTTATTCATGCAGTTTTCGACGCATTTTTTCATACATACATACATACATGTGTATTGTTTTGGTTAACATAAGTGCCTTTTTGTTATTTTATTATTATTATTTTATATACTCTTCTTTATTTATTGGCCTATTTATCATTACACTACACAAGCACCCACCGCCACAGTTCGTCAACGCGTCTGGCTGAGACTCGTCTGCTCGGAAGGAAACGACGTGGAAACTTGGTTGCGTTGGCGTCAACAAAAATAGCACAACAGCAGCAGCATCGATTGAACGATTACAACTGCCAAAATAAGTTTAAAAAAAAAATCTATATATATAAAAATGGTGTAAAAAATGTTACTAACCTCATCAGATGAGAACGGCTGGGCCGATTTCTGTAAAACTTTTTGTCAATTGTTCGTATTCTCGAGGAGATGGTTCGTACGGAAGAAAATTTTGGAAAATCCCTCCGGAAAAGTTCGAAAATTGAAAAAATCGGTGTTATGTGCGTATGTGTGCATCTGTGGATGTGTGTCCTCTATAAATTCCCAAAGTAACCAACCGTTCTTTATGAAATTTTCTCAGTAGATTCATGTGGTGTTAGTGCACATAGTAGGGTATATAGAATTTCGAAAAATTGGGAGCTTCCCGGAATACAGGCCTAAATGAGGACCCAGATCGATCCACCAAGCCTTCGAGCAATATTGGTATCAAATGAAAGGTGTTTAATAGGCCTTCAACATAAAGTTATTTTTATTGCGATACCTAGGCCGGGTTCCCAGATATGGGTTAAAACGTGGGACCGAGTGACCCTGGAAAGTTTCTGAGCGATATTGGTATCAAATGAAAGCTGTTGAGGAGGACTTCAGCAAAGAGCTTTTTAAATAGTGATGCCTAGGCCGGGTTCCAAGATTTGGGTCAAAGCGTGGACCCGGATAACCCCTGATTGTTTTCGAGCGATATTGGTAGAAAATGAAAAGCGTTGAGCAGGCTTCCACATACAGCTATTTTCATTGTGATTTCTAAGGCTGTTTCCCAGAGATGGCTAAAGTAGTGGGCCCGGATGGTGATGGACGCAGGCCCGACGAGAGGGGGGGGGGGGGGCTGAGGGGGTCAATTGCCCCGGGCCCGGGCTTTAGAGGGCCCGGGAATCTCAAAATGATATCCAAGTTTTTGCTTACAGAAAATAAACGAACAACACCTTTAATCACCTTTCGTAGATAGCAATCATTTTAAATTTCTACAAATTTTATAAATCTCTTAAAGTGTCTGCACACCACTTAAGGAATTGTTGGTTTTTGGCGTCGACTTTGCAGCATAAATTTGAATTCGTTTTCTGTTGCAACAGAAAAATTCGGTATTATGCAAATTCTTATACAGCGATATGGGTATATCCTGGGCGTTTCCGACGGTATGTTCGCACGATTTTTTGAACTTTTGAGGCAGAAATATCGCGAAATATTGTATCGTTTTATGATAAAAGGAAAGATTTAGGCCACAGCTAATGATTAAAGTATGTTAGCGACAGAAATTTAGTTTAATGCCTCTGTTTTAGCCACTTAAACTGCGTTCCGGACGCTACAAAAACACGTCCATTTCTTTTTTTTTTGAGTGGCTAAAACAGAAGCCTGGCATAGCAGGCGAGCACTCTACCCACTGCACCACAGCGGCCATGTATAGATAAATTAAAGTTCGTAACTATATATTGATTGAATTTTGATTTTGAGAATTTGTTCATTTAGTATGGGGGCCCTTAGTTATTTTGACCCCGGGCCCGGATTTTCTCTCGGCGGCCCTGGATGGACGGTCCCGGTAAGGTAAAGGTAGGTAGCTATAGGGATAGGGGTAGGGATAGGGATAGGGATTGAGATAGGGATAGGGATAGGGATAGGGGTAGGGATAGGGATAGGGATTGGGATAGGGATAGGGATAGGGATAGGGATAGGGATAGGGATAGGGATAGGGATAGGGATAGGGATAGGGATAGGGATAGGGATAGGGATAGGGATAGGGATAGGGATAGGGATAGGGATAGGGATAGGGATAGGGATAGGGATAGGGATAGGGATAGGGATAGGGATAGGGATAGGGATAGGGATAGGGATAGGGATAGGGATAGGGATAGGGATAGGGATAGGGATAGGGATATGGATAGGGATAGGGATAGGGATAGGGATAGGGATAGGGATAGGGATAGGGATTGAGATAGTGATAGGGATCGGGGGAAGTAGGTTTGTCGCGGCGAATATAACTATAACTTTTATTCAGAGAATAGACAATTTTTTGTTATTCGCAGTCATTAAGATGGACTCTAAGATAATGGTTAGCAATACGGTAATCAAAGACTTTTCTTTAGGCTTCATAGGAATAAGTTTTAGCAGAACAACGTCTGCCGGGTCAGCTAGTAAGAGTATAAAATTAATTTTAGATAAACAAGTAATTTTTTCCATATAAAACTTGGTTATATGTAAATTTGCTTTAGTTTAGCAAAATTATTTAGGTCGAGTTACATAAATGTTGTCTATCACAGCAAATGACGATGCCAAGTCTTTCATCAGAGGCAATTCTTTCAAGGATTTCCTTAAAATAACCTGGAACAATCACAACTTTCAGGGAACATAGTAGGAAGTTACTTGTAACAGAAGTATTAAAAAATCTGCTAAAACTCACTAAGAACCAACAGCGTTTCCGTGAAAAGTAAAATGAAACTGTGTACAAAAAGTGAGCAAAAGATGCTGAGAGCTTTCGAAGCAGAAACAAATTTTACTAAAGCAAGTCATTTGATTGAGGAGAAGGTAGTATGTGGACCTTCTCTTCTTGATTGAGTAAAATTTGTTTCAGGAATGAGCTCAGGAATAAGGAAATGACGTTAGGGGAAGAGTACTGGCGCCAGACGGATGAAATGCGGCAGTTAAATGCAATAATGGGAGGGTATAACATAAGTCGATTCAAGGGGCTTCGGAACCTCTCAAAGAATAAACTGAGAATACCTACTGACAGGAAGGAATTCACACAGCATATTGCAGCCTTAAAAAACATTTGATTAGACTTGATATCTTGTAAGGTAGCCTATGTCACTTTCGTGATATGGAAGATGAGTCTGCAGAACACATACTGCTCTAAAGCAATGCCATTGAAAGGAAACGTGAAAAGTTCCTTGGCCAGATCAAAGTCACATTCAGTCTTTAAAGTCGCGCGCTATTCTTCGATTAATGAAGAAGCTCGGCTCAGATGAGTGTGAATGTGATTGAGATGAGATAATGCGATCGAGCATGGCCGCTGTGGTGCAGTGGGTAGAGTGCTCGCCTGCTATGCCAGAGGTCTCGGGTTCAAACCACGGTCCGAGCCAAACAAATTTTTCTAATTAGTAAAAATCCAATTATTGGGTTTTTTAAGAGCAGCGGTCACCTCTCGGCAGTGGGCGGCATACCCTCCAAGAGTATTTCTGCCATGAAAAAGCTTCTCACAAAAAACGCATTCGCCGTTCGGAGCCGGCATAAAACTGTAGGTCCACCCAATTAGTAGGAAAAACAAAAAGGAGCACACCTCGAATTGGGAGAGAAGCTCGGCCATAAAACTCGTCAGAGTTATAATAGCGCCATTGTATTATATTATATTATTATAATGCGATCGAGCAGAGGGTATAATGGAACTAATGGCTGTAGTAAAAAACCTCAAATAAATAAATCTAAATAAGCAAGTTTTTCATGTGAATTTAAATGAGCTATTGGCCATTTTTTAATGAAGAAAAATTTAAAAAATTTTTTTGGTAGAAGTTATGGATCCATTTCGGAGACCACCACATCCCCTCATCAGACTTCTTCAAGCGGCCTCAACCGAGAATCGAAATTAAGTCGTTCGATTGGTAGTCACAGGTCTATCCCATTGAGCTACCACCGTTTTTCTTTTTATTAAAATTCACTACAGTCGTCTAGAGTTTTGCAGACTTTAGACACTTGATGAGGTTAGCTCGAATTGAAAGAGTGAAAAATCTCTGAGTTCAATAAAGCACAAGAAGAAGCTCAAGGGCTCCCCTTAAGTAGTAGATATCTTTTCAAGGTCATTAAGAAACAACGCAGTGCTCCTACTTAAAGCAGGCACCGGAACAAATTGAGAAGCATCATACAAATTTTTACAAATGTAGTGCAAATCAGTCTGAACTCACCAACACAAACTCTCGCTCACAAATTTGCCGTACTCTGCTTCATTGTCTATGAGACTACGAGTGGAAATCAACAATTTTCTTGGTGATCATGGCAGCTCTGTGTGAGTCAATAGTGGTTTGTATACATATATTTACATATATATATATATATATACATATATAAATTTTTTCCACAAACTGATATGAAATGTTATTCTTTAACTAATCTTAATCCTAAGTAAAACAAAATCATGTTTGCGGACCACTTAAGCAAAGCTCTATAGTAGAAAGTCACCTGCTCCTTCTTTTAGCCCCCAATTTATGCTCGCCAAACTATTATCAAACGCGACTTATCCTCAAACAAATGTTTATTATCCCACATCCGATATTCCAACACTCTTGAGATTTCAACAATTTTCCGTATATCTTTCGCTATACTCTATAGCAGGGGTCTTCGTTTCATAGCACTGAGGTGCAACGCTCAACTCACACAGATTTTTATACTCCCTCGTTTTGTCGTAGTAAGAGCGCAAAAGTTAGGTGACCATCTACGACCGAGCGACGATTCATAGCCCAACCAGTCAACGACGCACGCACGTAGCCCGTGTCAGCTGACACAACCTGTCTTATGGAGTTGTAGTGTAAATGCCCACTCACCAACGCATGACGAAGGCCCCTTTAACGCACGTATCGTAGAAACCTAGCTCAGTTTGATTTTTCACGTAATAACGTGTCAGCTGATTGCTCTCTTTGCAACAGGGTTGCCGGAGCGATCATTTTGTAGTAAATTAGTACGAATCTTTCAATATGCTCCCAAAGTACTTCAATAACTATTCCGAATGTTGCCGATTATAAAATTATGTTAACATAAGTGTATTTTTTTTTTTAAATATGGAGATAAAAATGTAATAAAAAATTTAAGTTTTTTCTTGCGTTTTTTTTTACTAAATTTGACTATTGCCGCAATCGTTTTTTTACAAGGAAATAAAAATGTAAATAGAGAAAATGAAGGTTTTTTGGCGTTTTTTTTACTAAATTTTACTACATATTGTATCAGTCGTTTTTATTTGTTTTTATATGGAGATAAAAATTTAAATAGAAGAAAATTAAGTTTTTCCTGCTGTGTTTTCTTTACTAAATTTGACTATTGTGGATATTTTTGACTGTTGCATTTAATACATTTGACTATTAGGCATATAACTTTTTACAATTTTTGCAAATACGAAAAACGGCATACTATAGTCGAAAGGAGCATAAAAAAGTATGAACCCCATTATTTTTTTTTGCGAAATTGCAATAAAGTTTCCGCGCAAAACGAAATTACTTTTTTATCAGAACTGCTGAAAAAAACAAAAAAAGTTTTGTACATCTGGCAGAGCGTGCAATTAAAATTGTGCAAGACATTGTGTAAATCATAATATACTTTAAACTTAAAACTTATTTCATATAACAATTCACAAAAATGTAAAAATAAAAATATTAAAAAAAAATTTTAAAAAAATCTGACTTTTTCTAAAAAAAATTCCATTTGACGCCGTCGGTCAATGGTTGGACTATCAGTTGCTTGCGGGCAAAAGATAACAACGTACACGCATACTTCGTTTTCATACGCTTTTTTTATACGATGTCGCGCAAGCATTGGGCATCATAAAGTATTTTTCGTATTGCATTGTGCGACGTGGTATAGCAGCGCATAAAAGCGAAAAATATATGCGTGCACGTTGTTCTCTTTTTGCTTGCCCGCAAGCCACTGAACGATGCGACGGTAGTAGCTGGGCACTCAACTAGTCGTTTTTCACTAATACTGCTGCAGTTACTAACACTGCTGCAGTTAGAGTTTTGGGGATCTCTGCTCTATAGCTTTTCTGCTTGTACGCTCTCTCTCCAAGTTTAGCATTAAAATCAGCGTTGCCGTTTTAGCCATTTGGTGGCTATATTTAGCCACCGCCGTGTTTTTTTAGCCACCAAAATTTCGGTTTTGCCACTAGCCACGTTTTTAGCCACGTTTTAGCTTGTAATGAACCATAATTTTGCACATAGGAAGGATGTGGTAACGCTAATTCAAATCGATGCCTCTTGATACTCGCTAGTGGAATAGTAGGCTGTCGATGAAAGTCCGTATAAGGGCCTCTTCACATTACTCGGTACGACATCGGATCGACATTTTTTGCTCGGTATTTTCAGCTTACCGAAACGATTCCGCGTTGCTGTGTTTTTCACACTTGTGGGAATACTTTCGGTGCGTAATCGGCAGAAAACAGGAAAACAAACATCGAAATTAGCAAAACAAAATTTTTAACTTCAACAAATCACTCAATAATAACAATAATGTCTTCTAGCGAAGACGAAGACATTATAACTTGCTAAATTTATAGCCGAAACGAGTTTTTTACTGACTTTGTTCTTCTTCTTTTATTACGCCGCAAAAATGTATGCAGTAATTCCTCAAATTTTACTGACCGGTCTAACCGCGTTGCGGTATACCGAAATTAATCCGCTCCGATTTCATGTATGCAACACTAATGTGAAAGTGCCAATTGAAATACATGTGGTCGGTAAGGTTTCGGTATACTTTCGGTAAAAACCAAAAATGTCGATCCGATACCGCACCGAGTAATGTGAAAGCGCTCTAAGGATCTAACTGACTTGCTACTTCTACCACTTAGCAACGCCGAAGTGGAAAGAACCTTTTCCCTAATGAATATTGTCAAAACCAAAAATCGAAACAAAATGAATCATACGATGTTGAATGCAATTTTAACTATAAGATATGGCTTAAAGGATGTAAAACAATGTTTCAATGAATTTGAAATAACAGAAGACCTCATTAAATTAATGAAGAAAGAATTAATTTATAAAGAGAAAGAGTCAATTAGTGATGATGACATAATGATAGATATTGAATGTGATATCTAATTTTTTTTAGATATAGTTAAGTACATACTATTTATGTATGAATATTTTATTTTTACACAAATTTATGATTTTTTACTTATATTGTATGCGATACTTTTGTGCCTGAATTTGAAAAATAAATTTAAAATATGTTAATTTGAAACAAAATTTTTTAGCCACCATTTTTAGCCACGAACCAAATTTTTTAGCCATTTTTAGCCACATTTTAAATCAAATCTAGCCACCGCGAAAATTTTTCAACGGCAACGCTGATTAAAATTCCTTTGCTTCACGCTTGCTATTCTCAATTTTTTTTTTCTTTGCATTTCCCTTATACATATGTACATACGTAGATATGTTTCTGAGATTTTCAGAAGCAATCGCCGGTGCTTATCATCATGCATGAAATTCAAAACTCATAACTTCTGCCATAAGCTCCAGCTCAATGCAGCACAGCTCAGCTCAACTCAGCTCAACCAAGCAAACAGCCAGCTCATGCATCATAGAAGCAAAGCAAAGCAAAGCAAAGCGAAATAACAAAGATATGTTTCAAAGTTAGATATTCTTTTCATATGCGCTTTACCTACTCGCTCAACTTAAAAGCAGATAAAAAATAGAAAAAAGCATTAATGGTGTCTTATGAAAAAGTAAAAAAAAAACAAGAAGTATTGGCAGAAAACGTGTACAGCAAGAAAACTTGTTTCACCAGATCGCTGTGTTTGTGGCTGTGGCTGTGGCTGCTGGGAGGCTGCGATATCGGTCGAAGAACTTGTTCCGTTGCTTATTCGTTAGTCGTTCGCCTTTGTATGTAGTTGTTTGGCAATTTCGATTTTGCATTACTTTTATTGGTGGTTCTTGTTGCTTATTCTTTTTTTCTGCTGCTTCTAGTTCTTCTAGCTGCTGTATTTTCATTATTTTTATTTTTTTGCTTGTGTTTTCTTCTAATTTTTCTATTTTTCATTGTTGGGGTAAGTGGAAAAAAATTCAACAACTATTCGCAATGACCCAACGCATAAACACACCCGGCCATTGAGACTCTGTGCAAGCTGTTGGATTTTCCCCACTTTTGCCTTTTTCATTTTCAACATTAACGTTAGTGTGTATATGCTTTTGCATATATTCTCCACAAACGTGCTGAATTTTTGTTGTAGGCAGTTCGCAATGAACATTGTTGTTGGTATTTATTTTATGTATATACCAAACAACGTTAACAATTTTACTTGAAAGAGTTTTTAGTGCTTAGCACGAAATTTTTATTTTTATTCAATTTTTAATTTAATTAAAAACTTTTTTTTCTATTTTTCGTTCCTCTTTCACTTTTTTACATTCCGTGTTTTGTAGTTAGACTCGGTTTCGCTTGCTGTTTTGTTCTTATTTCTGGTAGCTGTTGTTGTTAGATTTAAACTACAACAACAGCGCGAGTTTCCATTGCATAGTTTTTACAAATCTTAGCTGTCTTTTTTTTGTTCTTTCGTTGCGCTTTTTTGTTGTCATTTTTTAGGTACATGTGTTATACCGTTTGAAAGTTATGAAGCTTTGTGGTCCATTGTTTCGTGTTTTTTGCTGTCGTTAGCTGTTTTCCTAGTTGTTTTTGTTGTTGTTGTTTTTGTTGTTCTTCGTTTTGTTTGTTGCATGTTTTAGCATGTTTTATGTGCGGTTTTCCATGCTCCTGCATGCAGTCATTTATTTTTCTTTTTTATTTTAGGTTTTTCATTTCATTTTATTTTTCTTTTTTGCGAATTTTATTGTCGTTAGCAAGAAACAAGTAGAAACAAGTTTGCATAGCTTTGCAGAATCCATCTATAGACATGTTCTATACCCTGTAGGGAAAATCTCTAGTTCCGAAGTAGGTCGCTTCTAGTGCATTTTTCGACACTACTAGTGCGAGCTTAATCTCTTTTGCATGTTATCAACTAGCGAATGTAACACGGCGATGTCCTAGGCGGTGTCAATTGTCACCCTCTGCACTACATTTTCGATAGTTCCGAACTAGTACTAAATTCTACAGTTTATACTAGTTCGATTATTGGCACAATTTCGATAGTTCTGAACTAGCTACAAGTACTTACAAATTCTACAGTTTTACATCTGCCGCTTAAGTGCAGCTTTTGACACACTTCATGCAAGTGGCGCGGTGGCCATGTGCCTTTCAATCTGAGGGGCGCGGGTTCGAATCCTGTCGGTGTCAAGGTGGATGATAATTTTTTTTTTTATTTTTTATACCTTTCATGAGAATGAAATGGTATTATAACTTAGTGCCAAAAAATTTTTGTCGAAAGTACCAGAAGGAAGCGTGGGGGACCCACCAAAATATATACCGATATGATCAGAATCACGAGCTGAGTCTATTAAGCCATGTCCGTCTGTCCGTCTGTCCGTCGGTCCGTCTGTCCGTCCGTCCGTCTGTGTGAACGCAAACTAGTCCCTCAGTTTTTGAGATATCTGAATGAAATTCGGAATACAGGTATGTTGTTATATGCAGCTGATCATTTGTCGGAACCGGCCGAATCGGACCACTATAACATATAGAAAACAACCGATTATTCAGATATACATGAAATTTTTGGATGTAATTTGTGCATAACTTCCCCTTTTCAACAGCTAAGGACATGAAACTTTGAAGTAGACGTGCCCATTTTGGCCCAAACAAGGTTACCGAAAATTGTCAAGATCGGACCACTATAACATATAGTTCCACAACATCCGATTATTCAGATATACACATTTTGGTGCATAACTCCTCCATTTTAACAGCTACCGGCGTGAAATTTTAAAGTATTTGTACCCATATGGGCCCAAACAGGGTTACCGAAAATTGTCAAGATCGGACCACTATAACATATAGCTTCAATACAACCGATTGTTCAGATATGGAAATTTTGGTGTACAACTCCTCCATTTAAATAGCCCAGGAACCATTTTTTTCTAATAAATCCTTCCATAAATAACCCATAGAATTGAAATTATAAATTATACTAAATTAGGCTATGTACATACATGGGTAACTTTTCATTTCCCCACTCATGAAAGGTATGAAGTCTTCGGTACGGCCGAAGACAGCCGCGCTTTTACTTGTTTTTAACTAATATTTTTTTATTTATTTATTTAATAAAAATTTACAATAATATTTAAAAAGTTATAAAATAAAAAAAAATTAAAAATAAGCCTGAGGGATCGGAAAAGCATAATTAGGGGAACATTTCATTTCATACAAGTTAAGATGCAAATAGAAAACTCTTTATATAAAACGCTTCACTAAACATCTGAGAATTGCAGAAATATACAAAGCCGACGGAAATTGAACGAACGAAAAATTTTCATAGAATTTTTGTCACTTCGAAATTGCATACAAATCAAAGTGTGTCTTATAATGGTCACTCAATTCACTCCTCCTGAACTGGTGAGGGTCTAACTACAATTGATCTAGTTCCCTTTTGACACCTTTTCGCTAGTTCGGAACTAGAAATTTTGCTCACTAGTTATTGAGTTCCCTGCAGGGTACATTCTAGTTCATGTATACATACATACATACTTACATATGTATATGTGTACATATGTTTATCTTTCTTTACTTCTTTTATTTTGTTTTTTTTTTTCTCACCCTTCTTTCACCTACTCTTTTTCTTTTTAGTCTTTCATTACGTTTCCAATTTGAATTTGCTTGAGAATTGCATGAGCAAACTTTCAAACCGAAACAGAAAACATGTATGTACCTACAAACTTGCCTGTATACGTCCGTTCTTCAATCACGGCCTACGTTTATCCGTTAACACACAGCTCAATAGCGAGCAAAGCGTTCTGGCTTATGAAAGAATTACTCGCTTAAAACACGCTTTGCAGACCCACTGCTGATGACCAGCGTGCCCGATTAGCTCATTCTTTGCCACATATCACACATTGCTTTGTCTGTTCGGGGCCGCGTCTCTGGTGGTGTCTGGGTTGATGTGTCAAACTGCGCTGCCTTGGCCTTCGCTGCTGCGGCGATCGCTGTTGCTTCGCTGCACCGCGCTGCGCTGTCGCTGACCCAAATACTTAAAAACGAGTTTGATTTAGCTGTCTGCCCATTTTTCATCATTTCTTAAAGACACCTCCAAATGGTGTTAATGCACGTGTGTTTTAAATTAAAGTCATACAAATAAAAGATGTTCAGACACTAATTAAATATTCAATGAGAATTGGTCTTTGGACTTTGGTTGAAATTTGTGTAGAAGATGTTGAATGAAGCAAGTGAAAGCAAATGAACAGAAATGTGTTCAATAAACCAGACTTTAAGGCCAAATTAAATCTGAAAAAGGAAGAATAGTAGTTTCAATGGAGTAGTTATACCCCAAAAAAAATTATATATGTACATATGTATATTTTTACAACCAATTAATATGGCAGCTATGGACCCGATCTTGAAAATTTTCTTCAAAAATTTTTTACTACTAATAACTTTTATATTTTATTGGTTTTTCCTCCTTAAAAATTTCCCTTTTTTGGATTTCTTGTAATAAGCATTATTCTCAAGAAAAATTATCAAGAGTCACTTTTAGAATGGTCATAGCTTTCATTCTCTTAAAGGGATATAAGTTTCAAAAATTTCCTAAAAATTATATTTATGTACAATGATTAGAGCTTATATTTTAATTACTTTTAAAAATTCCCCTTAAAGATATAATAATAATATAATAATACAATGGCGCTATTATAACTCTGACGAGTTTTATGGCCGAGCTTCTCTCCCAATTCGAGGTGTGCTCCTTTTTGTTTTTCCTACTAATTGGGTGGACCTACAGTTTTATGCCGGCTCCGAACGGCGAATGCATTTTTTGTGAGAAGCTTTTTCATGGCAGAAATACTCTCGGAGGGTATGCCGCCCACTGCCGAGAGGTGACCGCTGCTCTTAAAAAACCCAATAATTGGATTTTTACTAATTGAAAAATTGTTTTGGTGTTTGGCTCGGACCGTGTTTTGAACCCGAGACCTCTGATACAGCAGGCGAGCACTCTACCCACTGCACCACAGCGGCCCACCTTAAAGATATATTAGTTTTAAAAATTTCCCTTGAAAGAGTTTTTTAGTGCTTAGCACGAAATTTTTATTTTAATTCAATTTTTAATTGTTGGGGTAAGTGGAAAAAATTCAACAACTATTTACAGCGAAGGTTGAGTGTATAGCTATTTCACGAAAAACCATTTTCGATCATCAGCACTCTTTTCGGAAGTGGATGCACCGGGGTGTAGTTGTTGAATTTTTTCCACTTACCCCAACAATTAAAAATTTCCCTTTTTGGGATTTTAAAATTTCCTTTTTTAAATTTTTTAAATTGTCAAAATCTTCCCTGCAATGGTCATAGCTTTCATTTTATTTAATTTTAAAAATTGGCTTAAACGGATATTATTTTAATAATTTCCCATTTCGGGACTTTATTGCCAAACGCAGTATATTCAAGTAGAATGGTCAGAAATCACCCTTAGAGTGGTAAGAGCTTCCATCTCATTTAGTTTAAAAAATTTTCTTTAAAGTGATATCAGTTTTAAAAATTTCCCTTTTTAAAATTTTTCGAAAAACGCATTTTTTTTTTTTCAAATAAATTGTCAAGGGCTTTAATAAAAATTGGAGCTCCAATTTTATATAGTTTTAAGATCTTTCCTCAAAGAGATATTAGTTCCCTTTTTGGGATTTTTCGTAACACCTATTATTCCCAAATAAAGTAAAGTGAGAAATCAATCTAAAAATGGTTATAGATTCCAATTTATTTAGTTTTAAGATTTTTCTCTAAACGAATATTGATTTTGAATATTTCCCTTTTGGGGATTTCTTTGTAATACGCACTATTTTCAAGTAGAATGGTCAGAAATCAATTTCAGAGTGGTTAGAGCTTCCATCTCATTTAATTTAAAGAATTTTCTTTAAAGGGATGACAGTTTTAAAAATTTGCCCTTTTTTTGGGATTTTTCGTAAAACGCAGTATTTTCAAATAAACTAGTCAAAAAGCAACTTTAGAATGATTAGAGCTTGCAATTTAATTAGTTTTAAGAATTTTCCTTAAAGAGATATTTGTTTTACAAGTTTCCATTTTTGGAATTTTTCGTAAAACGCATTTTTTTCAAGTAAAATTGTCAAACATCAAGTTTAGAGTGATTAGAGCTTCCATTTTAATTAGTGTTAAGAATTTTCCTTTTATTTTATTTTAAAAATTTCCTTGAAGGGGATATTTGTTTTAATAATTTCCCCTTTGGAATTTTTCGTAAAACACATATTTTTTTTTAAATTAAATTTTCAAATTTAGAATGATTAATGCTTTCATTTGATTTAATTTTTCAAATTTCGCCTAAAGTGATATTTATTTTCAAAAATTTCCCCTTTTGGGATTTTTTGTAAAACGCAGTGTTTTTAAGTAAAATTGTCAAAAATCAACGTTAGAAACGTCATAGCTGTTATTTTATTTAATTTTAAAAATTTTCCTTTAAGGAATTTTTTGTAAAAAATGCGGTTTTGCAGGAAATTTTTCAAAAATTAGTTTTAATTAATCTTTCATTGAAAAAAAAAGTGTGTGAAACAATAATTTTTATCAAAGGGACGTAGCTAGATAAGAGGGTGTGTACAACTTACATATAGTGGTCCAATTTGGCCGCCGATTTCGACAAGGAACGAACAGCTTTTCATAATAAACACACGCATACTAAGGGACTGTGTCTGTATTCAAACATGTCCGCCGGTTTCGACATAGTACATACATAATTGATGCAGCCCATGTTTCTGATCAAATCGGGTTATATTTTAGTGTGCCTAGGTTGGCAAAAGGGGTACCTTCTGATGCTTTCAACCATCCTGTTTTGGCACAATGTTATAATACCATTACATGCACATGTAAGGAATAAATACATATTGTAGGAGCACATAGCTATAAGTTGTAGCATAGACTAAGCACATAGCTATAAGTTGTAGGTTAAGCCCTCGTAGTGTGTAAACAGCTTAAGATAATGATAAGTGTTGTAACGTGTAAGTACCCCTTAAGGGTATTCATGTCTATTCACAGTGGAATAAGATTAGCTTGTAATATATGTATAGCGAATAAGTACCGTTTCTTATGTACTAGTCAACCATCTTGAGAAATAAAGATTATTCCATTTCGTACTTTTCGTTTGAGCGGTCGCACTTTTTATTTAATGGATAGCCACCTGATATTTCAATATGTACCTATATGCCATATTAAATACAAAGTTCATGCTCATTCCTTGGAAATTTACGCCTTAAAAGTTAATTAAAAAATACATATACACGTGGTGCACAATAAACATTTTAACACTTTGCACCCACACTCTCCTCTTGCACCCTCTGTGACCGCTCGTTCTTGGTCAACCCCTGAATTTGCTGCCATAATGCAATGAACTTTTTATTGCAATGCTGTGCTTTTATTTCTACGCCACTAACTAATAAAAGGAGCTGTGAATGTGGAAACGCACAAGAATGAATTTTCCTTTGCCAGTCAATGAAGTGTTCCTGGCGAAACATAAAAACTCGCCAATTTTCCTTGTTGCTGCTGCTGCTGCTGCTGTTTTCTTTTCTTTTTATTTTTTCTTACTTATGTACATATATATATTTAATTCCGTTTTCGTTTGGTGTTGCCGTTATATGTAGGTATGTATGTATGTATGTAGTTTAATTTAAGCTTACGCATAAAATGTGCGTGTGTAGCAATTGCGCTTTTTGCGTTGCCAACCAAACGAAATTAAGTGAAGCCGAACGGGACGCGGAATGAAAGTCCATAAAAACGCAGAAAATTCGCTATTTGCACTTTTCGTTTGTTACGCGTTGCTTATGTTTGCTGCTTCTTCTTCTTTAAGAGGCACATAAAACTGTAGAAATACATACATACATACATATAAACATATGTATATTTTGTGCATGTGAGTGCATTTCCGCCAGAAAAGCGGCGCAACACTGGTCACTGGTTGATAAGCGGAAATAAAAGTGGTGGCAAGTAGCGTCAAAAAATTGCGCATGAATACTTTTAAGTGGAAAATGGCATCACTTTGCCGTTGCCATGGCGTTACATAAATGGTTTAACCCTCTAGGCTGCAATCGTTTATATTATGTACATATGTACCTACCTATGTACTTCTCATGACCAACGTGACTCTACCGTGTGACTCAACTGTGGAGCTTTTTCAATTAAATAAAAAAAAAAAAAAATGGAGAAACATAAGGAAAAATTGCGCATTTACGAGTCGATTGCAATTGAAATTGCAGTAAGAACTCACTGCCATGGCTCATTCAGTGAACAAGAACAGCGAAGCAACAATAACAAAAATAAATGTTCAAACAGCAAAAAAAAAAAACATACAACACACACAGAGTTGTATGAGTTGAAAACAGAATCACGCGGCTGGTAGAAGGATGACGAGTGGTATGGGGAGGAGCATGAGGAGAAGTAGGTATGACGGCTTGAAAGGTATAGCGATGCAACGGATAGCCATCGGTGTTACTTGGAATTGAATTTCATAACATTCTGTTTTGCTGTATTTTTATTTATATTACGAACATGTGTAAAAGCTGTATATATAAGGGTGGTGCCTAAAAATCAAATATGTCGATTTTCTTCGCTCTCATATCCTACATCGTTAACATCGCAATCAAGCATACCAAATATAAATTTTAATCCCCATCGGAGACGGTTAATGGGTATCGCACAGCGGTCACATGTGGCAATATGAAATTTGACCTCTCTGTGTCACACCTTAACCCCCTCTGGTCGCGACAAAATTTATAGGTATGTGATAACTTCGACTAGGTATATTAACCTTGACTTAAGCGCTGAGGTTGAAGAAATATGTTATACAATTTTTCGCCATACATTTTAGGAACACCCTAATATACAGACATACATTCATATGTACATATGTGCATACTTTTCCGCTTAGTTTTTTTTTTTTTTTGTTTTTGAGGGGTGTAATGCTTGGTTTAGCAAAAACAATTGATTTAAACTGAAATTTATTATACGCCCCTTAAAAAAATGTAGAGAAATAAACAATTAAAATTTTGTTGGGGGAATTAAACAAAATATGTACCTAAGTTACAAAGCGATCAGGTGCTGCAATGAGATAAATACAAACACATACATATGTACATAACCAGTAGAAAAAAAGGCGTGGGAAAGAAGCACTCACAAAGGCGATACTGCAGTGTCCAGAGCGGTTAACCCTCTGTGCGCCATTGGGTTACTTATCACACAGCACTAATACCATGTCTCCACATAACGTGTTTCGCTCTTTTTTTTTCATTCACTCTCTCAATCTTCGTTCAACCTCGAAACCAGTGCCGAAACTCGCTAATTCCCATACAAATTTCTGAGAGCGAATGAAGAATGAAACACTTGATTCGTTCTCAATCCTCTTGCCAAACGCGATGATATCGATGCCTTCTCTAATTTTGTATCGAAAATCTATCGAAATCTCACACAGCCCAAAACGAAAACGCAAAAATAAGCAAGCATACAAACATTTAAGAAGAACAAGAATAAGAAATGTGAAACTGAGTAACGATCAGCTACGTGGAGATGGGTTATTTCGCGAGATGTTTCGCTACTTGTTTCGTTGGCAAATCAAGTTATGTAGAGACGGGCTTTTATCCGCATGCAAAAAAAAAACTTAGCTTCAGCTTAGGCTTATGAGTCTTTTTGCTGGGTAAGCGCATTGTATTTACAACTGCAAATAATGCAACTGCAATTTTTTTGCGCGCTTCAAATATTTATTGCAAAAACTAAGAAAAAATTATAATTTTTTTTCTTTATTGCAATTCACACTCAGTAAAAACGCATAAAGCAAATTAAAATAAATGCAGATGAAATAAATGATTCATAAATGAAAATAATATTTGCTTACATATTAATAATGCAAATAGCTGCATAAACAATTACATATGTATGTACATACATGTCTACATATTTAACTGCAAGTAAAATTTATTGCAATTGCACTCGTACATATGTACTGTATGTCTAGAAATGGCCGATCTCGTGATTTTTGCGGAACTGAGAGATTCGTGACTGTGACTTCTTTTTTTTCAGTGACAGTGACTTTTAAAGTTCGTGACTGTGACTTTTCAGTCACCGTGATTGTTTTCAGTGACAGGGGACTTTTATTCATTTTTTAATAAAAGTAAAAAAAAAAATGCGCTTGAAAATCTTTAACAAAATCAGTCGAAATCAATTTAAAACATTATTTAGAAAATTCAAAAAAAAAATATGTAAATTTTTGAAAACTGAATTTTGTATGTTTTCAATATTTTCGAGTATTCAGTTTTGTAGCCCAAGTAATTATAGCCCAACGAAGTCAAACTTGCATTTCAGTGAAAAATTCCTTTCATTTTTGACAATTTTTTTTTTTTTTCTTTTTATTTGAACGAACATACAAAATAACCTTTGGTCGCTGTTACTTTCTACGCTCCAGTGACATGGGCAGTGATTTTGTCGCTGTGCTTTTATCGCTGTCATTTTTCTTAAAAAGCAACGGTTCTATGGAACAGTAACTTGTCTCGTTTGTTTGTGTGGCATTTATGTATATGGTTTATTGCGAAAAGGCACTAAAGCAGCTATAATTACATTACATCGGTCCGTGATTTTGTCGCCGTAATTTTACGCAATCAGTCACTGCAGTGACGCGTGAATTGTAAACGGTGACAAAGTCACAAGTACGCAAATATTTGCCAACTCTATTCTATGTAGGGTTGCCAGACGTACTGATTTGATCAGTACAATACTGATTTTTCGTGCTCCGTACTGATGGTTTTAAAAACCTTAAGAAATGCTGATTTTTTGGATTTTGTACTGATTTGTACTGATTTTAGCCGACACTGTTTTTAATTTTCCAACTGTTTTCATTTGACGTTTGTAATGCCGTGGTTATGGTTAGGACAATACTCGACGAGCAACGTGTAATTGCCGTTGTGCACTCCGACGAGTGAGAGAATTTTCGGACTCACACATCGGTCAAATTTGCTGGGTGAAACAAGCACCCAGCATGCCCATGTTTCGGGGTAATAATGTGTTATGTTGTATATGTGCGCTCTAATCATCGATTTCAGCGTAACCACCTCTCACCGATGACGAAAATGTGTCCGAATTTCATCGGTGTTTTTCGCGTAAGCATAACCACGGCATAACCATGAAACAATTAGGAAGGAGGAAGCAACGCCAACGTTAAATGTCATAGAAACATGATCGACAGTTAACGATACGGAAACAAAAACAAAATGCCAGTAATAAAGATGATTTTCTCCACATATATTGTTTTTTTTTTTTGTGGAAGACAATGTACTGATTTTTTTGGGAAAGGTATCTGGCAACCCTAACCACGGCATAAGCATGAAATGATTAAGAAGGAGGAAGCAACGCCAACGTTAAATGTCATAGAAACATGATCGACAGTTAACGACACGGAAACAAAAAAATATAAATGCCAGTAATAAAGTCGATTTTCTCCGCATATATTGCTCTTTTTTTTGGAAGGCAATGTACTGATTTTTTCGGGAAATGTATCTGGCAACCCTAATTCTATGTAAATTTGTATTTGTATTTTTTGCATAGGTAGAAAGTTAATTTGCATTTAATTGAATGCGCTGAAGCTGAAATCAATTTTGAAAATTATTCAATTTGTATTAAAAACTAATGCAATCATAACAAAAATGCCAATTAAGTAAATATGCAAGCAGCGACGTACATATAAGAAAACAAAAATAAATAACCTAATCATGTATGACATGTAAGTATACCAAAAATATAAATTGATTTCCTAACGCCAACTCTATAACTAGGGAGCTGAAAAGGATATATAGAGCTTCACGAGCTGCCCAAAATACCAAGTTTATGGTATGAATCGATAGAGCTGGGCATAAGTAGTTAAAGTTTGGCAAATATCAAAGATTCACTTAAGCGGTTATGAAGTTTAAACGACGATATATGTGCGAAAATATATAAAAAATAATAAACAATCAAACAATCAGACAACCAGTCAATCATGCATTCAACCAGTCACACCCACATTAGTTGGCATTCAAGCGCATAACGCTGAAAAGAGTACGGATATGCACGTGATTTAATGGAATTACAATCTATAAGTATGTATAAATAAATCTACCTATATAAGTAGGTACTTACACAATTTCTAATAAAAAACACATAGCTATATTTAATAAAATAAACCCCCGTTAAAAGCGCACACAAAATTTAATTTCATCTAATGGCTATTGTTCTGCCATTTATAACCTATCTCAGAAACTTCATCTCCTCTCCATTCGCATAGAATTGGCACAGTATGTTTGTAGAACATAGAAAACAAAGAAACATTCATTCTCATATGTATACATTATAGATTTGCTCTTCTGCTATTTCTAGTTGTTGAAAACGCCCACAGCAAGATTAAGCAAACAAAAAATTGTGTTAGTTAAAATCCAATTAGAAATTGAGATTTCTTACACCTACAGAGACAAACTTATGTACATACCCTGTAGGGAAAATCTCTAGTTTCGAACTAGGTCGCTTCTAGTACATTTTTCGTCACTACTAGTGCGAGCTAAATCTCTTTTGCATGTTATCAACTGGCGAATTTAACACGGCGATGTCCTAGGCGATGTCAATTGTCACCCTCTGCACTACATTTTCGATAATTCCGAACTAGTACTAAATTCTACAGTTTTCACTAGTTCGTTTATTCGCACAATTTCGGTAGTTCGGAACTAACTACAATTACCTACAAATTCTATAGTTTTACATCTGCCGCTTAAGTGCAGCATTTGACACACTTCATGTAAGTGCCACGATGGCCCATTGGCTAACGCGTGTGACAATCAATCTGGCGAGCACGGGTTCCAATCCTGTCGGTGTCGAGGCAGATGATAATTTTTTTATTTTTATTTTATTTTTTTTTATTAGTTAATTAAAAATGTTAAAAAATATGTAAAAAGTAAAAAAAAAAAAATAAAAATAAAACTGCGGGATCGGAAAATCAAAATTAGGCGAAGATTTCATTTCATTAATTGAAGATGCAAATTGTACTCTTTATACGATATGCTTCACTAACAATCTGAGAATTGCAGAAATATGCAAACCCGACGGCAAATGGATGAAAGAAAAAAGTACATGAAATTTTTGTGAATTCGAAATTGCATACCTACAAATCAAAGTGTGTCTTATAATGGTAACTCAATTCACTCCTTCTGAACTAGTGAGAGTATAACTACAATGAAGCTAGTTCCTTTTTGACACCTTTTCGCTAGTTCGGAACCAGAAATTTTGCTCAGTAGTTACTGAGTTCTCTGCAGGGTATATACATATTTACATACATAGGTATGAACGCCTTTTAAACGAGCATCAGGCAGTTGGCAAAACTGTCGTGGCTTTGGCGCTGCAGCGGAAATGTAGTAGCAACAAAAACAAGGGCGATGCCAGCCAGAGGGCAGCTCAATTAAATTGAATGAGTGTCAGAGAGAATAGGTGCCCAACTGTTGAATGGCTGTAGCCATGTGTGTGGTGTATTTTTGTGCCGGTGGTGTAAATAGATCAAAAAGCAATCAAAAGAGCGTGGACATTATCGCCCTTCCTGCCAACGGCACAACAAACAAACAAAACGCGGAGCAAACAGAAAACATAACAAGTATTAGCATACACAGACAAGCTCTTAATTAACAGCAGAGGAAACACTTACTACATAAAAATAAAGGCGATACATAAAAACGATATGAGCAAGTGAAAAGTAGTTAAACAAAAAAAAAAAAAAAAAAAAAAAAAAAAAAACACAAAAAATTATACAATAACAAAAATGTGTAAAAATTTTTTATTACCTCGTTCTCTTGGTGCTGTGACATAAAAGCTGACGAGCTACAAACATTTGCTCACGCTCACTCAAGCGCACGCGCCGCACTACGTCCCGCCGCGTCACACTCGCTCCACCAACCCCTTTTCCTCACACGTTAACTCGCTGCGCAACACGCTTGTTGGTTTCTTGGCTTTTATGATGCCAAGTGCTGGCACTTTTTGTTGAATGGATTGTACTGCATATACATATGTACATAAGTACATATATTTATATACATACATACATATGTACATAGATACCTATCTATTTAGTGGTGGGTGTTGCGACAGCATGAGCAATCAATCGTTTTTTGCTCGCTGCTTTTTGTTGTTGTCATCACTTTTTTACACTTGCACGAATTTTTAACTTTTTTAAATTAAATATTTTATTTTTTTATTATTCTTTTATTTTTGCATTTCTTCACTTTTTTTTCGTTAGTCGCGCTTTTATTAACACTTATTTCAAAACGCTTTTAACACGATTTTTTCACACAACAAAAAGCATGGCAGCTGAAAATATACCTTTTTTTACATCAAAACGTTACACAACATAAAAAATTAAAAAAAAAATTGTTTCAATTACGAGTTGCCACTAATGTTGTTGTACCAAGTGCCGTTTAAAATGACTGCGCGCATGCATCTTCGGGACGCTTATGCCTCAGACACACATGTGGTATGAATATTATAATATCAATACTATGATTTGGCTTTGCTATGAAAATTTTCAATTACACAACAATATGAGAGTGACACATATGTGGTATAGATCGCAATATTTCTACTATACTACGATGTGTGTCTCTAGCATTAGACACACGCACAAGCAAAACAAAAATAACGTTAAACAAAATTAAAAGAATTAAAAAAAAATAAAAAATAAAAATAAAAAAATTAAAAAAACTGAATTAAGCATAAAAAAATATAAACAAACAATAGAAAGAAACGAAAAAAAAATTTAAAAAAAAATTAAATAAAAAAATTAAAATTAATATTAAAAAATAAAAATAAAAATAAAGTGAAAATAAAATTAAAAGAAAAAAATTTAAAAAAATATTGCAATAAATTAATATGTAGTTAACTAAATTGACTGTTACAAAAAATAAAAAATAAATAAATAAAAAAAAAATAAAAACAAAATAGAAAAAATTAGGAAATAACAAATTAAAATTAAAAAATTAAACTAAAAATAAATAAAAATAAAATAAAAAATAAAAATAAAAACAAAAACAAAAACATAACGAAAAAAAACAATAACAAATTAATATGTAATTAACTAATTTTAAAAGAAAGAAATAAACGCAAAAAAAAATTAAAATTAAAACAAAATAAACAAACAAAAAAGTAACAACAAACTAATATGTAATTAATTATACTGACAGTTACCTACAACAAACCGGCAAAACAAAGAGCCAAAAAAAACGCAAAAAAATAAAAACAAAAAAAAAACAAAATAAAAGAATAAAAATAAACAAAATTAAAAAAAAAATAAAATAATCAAAAAAACCAAAATAGAAATGAAAATCATAATGAAAATGAAAATATGCAAAAATAAAAATTAAAATAAAAGAAAAAAACAAAAAACGAAATAAAAACAAAAACGCAAAAAAAATTAAAAGAAATCAACAAAAACAAATAAATATGTAATTGAACTAAATGTTACCGACAGCAAATCGACTGTTAACAGCAAAAGAAAAAAATAAAAACAAAAAAAAAGAACCAAATAAAAAAATAGAAATAAAAAAATAAAAAATAGGAACAAAAACAAAACAAAAATAATTTGTACATAATTAATTAAACTGTTACCGGTTCTCTGTCGGCTGTTAAACACCAAAAATAAAAAGAAAGAAAAACAAAAAATTAAAAAGTAAAAAAAAACAAAACAAATAAAAAAAGACAAAAAATCAACAACAAAAATTAAATACAAAAACAAAATTAATAATAAAAAAAAAAACAATAACTTCAACTGCTACCGACTTGCGGACAATTAACTGCTTCTCGCTGCTCATGACTGCTCAAAGCGATTTATTTATGTATTTTCATTTAATTACACAGAAAAAAAAAAACAATTTAATAAAAACAACAATAAAGCGTCTAATAAAAGTTAAAAAAATGCGAAAGATGAACAGCAAAATGCATACGTTCAAAAAGCGGCCATAATGCACTTGGTCTGCTTGCTTTGTTTTTGTTTGCGTCGTGCATGCATAACTTTGCAACAACAACCATGCACTTGCATTAAGCCAATATAGCAAGAGCAATAACAAAAACCACAACAACAACAACTACAACATTAATAACCACAGCATACATAAGTATGCCCAACCAACCGCATTGCCAACACACCGACCAGAAAACAACACCAAATCAGCAGGGCTTCATACTGCTACAACAACACCAACAACCAATCAGCAAACCAACAAACCAAATCGCGCCGCGCCGAACATCAAAACGAACTTACACGTTTTGTAATGAACTCATTTTCAAGCGCTGTTGTTAATGTTGTTGTTGCTTTTGTTGTTATTGTTGCACTTACATACATTCCCTTCCTAACTGCTTACGCTTCACTAATTTAAAACACGCAATTAATTTTTGCTTTTATTAAATCGATCGCCACTACTACTTTTTAATTATTTTTTTATTTTTTCGTCAGTATTGACTTGGAAAAAATTGCTTAAATATTTAAAGAACGAAAAAAGTAAAGATAACAAAAAAAAGCATACCACAGTGAAAATGTGCTCCAAAAAATTCAATTTTGTTGTCAGACCAACAACAAACAAGCAAATAACCAACA
Source organism: Urophora cardui (assembly GCA_960531455.1). Classification (NCBI taxonomy): domain Eukaryota; kingdom Metazoa; phylum Arthropoda; class Insecta; order Diptera; family Tephritidae; genus Urophora; species Urophora cardui. The sequence goes on along the minus strand of OY482671.1, from coordinate 3,775,614 downwards.
AACGATCGTTTTGCCAATCGTTTTTCGGTCAACACACACGCCGTCGCGCCGCACGCCGCTCACCTCTCACTTTCTTGCAGGCTGGCAGCACTACCTCTTCGGCTTCGGCTGCGACTACTTTTAGCCGCTTAGTTTATCTATTTTTTCACACTTTTATTTTTTTTTTTGTGTGTAACACATTTATTTTTATTTATTTCATTAATTAATTATTTATTTGTTCTTTTGAAGTAATTCTATACCGAAATCTTATGACGTTTACTCACTCACGCCCATCACTTTTTACACGACCGCTTTTACATGTCGTCCGAATGTAACTAAACTGATTTTTTCACGCTCAGCAGCATTGCCGTTCGCTCAGCGCTAAGTGGCAACCTCGCCCCCGATCCGCCCCTACGCCCTCCATCACATTTGAGCGGAATCACCGTAGAAAGCCGTAAAACCAGTCGGAAACGTACATACATACATAGGCGCTCTTTTGTTAGCCAAACCAACCAACAAGCCAACACAAATGAGCCACACATCAGTTAGCTTTACATACATACATATGTACGTGTGCAATGGCCACAAGGCAGGGACCGTGAAGATAACGTGATGCTTTTATTGAAGAATGACAGTAATTTTTAGTTAATTTTTTCGACCCCTTCCATCATTTTGGTTGAAAAATAACGATGTATATGTACATATATTGTAAATGTTTTAATATCGTAAATTTTAGAACATCGTAAATTTTAGCAATTCCTTTTTCGATTTTCTTTCCGTTGAAAGTTTTATTCAAATATTCATATACATATTTTTAATATCGTATATTTTTAATAACGTAAATTTGGCAAAAAAAATTTCCATATTACACATTTCTTTTCGTAAATTTCAAAGAAATGGTTTTCGGATACCTAGCTTTGTCGCTCAACAGAAAATTCCTTATACATCTTTAAATTTCAACCAATGTCGTAATTTCAACACATCCCAAATATGTTGAACACTTTTCAGTATCGTAAATGCGAATAAAAAATAGTTTTCGAATAGCTTGCATATCATTAGAAAAATTTATTTTGAAATCATAAAATTTCAAATAATATCGTAATTTCAGAATATCGTAAATATGTTGTAATATCGTAAAAAATCCAATAAAAATATTTTTCGCATAGCTTGTCTTTCAATAGAAACTTTTTTTTTAAATCTTAAAATCAAAATCTAATAATATCATAATTTCAAAAATATAAATATTTTAATATCGTAAATTCGAAAAAAAAATTTTTTGAATAGCTTGAGTTTCATTAGATAATTTTTTATTGAAATGAAATCTTAAAATTTCAAATAATATCAAAATTTCAAAAACATCGCAATTACATATGTATGTACATACAGACATATGTATGTCGTAAAAAAAATATTTTTCACACAGCCTTTCAATATAAAATTTTATTTTGAAAGCTTAAAGTTTCACCTAATATCCTTATTTTACTAAAATCCTAAATGTCTTAATTTTTAATATCGTAAATTCAAAAATAAAAGTATTCTTCGCATAGATTGCCTTTCAATAGAAATTTTAATTTTAAAGTTTCAGCTAATATCGTAATTTCAAAAAGATCGTAAAAATCTTGTAATATCGTAAATTCGAAAAAAAAATATTTTTCAAATAGCTTGCCTTTCAATAAAAAAATTGTATTTTAAAATCTTAAAATTTGAAAAAAATATCGTAAATATAAAAATCATTCACTCGAATATCTTTGCTTGCCATGCTAAGATGTACTAATTTGAAAAACTATAAAAATAATAAATTAGTATCGTAAATTTTTTGATATCGTAAATTTAAAAGAAATCTCATTTTGTCTTAAACAAAAAAAGGAGAAGCTCCATTTATTATTTTCGCTCCCTGACGTGAGTTTCACCTGAGTATTACAAAAGAGCAGAGACACAGACCATCTGCTAGTTGAGCTGTTTGTTTTTTGTTTTAGCTTTAACTATTTTTGTCTCATATTCTTTCGCTTTTGCTTTTTATTTCGCTCACACGCAATTCCGCTGTTTTTTAATCTTTACCTCGCTCTGCTTTTCAGTCAAAGCCAGAAGCGCTTCAATGTACATAAGCAATTACAAATCCACGAACAATATTTGTAACCATTCTCCTCCGTCAACAAGTGACTAACAAAATGAGCCACCGTCACTCTCCATTCCCCAACCGCCACTCGACTGTCGCCTACCCGACAGTCACCAGTCGCCAGTCGCTTAATCAGCGCCAGCCGTTGCATCCATCAAACACATGGTTGTGCATCAGTGGTGTGCCATTCAGGTCACTTTTTTTCACATTTTCTCTTCTCCTCATTTTCTTGCTAATTGTCGCTTATCGCTTTGCTTTGTGTTTTCCGATTTGGCTTTTGCGTTAAAGAGTTGTTTTTGCCCTCTCCCAACCGCTCCTATGCCTCAAATTACATATCTCTCATTCTTCCTCTACACTCCCTTCTATTTCTCTTTTTTATCATCTCTCTAAGTAATTTCCACTCTTTCACGATCAATAGCTGTTGATTCCATATCATGGCTAGCAACTTGACTAATAAGGCCAACAACTAACTCTTCATCGTTTTTTTTTTTTGGTAAAGTGAGACATTCTTTGCTAATTTTCTCTCACCGCTATCTGGCCAAAATTTGCTAGAGCTGGCTGGAATCTCGTTTGAGTCTTGTTACCGCTTCTTTGTATGAATTAGTATTTCAACCAAGATTTCTTCATTACAAATTTTTTTTGGCATTTTACCTTTAATCGGTCTATTGATATCAGACAATGAATATAGTCTTAATTCTACTAAAATTCTTTGCTCTCTTGCGCACGGTAATCGGCATTTCTCACTCTTAGATTGTACAAAATGGAAACAAGCTCAAAAGCAGTTCTTTGCATGTGTGAGAAGATGTATTAAAAAATCAAATTCCCTTTTTATTACTCATTTCGTCATTTACAAAAGAGCGGCTCTATAAACATATATCATAAATTATTTTATATCGTAAAATTTGTATTATCTTAAATTTTTTAATATCGTTAATTTTAAATTTGCCGCTTGTGATTAGCGTTTATATAGAATATTTGATTTGAAACCCCAATATCGTATATTTTTAATATCGTAAGTTTGAAAAAAATGTTTTTGCTGATTATGTTTTTCAGTGGTGACACTGGTTTTAAAATCATCAACATTTGATCGTTGTAATATATTTTAGTATCGTAAATGTGAAATAAAATGATTTCTTACCATCGTTTATTTGTTCTATCGAAATTTGGATTTTTTAATATTGTATATTTTTAATATCGTATACTTTTCCTAATTATTTGTACATATTTCAATGGAGACGCGGCAGTGTTTGCAACAACATTTCAGCGATGTCGTAATATATTTTTGATATCGTAAATGTGAAATAAAATGATTTTTTAATATCGTTTATATGAAAATTGCCTTTTGTCATTCATTTTTTGAAAACACAATATCGCAAATTATAAGAAAAAATCTCTTAAGACTATTGTTGAAAACATAAGCATTACCTACACTGATGTAATGTATGTTAATATCGTAAATTAAAAAAAAAATATTTTTCAAAACAGTTTTGCTATCTATAGAAAATTTGATTCTAAACACTGATGTAATGAATTTTAATATCGTAAATTAAAAAAATATATATATTTTTCAAAAAAGTTTTTCTATCAATAGAAAATATGAAACTAAAGTCTTAAAGTTGCAGATAATATCGTAACTTGATTAATATCGTAAATTTAAAATATGTTAAATTTAAAAATATCGTAAGTTCAATAAAAATTATTTTAATACCGTAAATAAAAAATGATTTTCAAATAGATTTGCAAACTTGATTTCGAGATCTTCAAATTTCATTAAGATCGTAATTTGATTAATATCGTAGATATGAAAACCATTTACCGTTATGAATGTGTGTGTATGTATATCTGTGCTTGACATGATACTACCCACTAATTAAAAAACAAACATCGTAAATTTGCTAATATCGTAAAATTATAATATCGTAAATTAAAAAAATCTCATTTCGTCTCATATTCATAAGAGAAGCACTAAAATGAGTTAAAATTTTTCTTAAGAATTTTTCCTAAGTAGGTATGTTTCAGCTCATACAAATGTACATACATATGTACAATATACCATACATGCATATCACTCCCTAACACATTTATATTGCTCGATACGGTTATCTTATTTTTTTTCCTTGTTTATTTATTTGTGATAATCTCTACATTCTTAATACCGAAATGTAGACCGACACAAAATTAGGGCATTATTTATTTGCGCATAGCTTATCGTGTTGTCGTAGTAAGTACGAGTACACCTGCCTTTTGTGGAGGAATTTTGGTTTTATTTTTGTTAATTTATCTCTACAAGATAAGCCAGCGCACTGACAGGCAGCGAGAGAAGCTTTATTACACTTTTTTAAATATACGAAAAGAAATGTCGATTTAAAACTGCATGTCTCGGTTCGAAATTGGGCTAAGAATAGTCTGAACTTTGATGGGTGTTGCTTGAAGCATTTGATGTAAAACTGTGGTGCTTTCTCTATTATGCAGCGAGGCTTTACGAGCGATCGTTCTTTTCGTGGTAACAACGTTGGGTTTGAAGTGGATTTAGGCAGAAAGAAAGCCCACAGATATGATAATACGAGTATGGGTAGAAACATTAGCCTTTAGCTTTGAGGTTTAGCGAGCTGTGAATTCTTTTTCTCTTTTTTGCACATCCATCTCAATTCCTTCAGTGATCATAACCCAGACACAGTACAGAATGCAATGTTGTTTTTTTGCCAGGAAAGAAGAAACACTAAAGCTCTAAGCAAGCAAACAAGTTAGAAAATAGTGCAACAAAGCAATTGAATGGCAATGAATAAGCGGAAACGAAAACGGCAACGGAAACGGAAATGCAAAGTAAGCGAAAATTTTGCATTCATGGCATTCGCATAGCAGCCAAAATTTCAAACTTAAAAGCCATGAGGTAATAAAATATGTATGTGTGTATGTATGTATGTATGCTTGTTTGTCGGTAAAACAGCAGCAGCTGAGGTAAGCAAATGCAAACTAATGGATATTCGCTTGTAAAACTTGTGTAAACTGCTAATGATCCAACCCACACAAGCGCTTATTAGTAATTTTACAGCCACTCAGCCAACCAACTTGGAAGCCCTCAAATGATTCCGTTGTCGATGCAAATAGAGTTGCTGCGAAATGGATTAAGCATAGCTGCTTTTGCATTTGCCAACTTAGGTGTTGTTGTTGTTGTTGGGATTGTGTTTGTGTTTGTGGCTATGACGACAGCCGGCAAGTGTTGGTAATAGCGGGAAACAGCAGGTGCAACAGCAGGAGCAATGATTGCCAATTGATGGCGTTTGCTCTAATTGCTCTGGTAAAAAGTTTGATTGAGTAAGACAAGCACAAACACGTACATGCAAGCATGTACATATATATGTATGTTAGGGTGGGGCGATTTGTATGGAGGGAAATTACTCGACACCGCGCCATCGAAATTCGGATCCCTCTCATTTTTTTGAGAAGAAAACTCCTCCACGACATTTGTCTAAAATTAATTTTGATGTTCCGGAATTTGGTTTTTATGAACCAAGACGAATTTTTGAAAATAAAAATTGGGCAAAAATCGAAAAAAAAATATCCAGGCCAATATGCACATCGAATTGAAGCAGCATTTTATGATGAATCCAGATGTGAAATCCGAATTAAAATCGTATGATCCGTTTTCGAGATATAGCCTGATTTCCGGTTATGGAGGCTGAATGCCCAAAATCGCATATTTTCGCGATTATCTCTTGTTGTGTACAATACATCTTAATTTTTTTTGCAAATTTCTTAAAGATAAGTCAATAAAATATATGAACAGTATTTTAAAATATTTATTTATCTTCCGGTATAGGAAAACTAGAATGCACTCTTTTTTCCTTGGCCCGAAATCGCGGTGTAGGGTTAATTTAACTTTTTTTTTTTTTTTTACACTTAAAAGATTGCGACATTTTTCAACAGTTAGAACAAAAATTCTACATCATAATAAAGATGTTAGCTTTATTCCAAAATCACTCGAAGAATGTGAATATGTATTTGTAAACATTAATCAAACTTGTGGACTTAAATCACCTCACGAAGGACCATTTAAGGTAATATCAAAACAAAAAAATACGTTTAACATTCAAAAAGGTAATACTATTAAAACTGTATCAATTAACCATTTAAAACCTGCACATATTTCATCTACTACACCAACTGAATCTAATATTAATTCTAAAAAAGTTACTTTTTATATTAATTAATTTATTATTTAGCTTAATTTTTTATTTATTTTTTTTTTTTTTTTTTTTTTATATATGTATGTATGTTTTACTGGAGGGGGAGTAAATGTAGGGTTAATTTAACTTTTTTTTTATTGATCTTGTTGATCATGATTTCTATTGTGAAATTTGAAATACATATGTAACTTCAAAAATTTTCTTCAGAGAATTTTTGAAACTTAAAAAATAAACAACGAATTTTGTTAAGGTATAATTTTAAATAAAATTTTTTTAAAAAAATATATATATATGGAATTTTAATCACCATACGCGGTATGGGTTCTCTATGTTATAGTCATCCGATACCGATGATTTTCGCCGACAGCGCTTTGTGTACAATAAATGCTCTAAATACAAAATTTCAGAATTTTAGCTGCAAAAATTTAAGAGTTATTCCCTAAAACGTAGACGTATGCTGTTTGGGACTTGGTTTTTTACTTTACTCAACCCTAAAAAAAACTCAAGATTACTCATACGCCATAGCGTACTATTGGAAGCAAAAAACAAATTTCAGAAGCATAAGTCTACCTTTTAGGGAATAACTCTTAAATTTTTGCAGCTAAAATTCTGAATTTTTTTATTTAGAGCATTTATTGTACACAAAGCGCGATGGGCGAAAATCATCGGTATCGGATGATTATAACATAAAGGACCCATACCGCGATTTTGGGCCAAGGAAAAAAGAGGGCATTCCAGTTTTCCTATACCGGAAGATAAATTAATATTTTAAAATACTGTTCATATATTGTATTGACTTATCTTTAAGAAATTTGCAAAAAAAATTAAGATGTGTTGTACACAACAAGAGATAATCGCGAAAATATGCGATTTTGGGCATTCAGCCTCCATAACCGGAAATCAGGCTATATCTCGAAAACGGATCATCCGATTTTAATTCGGATTTCATATCTGGATTCAGCATAAAATTCAGCTTCAACTCGATTTGCATACTGGCATGATTATTTTTTTTGTCGATTTTTGCCCAATTTTTATTTTCAAAAATTCGTCTTGGTTCATAAGAACCAAACTCCGGAACATCAAAATTAATTTTAGACAAATGTCGTGGAGGAGTTTTCTACTCAGAAAAATGAGAGGAATCCAAATTTCGATGGCGCGATTTAGGTTAGTAAATCGCCACACCCTAATGTATGTAAGTAAAGGATTCACCTGTGCACCTGGTGTGCATTTGTGTATCTACTCACTTTCATTTGCTTGCGCATTCACTTGAAAATATGCAGTTTCATTAGGCAGCGACACAGGAACACCATGGCGTATGAGTAGCGCTGATGAGGCGGCGCGCCGCGGCGTGGTTACTTGCATATGCATGTATGCATGTTTGTACATGTTTGACCGTGTTCGAAAAGCCTGCTTTGGTTGGTTGTTTGGTTAGTTTTTCCACCAACACCACTCACTCACCTCCAGCGCTCACTCACCACTAACACTCACACACTCGCACACACAAACCACTCAAAAATTACTCGGTCGATTTGTTGTTTGTGGTCATTAGTTAGGAATTGTGCATGAATGAGCATGAATGGTGGCTTCATGAGTTGAGGGAATGTGTGTGTATTTATATGTACATATATTTAATATGTACTAAGCGTTTAAGCGATGAATTGTGTATTTAATTATTGTTGATTGAGCAAGTAAAAGCCACTAATTAGCGCATAGAAATACTCAAAGCGTGCACACGCTTTGTGGTGGCTATGCCTATGCAGAGACGTTGATGAGGCCAATCTGGAGTATGAAAGTGTTTTAAGAGACTTTTTTCTTTTAATGCTTTCAAAAGTAATCTAAGCTTTATTAAGACTTTATGCAGCTTTCTAAGACCAAGAACTTAATTTCTAAAGAAGATTTTTTAAGCAAATTTATTTCGCTGCGAAGAGCCCCCAACACTATATCTTGCAATTAAATAACTTCAAGCTTTCTAGATCTAGTTCAAAATTAAATAATAAACGCATATCTCACCATCATAACTAAATATAATAAAGTATTTTGAAAAAAATGTGCTACATTTGAACACTTACCCAAACGACTGTCATTCTTTTTACGCACACGCAGGCAAATGGTGCATGATTTTATGCACTGAAAATAGAAAAAACAGCAATTATTAGCAAAAGCAACAAATTTTAAGAAAAAAAGTGTATTCCTTTAATCTAAGTAACTATAAATAACACTGTGCAACAGCACTTTTGCGTGCGCAATAATTTTCACACAGAGCGAGAGACCACTATGCATCGTCAAAACCATTTTGCACCCTGAGGAAAAATTTTTTTTATTGCCATTTCAAATTTGCAAAATTGCACCTCAGTGATTTGCAAATAAATGAAAAAAGGTTTAATATATATCGTATATCGTAGAATAACTTAAACCGCTAACATCTCCACGAAGCGATCGTTTTGAGCACTTTTTAGTAAACTCCGAAAAAAATAGCATTTAGAAGATCGTTAGAGGCTTAATATATTCTAGAAAATTGTTTGCCATAAAATTTTACTAGGGGTGTCCTCAGACAAAATCTTTGTACAAGGAACGCAAAAGCGGGTTTAACGGTTTTACGATATGCATTGTAGTATTTCGTTCTCCTGTGTGGTGAATTATTCCGCCGCCAGACAACAACACTAAGGGCCATTTACTCAATCTCTGATTAACGCTAATCGGAGGATAAAGGTGCGGTTAAGTTATGGACTGCATTATCGACCACATGTTAAATGTATGGTTTGATGAAGTCGATAATGATGTTTAACCGAGCTTTAACCGTGGTTAGCGTTAATCAGAAGTTGAGTAAACGGCCCTAAATTTGTGTCGCAGTGTAATACATATATACATATATAAGTATGTATAAATATGCAACTCACCTCATATATGTGACGTATAATTTCCGCATATGAAATATTCTCCAATGTTAAACCGTTAACCTCGAGTATCTCATCGCCCACTTCCAAATTATCACGATCGGGCGGTGAGCCGTACAATTTAATTTTGCCCTCGACATTTTTAACCAAAATAATAACGTAGCCGGATAATTCGACAACTTGTTGCTGTAAGCAGAAGAAAAGAAGAAGAAGATTATAAAATTAAAGAAGTACAAGTGAAAATAAGTAGAAGAAGAAGTAGAAGTAGAAGTAGAAGTAGAAGTAGAAGTAGAAGTAGAAGTAGAAGTAGAAGTAGAAGTAGAAGTAGAAGTAGAAGTAGAAGTAGAAGTAGAAGTAGAAGTAGAAGTAGAAGTAGAAGTAGAAGTAGAAGTAGAAGTAGAAGTAGAAGTAGAAGTAGAAGTAGAAGTAGAAGTAGAAGTAGAAGTAGAAGTAGAGTAAGTAAAAAAAGAAGAAGCATACGTAAAATTACTAATTAAATCATTAACTAGTGCAAGTATCTAAATTTTAAGAATTAATTAATTTATTATCGCTCAATAGCCCCTCATCATTATTAGTCCATCATGGCTTAAGTGCTTAAGTATTTTCGTGCACATGGCGTATGAGTAACATAAACAAAAGCCAAATACAAAAAGGTACATATCGCACACTAAATCGTAAAGTGGCACAACTCAAAATTCAAAAATTTTCAGAAGAGCCAAGAAACTTTTTTCTTTTTATAGGCAATGATATGGGAAAAGGTCACTCATAATCGTTATTTTTCAGTTAAAAAAGACTCTGATGGACAAGATTTTTTGGCAGTCGCTAGAGATATATTCTGTTTACTGATTTATGGAACGACACCCGATTACGTAAAATTTGGAGTTGTGTCACTTTATGATTTAGGGTGCGATATGTAGGCCGCATAACCACTTGTTGTTGTTTATTTGTTTTATGGCTTAAACAACTGTAGGTAGCAAGTAGACTTTTAAGCACATTGAGGGTGGTCGCGCTTAATTAGGACATAAACTACTTATTGACTGAGATTTGAGTGGTGCATGTGTGTGCCATGGCGTATGAGTAACAAGCACACCAGCTACATATCGTCGTACTTGCCATACGAAAACTAGCAGCTGGTTTTCTGTGTCAGACGAAAACTAGCACTTTTAATTTTTGTGTGAAGAAACGTGGCATTTTCGACTTTTGGCTGACGAAAATCTTATATATGTAATTATAAATGTTGCCACTTTTCGTACAGAATTTTTAAAGTGCTAGTTTTCGACGATATGACACATACATATGGGTGTTTCCGAAAATGGGTCAACCAAAGAGAAAAATTTAAAAATGTACCTAGGCCAAACTTTTTGATACCATTACATAGGTACGTATTTCCTTTATCACGCCACATAATTTTATGGACATTGGAGCACTGCTACTTACAAAAATTACGTCTTTTAAACTACCATATAAAATTTTTTTTTAGCTACGTGTATATGACTTCCGAAATACATCCGCGAATTCGCAACAAAAGCGCCGGTAGAAAAATGGCGTTTACGAGTACTTAGCCCAAGGTCAGACCTGGGAATATCAACATAGTTACATTTACAAAATACTTCAAATCTTGTATAAAGTGTAATCAAAAGTAGTGCTTTTTTTCAAGCGTTCGGACGCAAAATATATTTTGCAGTAAAAAAAAAACATACTTACCTTTGTGATATTTTTCAAATTATTTTCGACAAAACACAGTTTTGGGTGCTCTTTCGGGCAGCGTTAATTTTTTTCCCAAAATCAAAAGGATTCCTGAGTGTAAGTATATTAAACATTGGAACGTCCGAACGTATACACTTTTTTTCTTCAGATAATTTTTTTTTTTTGTTCCTTATAAAGCTATCTAGCAATGAATTCCGCTCAAAGGGCTATAAGGTGGAGGTTAAACCTCATGAAAGATGGTCAGAAATGGAAGGATTTCAAAAAGAAGGAAAGAGAGAGAAAACAGATTTTTAGGAAAAACACAAAAAAAAACCTTTGAAGGTAAGAATGCTCCAAACAATTTGGAATAGATGTAGACAATAAAATATTTTTGGCCGCATAAAACTTGCAAATCTACCTATATTCGATGGCTTAAAGTAAAACAAATACCATCCCTTCAATCATTACACAGTTTCTCATGCGAAAATGGACATCATATTACTGCCGGACGTACAGCGACATTTTAGCAACGCGATATTTAAAATACCTTTGTTTATTCTTATTAAATTTTGCGAGTACTTACATCAGTTTTTTTTATATTCATCGCCACTATACATTATTAAGTATCGTTTTAGTTCTCAGAATGTGCAAGTAATGTAAATTTTGAATCAATGAGTTAATTGCAATAAAATATGTGCTCAACACTTGTTTTGTTATGAAAAAGTTATGTTTTCCTTCATAGAAAAATTTGGAACGTCCGAACGGGAACGTCCGAACAAAATTAAAACCGATATTTATCCAATAAAAAACGTCTACAGAAATATAACTTTAATGTAGTGACAGTCCTTGTATATTCCTCTGTTAGTCGTATATACATCATTTTTTTGTAGCGTAAACCAATTCGCAGAATTTTAACGAAATCAGATGTAACCTCAAATACGAGCTACTTTTGAAGAACGTCCGAACGGCAACTTTAAATCCTTCTACAGTGGTAATGTGTCATCTCTAGAAAAAAAGTTTGATAGCGTTGGATAGAGGAGTACAAAGGCTACATATGACAAAAAAAAATATTCTGATCCCAAAGGCTACTATAGGTTTTATACTGAAAATAATGTGGCAGCATGGAACGTCCGTAACGCTGGAAACACCCATATGTACATAAGTTTGGTTATGTTTATGCAGGTGAAAGTGTTTAATAAAATAAAATCAAATAAAATAAAATAAAATAAAATAAAATAAAATAAAATAAAATAAAATAGAATAAAATAAAATAAAATTAAATAAAATAAAATAAAAGCAACTACAAAAATAACAACAAAAGGCAGTGAGAGCAACTATAAAGGAAACTTAAAAAAGTTAACAAAAACTGCACACAGAGAAAAATTCCCAGCAAAAATTCTCGGAGCCCTCATAATTTGGAGTCCGATAAGAGTGCGAAAAATGTGTAAAATATAAGCTCAACAAATTTTTTCTTTTATAATTTTTTTAAAATGATATTTGCAATTCATAGATGCTGCTCCCAAAAAGGGCAGGTATAAAAATATCACAAAAGTCCAATATTATGTTGTTTGTTCCACTATATGATGGCGTTGGATTGAATTTCAGGTTGATGTCAGATGCGAAACCGGAGGAGAATACAAAATAGACAACACTATAAACTTTATAGTACAAAGCAAGCAGCGAAGGCGAAAAAGGTTTCACAATGAGCGGAGATGAGAACAAGCGGGGTTGAAACCACATAAATATTTGTACTTGGAAACCGAATATAGAAAGGATGAAGAGAGGATAAAGAGATTTGAGTCAGGGGACGGAAAATGCAAAAAAAAAATAAATAATTTTTTTTTTTTACATTGCCGTTTAATTCTAATAATTCTTTTTATGTGAATTTTATAGAGCTATGGGCCAGTTTTTAATTATGAAAAATTGAAAAAAAAATTTTTGTAGAAGTTATGGATCCATTTCCCCTCATCAGACTTCTTCAGGCGGCCTCAACCGAGAATCGAACTTAAGTCTTTTCGATTGATAGTCCAATGACATCCCATTGAGCTACCAATTTTTCAATTTTTCTTTATTAAAAACTGGCCAATAACTATAAAATTCACATAAAAATAAATTATTTTTTGGTTGGATTAGTCATAAAAGAAGGAAAAAGGAGTCATATATGACTCCGATAAGAGTCTTTTTTGAATCCAATTAAAGTCATATAAGAGCAGAAACAAGAGATAAGTATGAGTGCAATAGGAGACTTTTAGGAAAAAAGAATCATATGTGACTCCGATATGACTGCTTTAATAGTCTTTTTGGAATCCTATAAGAGTAATACAAGAGCAGAAATACAGAAAACTTAATTTTTTGGTTTTATTATTCATAAAAGGAGCAAAAAAGAGTCACATATAACTCCTATAAGAGTCTTTTTTGAATCCAATTAAAGTCATATAAGAGCAGAAACAAGAGATAAGTATGAGTCGAATAGCAGTCTTTTATGACTCTTATTCAGTCTTTCATAATGTATGAAATTAAGCTCGTAACGGTTAGGCGGTTAACTTACGAACAAATATACATACATTTCGGACTGCAAAATGAGCTCATAATGAGTGTGAACGCTACGGTTTGGGATTACTTTCTAACTCTTTTATGACTCCGAATGTTTGCTGGGTTAAACGAAATTTAAACGGACAATACAACAAGTTAAAAGCGCAAGAAATAACAACAAGCATACAAAAGAATGAATTAGAATAAAGCTGGCAAGTGTTAAACGACGGCGCTCAGCCGCTCGCATGAAGAGATCGGCGCTGGAAGGAAAAGAAAAGGCGTTGGAAATGCAAATGGCCCCTCAACGCGCTGCCAAGTGCCAGAAAAGTGGGTGCCACATGGCATAAAAAAAGCAAAGAAATGTACAACAAGGATAACGACAACCTCTACAACAACAACAACAACAACAACAACAACAACAACAACAACAACAACAACAACAACAACAACAACAAGTATAACAACAACAAGTATAAAAACAACATCAACAACAACAAAGCAAAACGGCCAAACAATCTCAGAAGCGAGCGTTGCGCGAACAAAAGAAAACAAGCAACAATTGCTGCAACAGCAACAACAACAAATAGAAAGAAGAAAACTTATAGAAAAAGGAGCACGCAGGCCAACGCGAGATGGCAATGGTGTTCTCTGAAAGCGAAGGTAATGCTGAATATATCGAAATTGTGCCAAATGTTGGGCAACTCGCCCGCCTTGAGCGGCTCACTTGCTTTCATTTTATTCACCATAATAAATAGCAGCTACGAGTAAACGTATAAAAATTGCTTTCAGGCCAGCAAATGCAACAAGCAAAAACGAAAAAAGGAAATGAAGAAAAAGATGAAAAAAAAACACAACTGTCAGATATTTTGCCAATTTTGGTAAAGTTTCTTTTTTGTTTTTGTTTATTTTTTGTTACACCTGCTCTTTTGCCAGTGAGTTTGTCGGTCCACAGTAGGTGCTACTCACACTGACACCAACAGTTTGCCACTATTGAGCTTGGCAATGAGCCAATTTTTATGTTCAACACACCAACGCGATTAGTCGCCCAACTGCTACACAAACAACAACAACAACTGCTCGCATTTGCACACAGTGCTCACTGTGACTGTGTGTGACTGACGACCCGCTTTAAGTACCACCTCTAAACATTTATCGACTTCGTTTTACCACAATTTACTTTGAGTGCACTGCGGGCAAGTGTTAGCGTGTCCTAGTCGCGCTTTTTGACACACGCCGCCCTCTTCTCTTTTATACCCTTGGAGCCACTCAAGTGAAACAGAAAAAAACATTGCTGCTGTCGCTTGCATTTTTGTTATTGTTGTTTTTGTTGTTGTCGCTGACTATTGTCGCACGTTAAGTGTCGCCGTTGATTGCAGCCCCTCGTTTGGCTCTCAGAGCTGGCGCAATCCACAAAACTCAATTCTCTGTGGCGGCAACAAATCAAACAAAAAACGGAATTGTTGCTACAATTGTAGTTACCCACGTGTTTGTTTTTTTTTTGTATTTTTTTTCTTTTGTTTTTTATTTTTTTTTTTTCTTTTTTTTTGCTGTTGTTATTTTTTCTTTTACAATTGTGCTCGCTTTGCTTTCCGCCATTGTTACTTCCAGCTATTTGTGCCATTTTCACTTGACGTTGTTGTTCTTGTTTTATCTTTTTTTTTTGTAGCTTTTTGCATTTGTTATTTCCATTCGTGTTATTCTTGTTGTTATTGCTATAGTACAGTAGCTCTTTATCACATTGCATTCGCAAAGCACACTGAAGCGTCCTTGAGGCCCATTTGTTGTTTTTGAATTGTCGCGCCGTTTTGTTTAGGTATTTACGTATGTATGTACGCCGCCGCTGCTGCTGCCAACACGTGTATTTTCCTGCGCAAGTTTGTGCATGCCTGCTTGCCTGCCTGCCTGGAATAGGGATGGCAACAATAACCGGAAAAACGATTATAATCGGTTAATTTCTTTCGGTTAACGGTTAAAATGTATCGCTTTTTTCCTTTTGATTATTTTTTCGATTAACCTTTATCCTCTCAAGTCGAAAATAATCGAAAGGAAATAATCGAAGTTGAGAAATTCCGCCTTTTCATCCGAGTCCGAATTCGGTTACCTACTGTTTTGTGAGTATATCCAAAAAAACCGCAATAAATGTTCCCTCCAGTTCCCGAATAGACGATTTTATTGTCATTTTGACGATTTTTCCTAATAAATTACGATTTTTTTCGTTTATTATATATATTTTTTTAAAGGAATAATTGTAATCGAAAAACGGTTTTAATCGGTTAGTTTCCCACAATTATTCGCGATTAATAATCGAACGCTTTCGATTAACCTAAAAAGCGGTTAATCGGTTATTTCATTTTTTTTGCCATCCCTAGCCTGGAAGTTTATACTTGAAATGATGTGCCTGCACGTGACGTGTGAGTGTGTATTCAAACATTTAATAATGGCTTACAGCCGAAGGCTAAATTTTGTATGCGACAATTGCTGTTTGCTGTTGTTGTTGGAGCATTAACATGCAAAAGTTCGTAACGCTTTGTCTGTCGATCTGTCTCTCTGCGTATGCCTACGGCCTAGGCAATATGTAGATATACATATATGTATGTATATCCGATCATTTATTTTATACAACTTCGCACACTACACTTTCACCACACACACCTCCACTCGCCAACACTTTATTGCTGTCAACAGTCAACGAACAGCGCTCGCGTTCAGCCATTCAGCCTTTCGATATTCAAATTGACTCGTTGGTGACACAATTTTTTTTTTTTTTTTGTCTTTATGGTCTGTTGCCTTTTTCAAGTGCTGTTGTTGCTATTTTTTGTTGTTTTTCATGTACTAACTGGCTTGTTTGGCCTTAGTGTCAGTAGTGTCAGGGCCTTTACAACATGCTTTACAAGACTTTTGTTCCAAAAACAAAAGAAAAAGCAAAAACAAAAACAAAATGCACCAAAAACTATTGAGCCGATAAATTCGTGATACAGCTACTTATTTGCTGCTTTGTTCGTTTGTTGTTGTTGTTGTTGTTCATCTAAATCGCTTCTCTTTTTGCGTAAAACACAAAGAAGCCTATGGCGTAATCGTTGTATTTGTAATGAAAAAAATAGAATAGAAAACGATGTATTGTGGAACGATTTTCCGTCATCCCTTGTCAAATTTGGTTTGGAGACAAACTGGTTTCGGCTGATATGTGCCATCTTCAGGGTCTTTTTTCGAAACCGGTTTTCTCCAAACCAAACTTGAATGACGGAAAATCGTTCCACAATACATCATAATAAAAACAAGCAACCAAAAAGTAATTAAGAATAAAAGAAATCACATGCCAAGGTCCCAAAGTTTAAATCCTAAAAAATTTTGACAATTCATAAAGAGCATAAAAACTGCAACAACAACAATACACACATACATACATACATACATAGCACATATTCATATTTCTTCCAAAAGGTGACACCGCCAATCGAATGCAACAGAGTTGGCAGCAGGAAATGGGAAGTGGAAAGCAAATAAATACACACCTAAAAATTTGCTGTGCTGTGTGTATGTGTGTATGTGCGAATTTATGTAAGCCAGTCAGTGTGTTCATCAGTATGTAAGCATACTAGCTGTCTCAAAGCAAGCAAAAAAAGTACCCGTGAACCAAAACTGTCAACTTAAATAAGTGTTCGGAGGCACACACGCGCCACGCCAATCAGCAGCCAACAGGGTGCAAAAATAGCAATACAAAAAAAAGCAAAGAACAACGTGGTAAAAGCCTTATACCTTTCATGAATGGAGCTTTTACACGCACTGATAAAATTGAATATCACAGCTATATATGTATGTTTTAACAGTTGGACCGCAAAACTTATATTTCTCAACTTTTTTAAAAATTTCCCTTTTTGGCATTTCTTGTAATACGCATTATTTTCGAGCAAATTCGCCGAAAATCAATTTTATAAGAATTAGAGCTTCGATTTGATTTAGTTTAAAAAATTTGCTTAAACGGAAATTGAATTAAAAAATTTCCCTTTTTGTGATTTTTTGCAATACTCACTATTTTCGAAAGTGGCCGAAAATCAATTTTATAAAAATTATAGCTTCAATTTGACTTATTTAAAAAAATTTCCGTTTTTGGATTTTTTTTTTAACACGCATTATTTTAAAGAAAATTGAGGAAAAAGCACCTTTGAGTGGTAAAACCTTCAATCTCATCTAATTTTAAAAATTTCCTTTTTTAGGATTTCTTGTAATAAGCATTATTTTCAAGTAAACTGGTCGAAAATCAACTTCAGCATCATTGAGTCTCCATTTCATTTTAAAATTTTCCCATAAAGGAATATACGTTTTAAAAATTTCCCCTCTTTAGCATTTATTTTATTACGCGTTATTTTCTAGTAAATCAATCAAGAATCATCTCTCAATTTCTTTGTAATACGCATTATTTTCGAGTAAACTGGTCGAAAATCGAATTTAAAGCTTGAAAACTCGATTTTATGTAATTTAAAAAAATTTCCCTTACAGAAATATAGATATGTTTAAAAAATTTCCCTTTTTGGATTTTTTGTAATACGCATTATTTTCAAGTAAACTGGTCGAAAATCGAATTTAACGATTGAAAACTCGATTTTATGTAATTAAAAAAAATTCCTCTAAATTTAAAAAATTTCCCTTTTTGGGATTTTTTGTAATAGGCATTATATTCATGTAGAACTGTCAATAATCATCAATTTTGAGATGAGCATGACTGCCATTTTGTTTAGTTTAAAAAATTTCCCTTTTTGGGGTATTTTTTTCTAACTAGCTGGTTTTGTAGGAAATGTTAAAAAAAATGTGCGCTTAGATAGTTTTCGCTGCAAAAAAGGTGTGTAATACAAATTTCGCAACATCTTCATTGGAAATGGGCGTGCTTGGGCGTTCTTCATCCTCGATACAATACACAAATTATGCTGCAAGTAAAAATATCCTCATACAAGTAAAAATATCCTCATACATACATACATACATAAGTGCCGGGGAGGGTGTGGCAAGCAAGCGGCTTTCACATGGAGAGGAATTAAGCGAAAAATTTTCATGAGCAAATTAATAAGTTCACACCCACGCACACATTCGGTTTGTGAGTGACGAGAAAACTAAAAATTATATGTGTGTTTTTATGTCCATTATGAAACAACAACAACAACAATATTAAAATACGCACTGAATGAAATTCACGAAAGCGTTTTGCTTTATCTTTTTGTTTTTCCTTTTCTTGGGATTTGTTGTTGTTGTCAGGCTTTTCATTCATTCTTTCAATGTCATTGCTGAGCATCTCTGCTCTCGCGACTCTGTCTCTTTGAAGCGCGTCTGCTTAGAAAGTGTTCGCGTTTAATCTTTTCTGATTTTTTTTTTTCAAATCTGCATTAAACTCAAGCGTGATGACTTTATGTAGGATTCCATATGCAAAAGCGTGTTAGTTGTTGTTGTTACTGCTTTTTTTTTGTTGCCGGTGCTCTACAACAACAAACATCCGCTTGACCATGAGCTCTTTGCCTCTTTCCGCTTTAAACTCAGTACATTTTCTGTTTTTTTTTTGTTTTTTGCCTTTTTACTCTATTTTGCCACACGCAACTAAACAAAGTCTACACACACTAAAAGTCTCCAAACAAATAAACAAAACAGCGAGCCGAATCAGTGACCCAGTGCCACGCGGCAGGAGTCTCGGTTGGCGCAATCAGCTGAGCTGAGCTGAACGAGTGCATTGTTGGCCAGAGTAGGAAAGAGAGTTGACAGAAATTGTTGTTGTTTTTTTTTTTTTTTTTTTTTTTTTCAAAATCTCCAACTCATCAGCATCAGCTGTTAGAGTTGGAATTAGCGGTCTCCACAATAACCTTTTAAAATCAGTTTAAGCAAATCGCTGAGTTGTAAGGAGAGCGCAACGTGCTACGCGTTTCGACGCTTTTTGTAGACTTTTTACACATTTTTCAGCTTTTTCTTTTTTTCTACTCTTTAATTTTGCTTCTTCTTTTTTCTTCTTCTTCTTCCTGTTTTTACATCACACACCAAACACACTTTTTTACACATTTTGCCTGCTATGCTTTTTGCTTTCACTTTTATTTTTTCTCTTCGCTCTTTGCTTGCCGCCCACTTGCCACAGCCTACCCCACCACGGCTCGGTCCAGCAGCAGCAGCAACGTTGCCAGACATGCGCACACAGGCACAACTCAAAGTTGCGAATAAATGTGCCGCCGCACTCGTGCACGCACACACACACTCCACTCGTCAAATAGTGAAGTGGAAATTCAAAAGCAACAGCAACAACAACAACAGCAGCAACAAAATAAAATACAAATCAAAATCAAAACAACAGTAACATCAAGCAGCGAAACGAAACGAACGACTTAAGCAGATTCATGGCGTTGCCTGCAAAGAAGAAGCTGTGCAGCTGCTACAGCAACAACAGCAACAACAACCACAACAAATAATGGCTTATCAGTTAGCGTCGCTGCTCCAGCTGTGTGTGTGTGTGCCTGCGTTGGCAGGCATTCAAGCAAAGTAATTCTTACGGAATTTGGGTCGTGGCTGATTAATGTGTGGGCTGTTGTTGTTTTCGCTGGATGTGCAGCGACGTTGACGTTGGCGTTGCCGTTAGCATTGACAGCGATTTATGCGTGTGCTCTTACGCTTTTTCAAACACAAAAAGGTAGCAACAACGTGGGCAAATAGGCGCGTAGTCACACAAAAATCGTAGGTGTTTCGAAATCATGAACAATGGAAGGAAGGCTTGATTGGTCTCCCGTCTTTCTATGGGTTTCTCAAACTTCTGCTCTCAAAGTAGTCTGAGGAATAGTCTGTTTTGTGGCACAACCTCTTAGAAAATCCCTTTTTTGTTCATACGCGAGTTATGTATTTATCTTCCCAGAAGAGACCCCTTCTACTAATCAATAGCCTTGCCAACACCAATTACACTGCTCTACAGCCAAAAAATACTCTGAACGCGACCATCCTATTTATATGTAAAATCGGTCGCTGATTCCGAAAATCGGGCTCATTTTTAATTCTATGGGAAGGTTTTTGAGATATCGGCAATTTACCGTTATTTGGCCAATGGCTCCACTTAATCCTGTATACCTCTTTAACGCAGTGAGCTATCTTCCTTGGAGTGACACTCAACGAAAGAAAATTAAATTTCCTTTTCATCGCTGCTACAACATTTTTCTGTAACTCTTATAGTTTCTGAAATATTGACGATTCAATTTGAATTTTTTCGATTTTTTACGATTTTTTGAAGAAAAAATTGACTTTGTCAGGCAATATCTTTTAAACCAATGTCTTCACCTTCGGTTTTACTCCTTTACGTGAAGCTCCATTCTATTGGGAAAAAGATAAGCTATCAACGAAGAAAATCCATGGTAAAATAGAAAAGTTATAGGCGATCAAGTAAATACATCCAAGTCGCGCAATGCCTCTGCACGGGTATATTCTATGCATGTTATACCAATACCTACACATCTGCAGTAGCAGCACATTGGCAGCGCAGTAGATAAAAGCCCATTTACGGGTATATATATATAGAATATATATATATATATATATAGAATATACCCGTGCAGAGGCATTGCGCGACTTGGATGTATTTACTTGATCGCCTATAACTTTTCCATTTTACCATGGATTTTCTTCGTTGATAGCTTATATTTTTCCCAATAGAATGGAGCTTCATGTAAAGGAGTAAAACCGAAGGTGAAGACATTGGTTTAAAAGATATTGCCTGACAAATTCAATTTTTTCTTCAAAAAATCGTAAAAAATCGAAAAAATTCAAATTGAATCGTCAATATTTCAGAAACTATAAGAGTTACAGAAAAATGTTATAGCAGCGATGAAAAGGAAATTTAATTTTCTTTCGTTGAGTGTCACTCCAAGGAAGATAGCTCACTGCGTTAAAAAGGTATACAGGATTAAGTGGAGCCAGTGGCCAAATAACGGTAAATTGCCGATATCTCAAAAACCTTCCCATAGAATTAAAAATGAGGCCGATTTTCGGAATCAGCGACCGATTTTACATATAGATAGGATGGTCACGTCCAAAGTACAGACAAAAAATTTCATTTTGTGATCCAGTGTTAGATATATTTACATAGGTGCCCTTAATACGCTCAAATGACACAAATCACACAGAGTCTTGTTCGAAATTTGTATCCTCAAGCTTTTTTAACTTATCAATTTGTTTCTCATATTCAGTTTTAATAGACCTTCCATTACCAAAATATCTTCCAAAAATTGCCCATCCTTCAGCACTTTTCATTACTTGTCTTCGTACACTTTTCATTTGCAATCAAAAATTCAACTTGTATTTTACTGTTGCCCTTTTTAGCAATGTCTCTGTTTCCCCTCCCATCGATAAAACATTCCATTTCACTTTTGCATTTTCCCTCGATTACAATTGTTAATTTAAACATGTTTAAGCATGTCGTCGTTGTCATTCATAATTTCTAATCTCTCAATTACAATGACAATTGGACGAGCTGTCATAACAAGTTATACGCTTGCTGTAGTCCCCCACCTATACCCGCCTATCAAACTATGCTACTTGCCCTGTCTTTACCTATTTTCTCTCTATCTCTCTGTCCCTTTCTCTCCATCTCCTCCAATCGGCGCTGCAATGCCATTTGTATGAGTTTCATCGATTTTCGCTGATGAAGTTGTGTTAGTATTCTGCTGTGCTGATAACACCGTGTAACAGTTAAATTGTGTTTTTTCTTTATTTCCGATTGTCTGAAGTAAGAATTTCATTATTGAAAGTCTCACCTTGAAATATGCAATAACTTTTATCTTTTCAACGCCCTTTTATTACTTTCATCTGTATCTCTGTATGTAAAAAAGTTACGTATACGCAGCGTGAACACTTTCCAAAGGGACGCTATGCAGGGTGTTTTTTTTTGGGTTTTTTTTTTCAAACTATTATCGTTGCATACTTTAAGGCGCTATGCAGATTTTTTTAAGTTGCTGTGATTTTTTCTCGTGCCTAAAAATTAAACTTTCGCGCATATTTTATTTTTTTAACGACCTGAATTTTTCATTTTATACCCTCTCTAGCAATTTTAAGCCTTTATCTACCTAACAAAATCATTTTATTCAGTAGTTTAACCATCTTTCGCATATTTTAACCCTCTAACGCCATCAAAAATTCCTTCTGTTCGACGTTTTAACCCTCGCTAGCACATTCTAACTCTTTATCTACCTAACAAAATCATTTTATTCAGTATTTTAACCATCTTTGGCATATTTTAACCCTCTAACGCCCTCAAAATTTTCTTCTGTTCAACGTTTTAACCCTCGTTAGCACATTCTAACTCTTTATCTACCTTACAAAATCTTTTTATTCAGTCTTTTAACGTTTTTTAGCACATTTTAACCCTTTAACGACTTCTTAAAGTACTTTTGTTTAGTCCTTTAACCCGCTTTAATATTTCTTAAGCGTCTAGCGACCACACAACTTTACTAAGTGTAGCATTTTAACACCATATATAGCAAATTTTAACCCTCTAACGGCCTCAAAAATTTATTTTATTCTCCCATTTAACCTTCTAGCAATTTTAACCCTTTAACTACCTTACAAAATCATTTTATTCGGCCTTTTGACCCTCTATAGCACATTTTAACTCTCTAACGACCTCAAAAATTTATTTTACTCAACCTTAACCCACTTCAGCACATGTGAACCCTTTAACGACCTCAAAAATTAATATTATTCAACCTGTTAACCCTCTCTAGCAATTTTAACCTTTTATTATTTAGCCTTTTGACCCTCTATAGCACATTTTAAGCCTTTAGCGACCTCAAAAATTAATGTTATTCAATCTTTTAACCCTCTCTAGCAATTTTGACTATTTATCTACATTACAAAATCATTTTATTCGGCATTTTAACCCTCTCCAGCACATTTTAAGCCTTTAGCGAACTCAAAAATTAATATTATGCAACCTTAACCCACTTCAGCATATGTAAACCCTTTAACGACCTCAAAAATTTATTTTATTCAATCTTTTAACCATTTATAGCACAATTTAACCCTCTAACGACCTCATAAAATCATTTCATTCAGTTTTAAATAATCTTTGGCATATTTTAACCCATTGGTGATAATGCAGCTTTACTTAATTCAACTCGTTTAACCCTTTATCTATTTTAAAAAAATCATCATCTTTAGCACATTTTAACCCTTCATAAGCAAGTTTATTTTGTTCAGTCTTTTAACCCACTTTGGCACATTTTAATAGTACATAATAATTTCCAATCCAAAAGAGGATGCGTTTGCACTATGTACATACATACATATGTGACATCGGCTGATTGAATTATGTCCTGACAGCAACCGATTGCATGACGATTGACTGCAGCCGTTTATGTGTTGCCTGAGCAGCAAAATGCCATGCAAGCACAAACATGCCAACAAACAAATACATAATAAAGTTTTAAGTGAGTTTCAGTGAGCTATGCTTTTCTAACCGCATTATGCATTCAAACAAAACTGCAACAAAAGCAACAACGCTTGACAGAATGCCCTGCCCTGCAAACAGCGACTGTCCAAATGTCTAACCGCTTAACGGACACCCAGCGTCAATTCAAGTGTCGATTACGAGTGTCAATTGTGCTGGAAGGGCAGACAAATATTGAATTTGTGCTAACAATAATAAAGCAACAAAAGCAGTGCAAAAACAGCCAACACCAACTACGCTACGTCTATTTGAACACGTACAACAATAAAACACACGCCAACTTTTTTGTTTTTTGTTTGTTGTTGTAATCGCAACAATGCTTGCTTGAATTGCCAATTGAAAGTAGGCCAATAAAAACAACAATAACAACAATTGGCATTGCTATGAAAGTGTTGCAGCACAAACGCGAATTGGCATATTTTTGTTTGTTTGCCATTTGCGCCTAAAAGCAGGCTAACTATTTAGCTGTAATATTTTTTGTGTGCGCGGCGGGCCTAATGTAAGCTACTTAATACATAAATACATAAACCATAACATTAATATGTATGTATGTAGGTATGCCCAGCAATTTACACACCAACATGTCTATGCATGTTTGCGCATGTTTGCACGTGCAAATTTGTTTTATCGCCGCCGCGAGGCAAAAAATGCCCCAAAAAATTTCAATGCAACGCACATTTGCTGTACAATTGACAGTTGGGGAGCAAGTGAAGGAGCAAGAAGAAGAACGCAGTGAATTTGCTGGCTTGCGAGGGTGTGCACGAATGGAGAAAAAAGCGAGTGAACACAGAAGTGAATGAATTGCGAAATTGACTGCAATGCGCTTTGATTGTCACAAACAAATAAGAGCAAGAGTCTTTTTCAATTTTTTCTCCTTTTTTTCGCTTTTTTTCTAAAGCAAACTCTGACAGTAGCATTTGCAGCAGCTTTTGCCACTCTTTGTCACTTTTTTGCACTTTTTCTCTATTTTGTTTCATTATTCCTCTGCCTTTTTGCACTATTTCTCTAGATTTTTTCCATATTTTATCCTCTTCTCTACCTCACAATTGAATAGCTTAGTCGACCACTGCTCGCCAACCACAACTACAACTACAACAATTGGGTTTTATTAGTCTATTGCTTTATCAATTTGGAAACACTTTTTCCATTTCATTCGTTCCATTCGTCGCCACAAACTTTCATATGGATATATGTTTGTATGTATGTACATTAGGTTGGTCCTTAAAAAATCAAATTAGCAAATTTCTTCGGTCCCACCCCCTACATCGGCAACAGCACAGCTGAAGGTGTCCGGATAAAAAATTTTATCCAGATCAGAGATGGTTAAGGGTTGTCGCACAGGTTCAAAGTTCAGAAAAATCTATGGAGATTCAAAAAATTAAATACAGTTTTTTATATCTAATGCCCGAATGTGCCCGATAGTCCTGTTCTCGAGGATGGCTGGTTGGTTGGTTTGCGTGGCGAGTCCCATCGACTACAAGTAGCGCCGATGCGCCGTTTTGTTACCACAACTCGTGACTAGTAAACCAATGGAAAGTAAACGTAGAAAAGAGTGCACAGTTCGGAAACCAGGGCAGGCCCCGCACCTTGTATCCGTCCCGTTGAGAGGCTGTCGAAGAAAGGTTTGGCAAAGGAACTTCATTCTGTCTTGACACTGCGAAGGATACTCGCATAGCAGGTGTTCGACCATCTCCGCCATTTGAGGAAGACTACAGCTGCTACACAAGGTGTTGTGGTTCAATCCCAATTGGGACATAAATTTATATGTTTTATATTCGACTATATTGACATCGACCTAGGGGGTGAGTTTGAAGAAATATTATACATATAAAATTTGTCTCCAAAGATTTAGGAACCACCCTAATGTGCATACGTACTTTTTTGTGTCACCAAGAAAACTTGCTGGCATTGCGGCGATAAGCAAAGCATAAACAATAAAAGCAAATGCGCTTATTGGGTTGTGTTAATCCACTTTTCGGCGTATTAGCTCGTCAGCATGAAATTACTGCTATAAAAAACTACATACATTCGCGCGTAAATATGTACATACATATACATATGCATATGTATGTTTTTGGGTGAATGTCTTATTTTATATAGAATACCCAGAAAATTCTCGCCTAGTACATAGTAATATCACAACCGCGACGTTCTATTACATTTATTTTAACCTTAGCGGTCAACGCAGACCAGTTCGGCACAAGCATTATTTGCACACACACATGCCACACAAACACATACATACATACAAATGTATATGCTAATATACATATATTAATATTTGAATGCCAACTTTTGTGCAAAAATCTCTCATTTATGTTTGTTTGTTTGTGCACGCTTGATTTTGCAATTTGCCCCGTAGCAGCAGCAAATAGACAAATATGCGCTGTCGCCGCCTAAAAGCATACTATGAATTGTTATTTGACCTCCAGCTTTAAAACATCTGTTCAGTGATAGTGTGTATTAGAACAGCTTGAAAATGAGCTTCAAGTAGATTTTATTATCCTGTATGTGCATTAGGGTGGTCCCCAAATGTATGGAGAGAGATTGTATGTTTATCATATTTCATGAACATCAACCTCCTGGGTCGATGCTAGTATATATACCACATATAAAACTGTTTTCCGATCAGAGACGGCTAAGTGGTATCGCACAGAGGTCAAAGTTCCGCAGACTCTATGGAGACTGCAAAAATTAAATTTAATTTTTTGTACTTATATCTAATGCCCGAAATTGTTTGTCCTGTGCTCAAAACTACTAAATGCGAATTTTGGTCACGATCGCAGGCGGTTAAGGGGTGTCGCACAGCAGTCCCATATGGTTATCTGAACATTGATCTCTTTAGGACACCCCTTAACCGTCACCAATCGAGACCAAAATTTATATGCGGTATCTTTGAGTTCAGGACTATCGATTTAGGGCATTAAATATAAAAAAAATTAATTAAAGTTTTTGAATCTCCATGGAGTTTTCTGAATTTTAACCCCCGTGCGACACCTTTTATCAATCTCCGATGGGGAGCACAATTTATATGTATGTGGTAGGGGGTGAGACCGAAGAAAATCGCTAATTTAATTTTAAGGACGACCCTAATATGCATACATATATATGTATGCATATCCAGCCTCCTTTTAACTATTTAGTTATTTTATCACCTACATAACTCCTCCTCCCCCTCTCTCGCTCTTGGCCTTAGAAGTATAGAAAAATTCGCATGTACGCACTCCTCTCATAGATATCACTTTTGTGTGGTCATAGTGTTCGGTTATGGTATTCTTCTTATTCTTCTTCTTCTTGCTATTGTTGCTTTAAGGTCACATAAGCAAAACTTCAAGCACAGTGACATGCTGGCACATAAGCGCACGTGTTTGTACATGTGTGTACTTGTCTATACATTCCCTTATCCGCTGCAAAAAAGTTTTGCTTATTGTTGACAAATCGGGCTTAAAAAAGAAGTACGCTGGCAGCGCTGCTTCTGTTATGCACTCACTCTGTCTGCTTCTAACTTTCTAATACTTATCTAGGCCTTATTTCGGCGCATAAACCTTTGAAATAGAGTGTGCTCTCAGAGAAAGAGAGAGAGTACCCCTTATGGCCTGATGACATCAACACAGGAAAATCAGCCTTATTTTAAGCCTTACGCCATACAAATTTGCTACCCTTATAATTTTCAGGCTTTATTTCGTTAGCACTTAAATCTGCTGTTTTAATTCTTAAATAAGGCTTAGATTTTTTGCTGGGTATATGTATTTGCTTGTGTCCGATACGTGGAGCACATTCCCAGAAGAAAAGTTGTCAAGCGCTTCCCTTAATAAGGCATTATAGAACGGCTTCTAATCAACAGCAATGTTCATCTCCGCATTGCTGCAAATAGAGCGCTTCCAGTGCTCCTTCCCGAGGAAGCGAATTGGGAAGGAGTAAAGCAAATGACGAACAGAAGCTAGTCATATATGTAAGTAAGTAGAACGATGCATTTGGGATGTGCTTGAAATGAACCCCTTCCATGAGATATTCCATCGGAAGCGAAAGCGCAAGGCCTTGCATTTTGGCTCATTTAATACAAAAAATAATTAACAAAAGAATCGAGATGGTAAGGTCTTACCGACACCGGCGAACAGCTGAGAAGAGGTTCTATAATCTCTTCTAACTCCTTCCTTTTTCTACTGGGTTGCCACATACACACACAAGTGTACACTATCTATGTACATACATAACTCTCTAACTGTCTAACTGTATGTTTATTTGTTTATTTGCTTCCAGCACTCGCTTTCTCTCTTTCTCTCTCAATGCCAAACTGTCAATGACAGTCCCAAAGCGCTACTTTCACTGAATTAATGCGTGTGAATTGCTATTTGCAGTAGTTGTTGTTGTAGTTGTTGTTTTTTTAAACCAAACATTTTACAACTCACCAATAATACACTTAACCGATTGATTCGATAATGCAGAGGATATAGAGGAGAAATGATGCTGCAGAATATGATAGGAGATGATGTTGATGTTGGTGATAACGATAATGATGTTGCTTTAGTATCTACCCTTCGCTTGGTTACTCCTTTGAGAGTATTGATTTTAGAAAACTCAACTAAGTAAATATTTATTTATACGAGCAGGTATATGTATGTATGTACGTTTTCTTTTTTATGCTCATCATCAAGTGCCAAAGACCTTAGTTGCATATGCAATTCTCAAACGGTTTTTGATTGTGCAAGAGGTTACTCATAACATACATACTAGCTGTACCATACCAAGCTTTGCTTTGGCCCACTTCCTATTACATGCATTAGACACGACAAATGACACACTTTGCAACAAATGAAAGTATTTACCTGGATGGTCGAGCTTTCCTCGGGCTGCAGGCCTCAACAAAAGTCAAATAAGTTTAAAAAAAAGGTAAGGAAAAAAATTATCTTTCGTTCGTCGCTCTTCATATCCTTATCGCTTTCTTTTTCGTATTAGTCTACCACTTCCTTTGCGTCTGTTATTCCCTTTCTCTTTCCCTTTCCCTTTAATTAACGTCTCTGTTTTTTCTCTTTCCCCGTCACATTTCCCTTAGCTTTCGCTTTACTTTCCCCTTTCGTTTTCACTTTCTCCAGCTCTCTCTTCTCTCTCCTTTTCCCTCCTTGTTCCTTCTCCCTTCTACCCAACTCTTCAATTCCAATCCCTCTCTCTCCACCCATCCGTCTCCATCTCATTTTCGTTTCCTTTTCCCTCCTTTTCCTTTTTCCTTTCCCTTTTCCTAGGTAACCGGATTGAGCATAACATCGATGTGACCTCTGTATTGTAGCCCTGATTCCCACATGTCATTTCATACCAATATTGCTTAGATACATTCATCATAATGAAAGCATAAAATTAGTCATGCAAAATAATATACATACATATGTACATAAAACTATCTTTCCGCTAAACTTACCTTTCCCGACGACGAGATCGTTGATTGCGACGGTGTACCCGATGATTGCGCCGATAAAGCTGTACGACCGCTGCTGCTGCTATTTGCTTGCATTGCAACGCGCTGCACCGTCCGTATTCACTACCGATTAAGTTTCACGTTTTCTTTACGCTTTCGTTACGTTACGTTTTTCTTCAACACTTACGTTGCCCCGTTAACCGCATAAAAAAAGAAGCGAAAATAACAACAACAAGCCAAGCAAAAATTTTGTAGCGTTACGTCGCTACGTCGCTTCGTGTACGGCGCTCGTTTTTTTGTGGTTTGTGTGCGCGTCTCACACACCACCACCACCTCCTCGGTGCACGTGCCCTCAACTATTCATTGCAGTTGTAGGGAATTAATGTTGGCGCGTTTGAAAAGCTGACAGCTGTAAGTTGTTTGTGTATTGAAAGCGTTCCAATAGCGTTGTGGGTTTATTAAACATTTTTTTTTCAATGTTGTTAGAGGAAAATTAGTAAGCTTTCAATTTAAATAATAAATTTTTTTTCTGCTCGTTTATGTTCTTTTTATTTTTTTTAAACACTAAACTTATTCTAATACCTTATTTTCTTAACTTTTTTTCTTAATATCTTTTGCAAATAACTCTGTTTTTACACTAAATTAATTTCACTGTAGATGAAAAATAAAAAAATAATTTTTTTTTTATTTCTATTTCTGCTTCACATTTAACAAGAGTGGTCATGCATGCTTTTGACAGCTGTAGTGGATAATGCGGCAACAACAAAACGTAGTATTTCATTTGTTCGTCACCGTCGTTTTAAAATTATGCTCACTAAAATAATATTAACCCGAATAACCATGAAGCTTGTTTGCAAAGATATTGTGCTGAATTTTTGAGGATTGTGATTAGGACCATGAATAAGATGCATACAAAAATTGACATCGGTAAGTGTCCTGGATCCTGAGATATGTCCTGTTGCCATATGGCAACGCCAGGGCTGGTGGGGTACAGGTTTTTTTTCTAGGAAAATGTATTGAAAATTCATATTTTTTGGGCGTTTTTGACCAGAATGAAGAACTGAAAGACTTTTACAATGATGAAAATTTCATTTTTAGTGATTTCATAAATAAAACACTAATGTAATGTATAGTATGACTTGAAATGCTTCAAACAGAATCCAACGTTGTATTTGTTGCATTGCGTTCGAAATATTGAACTGCATTCATCGCCGGCACATCTTCGTTTTTTATCAAGAGGCACAACGATTCAATTATAGCACATTGTGGTTTCCAGGCTGGCACTGCATTTGCGTTTGGCACTTTTGACTTGAATAACATCGAGATCCAAGGTTTCAATCGCGCCTTCAAATCTGTCTACACGATCGCCACTGGAAAATTCAATTTTGCTCGATGTTGTCCAGCAAATAAATTGTCAGTTATGCCCCGTAATCATCATAGCTTGCATTATCTTCAACGCTGCTTGCTCCTTCTTCCGGTGGTTCTATGAATATACTAACTACCTGCTGATCTCCGAACCAAAGTCTTCTAGATAGACTAACATATCATTCAGCGATAGATTTATATACGAGAAAATCAATTGATTTCAGTAAAAAACCATATGTATATAATACTATAAACAACGGCAAATGGCCGGAAAATTTAAAAAATCTTTAAGCAAAAAACCTGTACCCTATCGACCCTGGCGTTGCCATATGGCAACATTAGCAAAACACAGCAAAAAAAACCATCTCAAACTAAATTTTTTACACTACTTATTTTCTTTTCATGAATTTTGACTAAAAACCTTTTCAAGCGATGCACCTCGATAGTGTTTTTGCTTTTTTTAAATAAATTATAGTCACTTACTTATTACGTCTGCTGATTTTTTGTCATTTTTTTCACTTTTTTGTTTCACTCAATTTCACAATGTTATAACTATGAAATCTTTCACTCAAATTTTATGTTCTATGCAGAAAGTGTTAGCGCCGACATTTCTGCGTCATAACGGTTATCGCACACCCTTTTACCTGAATTCATTCAGTTTTTACAGACTTTCAAAGGAACCTCTCATTGCGTTGCCATATGGCAACGCCAGGGTTATTCGGGTTAATGACATTTAAAAATTGCCAGACGCTCCTAAGTCGACAGTTGATGCCATAAAAAACGTAGTAGAAATAGCAAAAAATGCAGTAAGCGGAAAGAGGTGGAAAGGAGGAGCCAAAAAGTATTGCGCACTTGTTACCCTGGACATAAAGAATGCCTTTAACTCAGCTAAATGGTCGAATATTATCATGTCGTTACACCGCATCCGAGCCCCACAGTATCTTATAAATATAATTCTGAGCTATCTGGAAGAGAGAGTGTTAGTCTATAACACCGATGAGGGCGCCAAAAGGTATGCGATTACTAGCGGAGTACCACAAGGATCCGTGCTAGGCCCCCTCCTGTGGAATGTGATGTACAATGGTGTCCTAGAGTTGGAACAACCAAAATCAGTAGAGCTCATTGCCTATGCAGATGACCTCATAATAATAGGAGTCGCAAAGCACATAGAAGATCTGCGGCGTATTTGTAGTGATGCAATAAGCCGAATACGACTGTGGTTCTCGACCATGGACCTACAGCTAGCGGAACAAAAAACAGAGGTACTGCTAGTAAGCACAAGAAAGGTGCGTGAAAATATATGCATCACAGTGGGGGAAAGCGAGATAAATTCGCAGCCATCATTAAAATATCTTGGCGTGGTACTTGATCCCAGATTGAGCTTCAAAGAGCACTTGAACTATGCCGCAGAAAAGGCGCTAAAAAATATGTGGCGGTCTCGCGAGGATGATGACAAATAAAGGATGTGTACGCTCTACTCGACGACATTTGCTAGCGAGGGCAATAAACTCTGCCATTCTCTATGCTGCACCGATCTGGGCCGATGCTCTCAATTATAGCTCGTATGCAAAGGAGTTACACGCCGTACACCGCATGGCCGCTCTCAGAGTTATAAGCGCATTCCGAAAAGTTTCAGGGGATGCCGCAGAAGTTTTAGCAAATATGCCGCCGATAGACATTCAAGCTCGAGAATGCAGCAACATCTACAATGCAACGAAACCGGTTCTGATGTCATGCAGAATAGAGGAAAAGAGGAAAAGCCGCCTATTGTGGCAGGAACGCTGGCAAACCTCGCTTAAAGGTCGGTGGACGTATAGATTAATTCCTAACATAAACAGTTGGGCAGATAGAAAGCAGGGTGACCTCAATTTCCACCTTACTCAGTTCCTTAGCGGGCATGGGTGCTTTAGGGCGTACCTTTATAGATTCAAGCGCGACGATAGTCCTTTTTGTCCAGTGTGTTGCGATGTTGTAGAGGATGCAGAACACGTGTTTTTTCACTGCCCTCGTTTCTCAGCCATGCGCTCACGGTTGAATCAAATAGCGGGAACTAGAGTTACGGTGGAAAATTTGACTACACTTATGTGTGAGTCCTCTGATATTTGGGAGGCAGTTAGCGACGCATCGTCGTCGATATTAGCCCAACTGAGATACACTGACCAAGGTAGGCGTTAGGTGTCCTGTTTTGTCCTGGTTGTTGAATGAAGACTTTATGTCTAACCGCCCTCCTACGAAGTATTGCCTGTCCGGTGGTTCCGTAGGAGCGGCTTTGGGCGGGAGTAGGTTAGGTTTAGCGGGTTAAAGTCTCGCACTTTTCGGCTTTCGATGCTTCCCCCTACTATAAAAAAAAAAAAAAAAAAAAAAAAAAAAAAAAAAAGACGCTCCTAAAAGGCTGCTACAAAAATGTACCAACTAGCGCAAAGGCACACATTTCGACCGTAGCTGCTCTCCAGCAGCAAAAGCCACCATTGACATTTATCATTTTTGTCTTCGAAAGTGTATCAATTCAAAGTGCCGTCAGTTTATAACTGATGGATCGATGAATGGATGGTTGAGTAGCAAAGGGCCTTTGCCAAAGGCATTCCTTGGCAGTTATTGATGAATAACTGACGGCCGGACTTTTAGGCTATTTGAGGCAAAAAAAGCTAAGCACAAAAATGCGTGTTGATATGAAGGGAACTCGTGGTCAATTGGACGTAAAAGGAAGACATTAAAGGCAATCGCTTTTTTTTGTTTCTGTGCTCTATTTCTCATCGGATAGTGATTTTAATGACTCGTAACTCATTTGGCTGGAGTGGAACCGCATTAAAGGCAATGGAAGACAAATTTTAAGATTTCACAGAATTACATACGTTAGGTCCCTGCTGGCACTGCAACTTAAGCTAGCCTATTTGATTAGACCCACAAAATCCATACTAGTCTATGTATATGAGAAACACTGCGTCGACCTTTGATGCTGCCAAAAATTTGATTCGAATCAAAAATTTTATTCGATTCAAAAATTTTATTCGAATCAAAGATATATTTTGAATCAATATTCAGAAAGTATTTTTGATTCTTTTGAGAAATGAATCACTAATTAATTTTATCTTTGATTTGAAAATAGTTTGAATCGCGAATCAAATGGTATTTTTGATTCTTTTGTGAAATTAATCAGAAATAAAATTTATCTTTTATTTGAAAACAGTTTGAATCACGAATCAAGCTGATTCTCTATTTGAAAGTTGATTTGAAATGAAAATTGATTCGAAATCACGGAACCCTGCACTGTAGGGAGGCCAAAATAACACAGCGGAACGCCGAAACACTCCAACTTAATTTTTGGCTGTAGAATACGGTGGCAGAAAGTACAGATCAGCGCTTGATTTCGAAATATTTACGAACAAATTTCAGAGCTCTTAAGGTAATTCCGCCTATAAACTTTACGCAGAATTTGAACCTTTTTCTCGCGTAAAGAATTTGACAGTAATCCTTACTTGCACGCGAATATATTCTAGTAGAATAAAAATAAAATATGTATATTTATTCAGCCCAATGCTGAATATGGTGCCGAAACCCGCAATCAATATCTGGCCAACTATTCAATTCGTTGCCGCCCCGCTATATTAAAATTAAATAATGTGTAAAAAGTGTATTAAATAAAGAGCTCAAATTAAAGAAAATATAGCCGAATCGTGGCCGCTGTGGTGCAGTGGGTAGAGTGCTCGCCTGCTATGCCAGAGGTCTCGGGTTCAAGCCGCAGTCCGCGCAAAACACCAAAACAATTTTTCTAATTAGTAAAAATCCAATTATTGGGTTTTTTAAGAGCAGCGGCCAACTCTCGGCAGTGGGCGGCATACTCTCCGAGTGTATTTCTGCCATGAAAAATCTTCTCACAAAAAATGCATTCGCCGTTCGGAGCCGGCGTAAAACTGTAGGTCCACCCAATTAGGAGGAAAAAACAAAAAGGAGCACACCTCGAATTGGGAGAGAAGCTCGGCCATAAAACTCGTCAGAGTTATAAAAGGCGCCATTGTATTATTATAGCCGAATCAAATTAAAAGAATATAAACTAAATTTAAAGTTGTTTTTATTTAAAAGAAATGGAAAAGTAGAAAAGGAAGATTAAGGAAAATATATACATATATAAACCATAATATAAATTAAAAACTAGGAAAACCTAGGCTAATTTGGCCAACATTTTTTTTTTTTTTGCTCAATAACCTAAAAACCTGATTGATAGGAGTTTTCGTAATCAGCGCTCCAAAATCCATTAAAATCAATCATCAAATCTTAAATGAGGACAAATCTCCTTTTTTGTCGACCAGTGTAATCAGATAATAAATTGCTGTGTGGGTTCTCATTGTTATATTATGGATTTGTTTTAATGTTTTTAGTTTCAAAACCTCAACGGCTGTTGTTTCTAATAAAGCGTGACTTCAAATGTCATGTTACGATACACGGTAGTACGTTGTATGGTGTTATGAGTACTATTTTCTAATTATACTAGGTATGTATTTCCTTTGTTAAAATTATTGCATTTTCGTGAGTAATTCTATGAACGTGACTTCTGAAATATAACTATTTATGTATGTATATGTGCATGTATTTATACATACATATGTACGAAATGCACAGGCGCACGGCCTATAAAATACCACTTTTGGGAATCGAACAACAGTAGCTGGTCACCAGTTGAGACTTGAAAACTGAAAATAATCAGAAAACATAAACAAATGAGGAGCTACAGAGCAGTATTTATCTTTGGCATTGTGGCCACATTAATTTCCGAGGGTATGTTTGCTACTCGCTCGTGGGGAAATCGTCAAAAAGGCGATTTTGAATTGTACTACGAACGTGTGCATGGAATATTAGACAAAGGCTTGCAAATTGTACAATACATCGGACCGGTAAGTTACAAAATAATGCTATAGTATTCACCCAATAATTGGGTTTGCACTAATTAGAAACAATTTTTGGTGTTTGCTCGGACTTGGGTTAGAACCTGAGACCTCTGCTATGGCAGGTAGAGTGGTAGAGTGCCCTACCCACTACACCACAGCGGCCACTATGCACTATGCACATTCATATGCACATATAAATAAGTTCCTAATTCTTCACAGCATGCAGACAACAACAAAGTAAATATTACTCAAGTACTTGCTTGCAATAAAAGGATTACTGTAAGTAAAGCAGACATTGTTGCGGGTGGAGAAGGATTTACATCGGTAAAGGTGAAGATTGTAGCGGGAGTGGGAGTCGTGGATTACCAAATTGTTGTTTATGGTACCCAAAAGGGAGTTGTAAACCCTCCGCCAACAAATAAATATACATGTCTTTAGCAGCGTTTAATTAAAAACTTCTAAATAAAATATCTTCAGTCGGTGTTTTTAGAAATTCGTAAAAACATCAAAGAATTAAAAAATGTTTTTTTTTTTATATATATTTTATGTATACTTATTTCTTAAAAAAAAATTAAAGCGTGAGTAACGAGTACTCATGAACATTGATGTGTAAACAGTTTCGAATTCGGCTTTTTAGGTATTCCCTTTCTGCATTGGTAATCTTATTATCAAAAATAACAAAAATGTAACTCTTTATAGAAATTAATATTCTATATTATTAATACACTAACATAAATTTTGTTCCATCTTCTCCGTCGAAACTACTGAACCGATTTTGAAACTAAGAACACCATTAGAAAGGTATTGCTGTCAAATAGAACTGCGCTAATTTTAATTAAAATTGGTTGGGAAAATGCGTCGACAATCGTCGCACAGTGGGGGCACCTCCATACAAACGCGGCCAAAAATAGTAATAATTGAGCTAGAAACTTTAAACTCGGAACTTAAGCTTTCTTGATTGAAGATAGTAAACTGTGAAAATTTGAACAAAATCGGCCCACAAATACACCCCCCTCCCATATAACGGTATTTTTGAAATTTCAATATTTTGTTAACTATTATAGCTAAAATGCTCAATTTTAATAAGAGCACACATTTTTTAAATATAAATAATATACAGTAATCATTTTGGAAAAAGCGCAAAGTATTCCATGGTTTTCAAATTAAAAATATATGTACTTTTGAGCATTTTATAAGCATTCATCATAAAATTTTCCTTCAAAACAATCACATTTAAAAAAAATTTTATACCACAAATGAAACTATACTTTTCTAAAGGATTTCAGTGTGCTGAATCTGAATCTGAAGTCAGAATTTTCAAATTGGTTCTAGTTTTTGAGATATTCATGTCCAATTAGGCAAAAAAACACGTTTTTGACTATATTCCCTGCTTAATATCTTGTATGTAATATTTTTTTATTCAAAATCAAATACACCGTTAGAAAGCATAAACCATCCCCCTGAATATGGCGTTTAAATTTTTCAGATATCTTTATTAGAATTGGAGAAATTGTTGTTTAAGTTTCATTAACTTGGCAAATTTTCCCCATACAAAATTATTAATACTTTTTGAAGCATACTTTTGGGGATTTTGTATGGGAAAAATGTATGAAAACTTAGAAAAACTCACTCCATAAAAAAGTTCATAAAACAAAAAAGCGCAAACGAATTTTTAAGATTTCTTCACCTGTTTATAAAGCACGTTCACTAGCACCAAATATTAAAAATTTGGAGAGGTCATATTTTGTATTTTTTTTTTATTTCATGTTGAAATTTTCCAATTTTTACACAATTTTTTTTTCTGTTCGAAAAGAAAAAGGCTGCAAAAAAATAATGATAACGCTGATAAAAAAAATTCTTTCATAATTTGAAAGTGTGAACCATTGCCTACAACACGGTGAACAAACTATTCGATTAGTCGCCTAAGAATAAGATTTTTCATAATGTCAAAAGTAGCCTAATTATTGCGTTTTGAAAAAGGCACTTTTAGTCAAATGGGAAAAAGATTATTTAAGCGAAAAGCGCAGGTGGATTTCAAGAATTAAAATGCAGTTTGATTAAAAATATATCATTTCAAAACATATGAAAAAATTGGGGAGGTCATATTTTTTATTTTTTTTATTTTTTTGTTTAAAGTTGAGCAAAATTTTTTTTTTACGACTTTTTTTGTCAATATTTGAAAGTTCATATAAATCTAAGAGTTACCGCTGGTTACAAAAGGCTTATTGTTTCTAAAAGGCCAAATCAATATCTATGTAATGATGTATCACTCGATTACATACGTTAATAATTGAATGAGTTACAGCATTTTGTATAAGGTGTAATTGTTGAGAAATAAAAGGACCTATTTTTTGCTCAGTTTTTAACACCCTGTACGGCTAAACAAAACGAGACTCAAAAAATTTTATATAAGCTTTTTTTTTACAAATTGTTATATCTGTCAATCACTTTCAAAAAAATTTGATTTGCTAATACTTTAATTTCGATTTTATTTTTGGCCGCTATCACCCAGTGTGCGTGGGTGAAATTTTGTCATCGCAGCTCCATTAGTGAGTGAGATACCAAATTTCCGATTTTTGCTATATAGGAAAAGTGGGCGTGGTCATGGTCCGATTTCGCCCATTTTCAATACCAACCGTCCCAGTCTCGATACCAACTTGCATTCCAAATTTCATCCAAATATCTCAATTTTTGCGCGAGTTAGAGTGCGTACGGACGGACGGACGGACAGACGGACGGACATGGCTCAATCGATTTCTCTTTTCACCCTGATCATTTTGATATATATAAGTCTATATCTATCTCGATTATTTCGTTCTGTTACAATCCACCGTTAGGAAATCAAAACTATAATATTCTGTGTACTAGTACAGCTGAGTATAAAAAGGACAATGAATAAGTAGGGTGAACAAGAATAAGGAAAGAAACTGGCGAAAAGGAAATAGGAAAAATAGAATGATAGAAGTAGGCGAAAGATTTTGGAATAAGAAGAAGAACAACAGCAACACCCAAATTCAAAAATTTAGAAAAATTAATAAAAAGAAGAAGCACTATAACAAAAGCAAATAGACGGAATAAGTAGAATAGAAAGGAATAAGTAGGAACGAAATAAGGGAAACGGTAAGAGGAGAAATAGAAAGAAGCAATTTGAAGATTTAATAGAAAGAGAAGAAGCAACGACAGCAATAAAAAACAACAACCACATCATCAACAACAAAGTAGTAGAAGTTAAAATGACAACAAAAACATTATAAAAAAAAATATAACGCTTCTTAATGTTATATATGTATCTAGAAAAACTGTCGAAATTCAAAAGTATGCACCATCCGTTTTTATACATACATACTTATCTATGTACATATGTATGTAAGTGCCGCCTACTGTCGAAACTCAAAAATTGCCATTTTGAAAGTGGTAGTTATTTCGTTTTTAAAAGTAGGACTTATTTCGTCAATTGGTGGGACTTATTTCGTTACGTGTTTTTATTTTAAGTGGGACTTATTTCGTTTTGAGTGGGAATAAATTCGTTTTGCAAAGTGGGAGTTATTTCATACCCCTTCAAATATTTGTCTGATAAATAAATGATTTTTTTATGGAGGGGTGCGACAGAGCCATGAAATATAAGGCCATTATGGCTTTATTTCTCATTTTTTTTTATGGAAAAAGTTATATATTGGACATTTCGTAAAAGGGACAACCATAATTTTTTGACCTTATCTCTTTATTATTCCTCTGCTTTGATTATTCATATTATTCGACGTGTGTTTTTTTTCGAAGAGCTTCTTCTTATTTGAAATCACATTAAACAGTGAAAAAGTGGGACTTATTTCGTTTATGAAAGTGGGACTTATTTCATGTAAGAAATATATTATGCAAGGGGGAGTTATTTCATTTTGACTG
Organism: Urophora cardui; assembly: GCA_960531455.1. Taxonomy (NCBI): domain Eukaryota; kingdom Metazoa; phylum Arthropoda; class Insecta; order Diptera; family Tephritidae; genus Urophora; species Urophora cardui. Next base: position 3,736,209 of record OY482671.1, on the reverse strand, counting down.
GGAGTTATTTCATTTCAAGTAAATTTTTAAATCATTTCATTTTGGTGGGACTTATTTCGTTTTCAAAAGTAGGACTTATTTCGTGGGAGTTATTTCATTTTTTTAAGCAATTTTTGGTGGGACTTATTTCGCTTTTAAAAGTGGGACTTATTTCGTGGGAGTTATTTCATAGACCCCAGATTTTCGGTAATACGTACAGTTTTTGAGGTATTCATGTTCCAAAGTGGCAAAAAACGCATTTTTAGTCTATATTCACTTCTCAATCTTTTAAATTACTTACTTTTTTTTTTTAATTGACCAAACCTATTGAAAACGCGGCCATTTATTTTGAAGACACCGTTTTATTTGGTATTTGCTCTTTAATGTCAAAAAAATAACCTCTCTTCCTGGGGGCTACTTTGATTTTTCTTGCTTTAATCGTTGTTGCTCTTGTTGTTTGTACTGTGTTGTGTGTTAATGTATGGCAAAGAAGAAGGCAAATAAGACGAAGAAAGCGGAAAAGTGAAGAACAAGAAAAGACATAGACAAAAAGAGCACGCACAAAAAAACAAATGATTAATTGTAGACATCAAAAGTTACTCAATTCTCTTTTTTTAAATTTTTTTTTTTCAAACAACAAAATAAGCACGCGACAAGCGAAGGACACGCATCACTGAATGAACAAAGAAAGCAGCGGCAGCAGCAATAATAGCAGCAGAAGGCGGCAGCGACGTTGGCAGCAGAGTTGGAGACAGCGAACGCAACAGCGACGTCAAAGCAGCATCCTCAAAAAAAAAAGCGACGTCAGCAGAGAAGCGAAAGTAGAGAGAAGCGAAAGTAGAGAGAAGCGAAAGTAGAGAAAAGCAAAAAGAGCAGAGCGTCTGACAACTGGGCTGTTTTAAAGAAAGCTAGTATCGCCGGTGGTCGAAATTCGACCATGCAATTTATTTTTTCAACTTTGTATTGGTACAAAAATTATTCATTTTCGCGGAGATAAGCAACACTTTCCAAATTCCAGTTGTACCGCAACACTGATTTGCCCTTTTGATCACGGTCCGACGCGAAATCATGGTCAAAATCAAGGCAGATCTAGGAAGGTAGGCCCGGTGGTGAGCGCTTTTAAATTAAAGCGACTCTTCAACTGTGTTTACGATATTTGTAAACACGTTTACGATATCTATTTATCTTAACCAAAAATTTTTTTTATTAATTATAAAGAAATTATATAATTTATAGAAAAAATTATATGCCTATGCACTGCTCCTGACTCATACGAACACATCCATATCAATTTTATGTGGATATGAGTATGTTAAATGTGCAAAACAGCCTGGCAATTGTTTGTATGGAAAAAAAGTTAGCCTGTTAATATATATGTCGATATATACATATGTACCTACATATCGTCGTACCATACGAAAACTAACATATTTAAAATTTCTGGCGAAAGCTATCAATAAAAAAATTCTGTACGAAAAGTAGAACATTTGACTTTTGGCCGACAAAAAGTAATAAAACCGAGTTTTGGCTGACGAAAAGTAATAAAATCGACTTTTGGCTGACGAAAAGTATCAGTAATTATATACTGTTTTTACATTAAAATTGTTGTTGTTTAAACGAAATTGATAGTTTTCGTCAGCCAAAAGTGGATTTTATTACTTTTCGTCAGCCAAAACTCGATTTTATTACTTTTCGTCGGCCAAAACTTGAACTTTTTACTTTTCGTCAGCCACAAAAAATTTGATGTTAGTTTTCGTATGGTGCGACGATATATAAAAATAAAGAATTTAGCAAATTTATGTCAGAAACAGCTCACAAAAACTAGTGTTTGAAATTGTCTTTGCGCACTTTTAACCTAACTACCTACAAAAAAAATATTTCTGGTTACTTTTTTAGCGGCGCGTTTTAACTGCTTAATGCATTATTATTAGTTGTTGACCTTGTAATTTGCAATAGAATGGATTTTTCAATGTTCGATTACTTACCAAAAAAAATAAAAATTAAGCTACATACGTACATACATATTTACATACTGTGAAACGTATCTACACTGCGTATACGTAATTTAGTTACATACAAACATACAACAAGTGAAATTTTTGTGCGTTTAGGCCGTCGACAGACTTTGTTAAAACACATGCAATATTTAACAAAAATATGAGGATAAATTAACATGATTAAAGATGGCACATTAAAGTGAGCCAAAAGATGTAAAACCAAACAAATCATGGGTTTATTTTTATTCTGTTATGTTCTCCTAAAATAATAAGTATTCCCTTCTTTAATTATATAAATGATCATTCATGTTAATTGAGGACTTTCCAAAAAAGTATGTATGTATTTATCTGATAAATTTTATCATAACTGATGCAAAAGCAGAAGGAAATTGGGAGGTATTTGCAATAGCTTTAAACTTTAATATATTAAGGCAAAATTTTCGGTATAGATTTCTGTGGTACAGTCGCATGAAATGCGCGTTGATCCTCATATTTTGGGGGAGCTTTATTTTCTTCATACAATTTTGTTCCACCCTAATGCCACTTATTAATTTCCTGCATGGCTTTATACGTAGGTTAGTACGGTGGCCGTTGTGGTGCAGTGGGTAGAGTGCTCGCCTGCTATGCCAGAGGTCTCGGGTTCAAACCACGGTCCGAGCAAAACACCAAAACAATTTTTCTAATTAGTAAAAATCCAATTATTGGGTTTTTTAAGAGCAGCGGTCACCTCTCGGCAGTGGGCGGCATACCCTCCGAGTGTATTTCTGCCATGAAAAAGCTTCTCACAAAAAATGCATTCGCCGTTCGGAGCCGGCATAAAACTGTAGGTCCACCCAATTAGTAGGAAAAACAAAAAGTAGCACACCTCACATTGCACACTGGTCAGCCCCCATACACAAAAGTCAAAAACTTTGGTGCTTGAAAAAGAAACTTCTGTCATGCATTTCCGTGGGAAATATATTGAATTTTATGGAACACCTCCTTCTATACGCAATAGCCACCATTAAGTGTTACTTTGGCTCATTTAAAGTCAACACATTTGAAAAAAATTTTTTCTGGAAAAAGTTTGTGTAAATAAGTGTATTATGATTTTTGCGATATTTCAAGTTTGAGTGCTAAAAAAAATGCGGATAACTATGGAAACGCAAGAAAAACGTACGTTTCATGATTTAGCGAAAGAAAACAGTGAAAACAATTTATTTTTAGCAAAATACAAGATGAAGAAATCTTGGCTTTTCTATGAGCGTAATTTTCAAGCATTAGCATTTTCATTTAAACTTTTAACAATTAAGGACCACTCTGGACCAGGTCTTATAAGCAGATTTGAGTTCTTTCAAGTCTTCTCTTAAGAAGCCTGTTTATACATTTTTCCCTTTTTTTCCCTTTTTCTTAAAATATCATATTAAATCTAACTAGTCTATAAAAAATATTGTTGCCCAAGATGCTCCTTTTACGTATTTTTGTACATATGTACATCGACTGTTTTCGATAACACTTTATTTTCAATAAAATCTGAGTAATTGGGTTTTGTCCCATTCTCCATACAATTTTTTTTTTTTGATCCCGCGAAATATCGCGGAATAATTTTTTTTATTGCAACTTTGTTATTTGACATCGGATTTTTAAAATTAAAATGTCATTAGTTTAGTCTTTGGAAGCTCTATATTTTCTTCTAATGTCATTTTGACCTATGAAGTCGTTTTCACATAGTTAAGTCACCTAACCAAGTTTTTCGTCCAAAATATCCTTTTTGTTTCACATGAAAAAAATCGCCAAAAATAAAATATTTATTGGATCTCTCTGATATTACGCTTAAAGTCTTTGCAATTAAACGGGCAAATTTTTAAAGTAATAAAACTTTCCTCATTTTTACAAATTTTTATAAAAACTTAATTTGAAAATCAAAATTTTTTCAAAAATCGCAAAAAATCCACAAAATTTTGACCAGCTTTCGCTCAGCGAGTTTTTGTTAGACCACTACAAGTTGTATGTCGTTTGAAGCGTATTTTAATTGCCTTTCGAACGAGATACTGCTTGCGTTTATCGCATTTGTAATTCCAGAGAAAATAATTTTTCAATGAAGTGATAACAAAAAAACACAAAATTACCGTTATCTCAAAAACCTAACTATACAAAAAATTAAAAAAAATAGTTCCAAGCTCAGCAGGTCAATTCTTATCCTCCCCCGTTCCTGGTTTTCTTGTTTTTTTTTTTGGCTGTAAACTAGCGTTAGTGGTGGGCGTGGATTACAACATATATGCTTTTAATTTTTCTGAAAGATGAGTCGTATAGTGGGACACCAATGTGCCAAATTTGGTTTCGGTAGGTCCATCCGTTTCCAAGAAATTGGGTTTTGTCCCACTCTCCATACAAATGAGACCAGTGTGCATTGGGAGAGAAGCTCGGCCATAAAACTCGTCAGAGTTATAATATCGCCATTGTATTATATTATTATAGTACATACATATGTATGTATGTACATATGTACATGCCTCTTCATGTACGCCAACTTTCAATGCTGCCGTGTGTTAGCAAATTGAATTGAACTAACATTTTTTTTTTTAATTAAACAACAACAACAATATTTGTTAAGCCTTTTTTAAGCAAACATTATAATATTATAATAGTGTAGTATTAAGCAAACATTGCAAATGAATAATCTACTACAAGCAAACGCGCTACTCCGCCCCTATTCCAGCTACTAATCATTGAAGAAACAGCCACACGCACACGCAGCTATGTCAAGGCAAATTTGTTTAGTCTAGTTTTAGGCGCATGTACTACATCCTTGTGTATTCTAGTAGATTTACTTATGTACATATTTGTGACCCTGTAGGGAAAATCTCTAGTTCCAAACTAGGTCGCTTCTAGTGCATTTTTCGACACTACTAGTGCGAGCTAAATCTCTTTTGCATGTTATCAACTGGCGAATTTAACACGGCGATGTCCTAGGCGGTGTCAATTGTCACTCTCTCCACTACATTTTCGATAGTTCCGAACTAGTACTAAATTCTACAGTTTACACTAGTTCGTTTATTGGCACCATTTCGATAGTTCTGAACTAGCTACAAGTACCTACAAATTATACAGTTTTACATCTGTCGCTTAAGTGCAGCCTTTGACATACTTCATGCAAGTGGCGCGATGGCCGACTGGCTAACGCATGTGCCTTTCAATCTGAGGAGCGCGGGTTCGAATCCTGTCGGTGTCAAGGTGGATGATATTTTTTTTTAAATTTTTTTTAACTATTTTTTTATTTATTTATTTAATAAAAATTTACAATAATATTTAAAAAGTAATAAAATAAAAAAAAATTAAAAATAAGCCTGAGGGATCGGAAAAGCATAATTAGGGGAACATTTCATTTCATACAAGATGGAAATAGAAAACTCTTTATATAAAATGCTTCACTAAACATCTGAGAATTGCAGAAATATACAAAGCCGACGGCAATTGAACGAACGAAAAATTTTCATAGAATTTTTGTCACTTCGAAATTGCATACAAATCAAAGTGTGTCTTATAATGGTCACTCAATTCACTCCTTCTGAACTGGTGAGGGTCTAACTACAATTAATCTAGTTCCCTTTTGACACCTTTTCGCTAGTTCGGAACTAGAAATTTTGCTCACTAGTTATTGAGTACCCTGCAGGGGCATACATACATTTGTCTGTATGTCTGTAAATGCAAGTTGCTTTTTATTTGCTTTAGGCTAAGCAAATAAATTGTTTCATAATTTTCGTTTAAGCATCGCTTGCAGCTGAAAATTGTGCGAAAACCCAATTGCCCAAACACTCAGCGGCTCTCATATGTAAGTAGTTTGGTTTATGAACATTCAAACAGCCGAGAAGCAAAACGCTACATTTAGCAAGGACGCATTTTCACCAGCTGCCAGTTGCAGTGTGCACGAACGAACGGATGAATGGACGGATCGACGGATAGACGGACGGACGGATGAATGGACGAACGGATGGACGGATAGACGGGCGGACGCATGATCGGATGGACGGACGGACGGACGGACGCATGAACGCACGGACGGATGCACAGACGAAGGGACGTATAAAACGGACGAATGCATCTCCACCACGAGCTCACAGCGAACGGGCGATAGCACCCCGACCGCCCTCTACTCGTTGTCACCACAAAAAAAAAACAATAAGTGAATATTTTAAAAATATAAATACACGCGCGCCATCTGTTGGAAAATAGCGGTGGTTGTAACCTAATCTCATTAGTAAATATGTTGCATATATTTAGGCAGCAGCTAGAAGTTACATACCCACATACATACAGGTGAAACTAATAAAAGCGTGTTAAAAAGAAGGTAATTAGGGCGTGTGCGGCGTATCGAGCCGCGTTAGCAGCAGCACCGTATTTTTTTTTTTTTCTTTTCATTTCAAATACTCGTTATTGTCGCTGTTTCACCGCATTCACCACACCTTCGCCGCCGCCACTTTACTTTTTACACATCCAACGACTGACTCCCTCGTATTTTTCTGCTTTTTTTCTAAAATCGAAATCTGCTACGTTTTTTTTTTTGCACACACATAAATTTGTCTACTTTCGTGCTAACTTGTACCATTAGATTTGAAATTCTTTCATTAACTTTTAGATTTTCAAAATTTTACACTTTGCTTTTTGGTAGCAAAAAACTTCACACACACACACACATAATATAAATCACAACGCAACAAGATGACATTGCATTTTATGCAAATTGCATTGCAGTTGGTTTGATGAAGGAAAATTTAGCAAATTTTTCAAATTTTTTTGTGTAAAAATTTTTCTTTTGTAGAATCCAACGCACAAAACGCGACCACGCTTCGCATTACGTGTACGATTTCGTTAAATTCCTGCGCGTTACTGAGCAAATGGCACACAGAAGAAAAATTTTCAATATCACGAAACGAAGAATTACACGAGCACAGAATGACAGGACGAATGGCGGTAGGACGAGGACGGCTGGCTGCTTGTTTAACTCGGCAACTGTGGAGCTTTTGGGTTGGTGTCGGAGACGACGACGAAGATGAAACTCTGCGCTGAAGCGCCAGAGCATCCTGCTGCATACCAACCCAAGATACATATATATATATATATATATATATATATATATATATAGAGAGAGAGAGAGAGGGAGACTGCAAGTTGTTAAGCACAAAATGATAAAAAGAGATGCTGCATGTCTCCGCTTGTAGACATGGAGCGAATAATTTGAGCAGCCAACCATCCACCCACCACCCACTTGCCGCTTGACATGGCATGGCTTGAAGTGGATTGGATTGGTGACACCACAATTGTGAACAGATGTCAACAGATGATAGACGAAAGTATGTGAAAGTACTTGGCAGTTAGCCACATATGATATGAATGTATATATGTACATACATATATAGCTAAATACATATGTGCGGGCTCAGAAACAACATATGTACATAAACTGTAACATTTTAACGTTTGCGTTTTGCAGAACTTCATGTTGTTTTAACACTTGTTTTCATGTTGTATTAATTCTAGAATTGGGACGTTCTTTTTTAAATTTTTATTAGTTTATATTGGGTGAGTTTCTAAGAAAAAGCTGCTCCGCAACTGTTGAGCTGAACAGTTGCCAACAGTTGTGTAGCAATTGAGTTAAACAGCTACGTCTTAGAAACGGTTTGATGAATTTATCAGCTGTTTGGCTTTACACAACATGTTGAGCTCAAGTAGCGAAGAAAATTTGTGATGCAAAAAATGGCGAAAAGTTGCCAACTGTTGAGCTGAGCGGAATTACTCAACAGTGCGTTTCTAAGACAAACACTCAACAGTTGCACAACAGCTCAGTCTTAGAAACTCACCCATTGACACTATGATCATTAGTGATAAGCGAGTCCGCGATGTTTAGACAATTGAGAGCATCGAAATCGTTGCAAAATCATAATCGAGTCAAAAGTTGACTCGCTCCTCGACTACACAATCGAGATGTTTTTGCGATTGTTCCGAGTCGGCGGGTCGGCTGTTGTTTTGATGATATGTTTTAGTTGATAAAATAAACTGAATGAGTGTTGTTGATGAAAAAAGTAGGATTTTTAAGGGAAGTGAGGCAAATACATAAATAAATGAACCAAATTTAAAAATATTCAATACATAGACGCTGCATTGTTGCAATCACAACTAAGGGCCTTTTCACATTACTCGGTACGACATCGGATCGACATTTTTTGCTCGGTATTTTCAGCTTACCGAAACGATTCCGCGTTGCTGTGTTTTTCACACTTGTGGGAATACTTTCGGTGTGTAATCGGCAGAAAATAGGAAAACAAACATCGAAATTTGCAAAACAAAATTTTTTAACTTCATCAAATCACTCAATAATAACAATAATGTCTTCTAGCGAAGACGAAGACATTATAACTTGCTACATTTTGTTATGGTTCGCTATCGATATCATTCCTGATATCGATCATAAACGGGTTAATTTCGGTTGCTCGATTCTGTCTGTGTGGCAGCACCACTATTTCAGTAGTTTTTTTTTGTACTTTTCCAATAACTCCCATTTCATAATGGCCGACGTGCTGACATGGTGAAAAAGAATGGTTGACGCGTGGCCAAACTAAACAGGTCGTCGCATGGGAGGCAGAATATGCGATTGACGCTAGGCGGCTTGTTTCAAATGTCAAAAGCAGGGAAAAAGAAGTGAACACACAACTTAGCAAGGATTGTTTAAAGAAGGATTTCGCGGCAGATAAGCTGATTGCAATTGGGTACGTGTGCAAAAAAAGTGCGAACGTCAGATAGAACCGATTGGGGAAAAATTTTTGCTTTGAAAATAATTTCTCTCCTCTTTCACGTTGACATTTTTTTTTAAAGGAAACACATACATCAAAACGTAACTAATATAACCTTCTTTGGATAAACCTTGAGCTTAGCATTCTACTTCTGCGAACAAGGCATGCAAGATTGTAAAATCAAATCAACAGACAATAAGTGACATATGCCAAGAAGAAGAAGAGCGATTCTCCCTCGCATCGACCCTGTATGTTTGAGCTATGGGCTAGTGTAATAGGTGGCCGCACTGCGAGACGAGGGTGATTTATGAGGTTGTCTCGATGGCAACAGCTGACAATTTTTTTTTGACAGGAGCCATTTCCTTGTTCAAGTAAATTTCATTCACCTCTGGTGGTGTTCTAACGTTTTGTATTTTCTTATTCAGTTACTAGATATCTTAAATGTAACCTTTTTTTTTATTCAAAATCCTGTAATTAATTCTCCTCTTCCTCCACTAAGAGTCTAAACAAATTTTAAATAAGTAATTGTATCCGAAATTTACATTGATTTCTTTTTATTCTTCTAGATGGTTATATGGTTTTGCTGTAATTTCCAGATCTCAATCTATATAGATTGCATGAAAATTTTTCTTATTTGCAAATAGGCAAACTTTCGAGCCAACCTCTATAAGTAGGCCTTTCATGGGGAAAGCTTAACTCAAATTTCCCATCTCAACCTTAACAATCGTTCCAATGGCGAGGTATGCACATGTATTGGTGATGGAGAAACTGGTTCTTTCAGGGTTGCCATGAATACCTGCTACTGTGAAAATACGCCACACGTGGGTATTCGGATACTTAGTACTTTCAAATGCACCTATTATAAAATGTTCTTATGCGCTCCATACAAATTTAAATTTTACATAGTTCACAGAAAATTAAATAATTATTTACCACATAATTTTAATATGTTTGTTTCTTATTGGCTAGTTATGGATAGTTAGCCAGGTTTGGGCTGGCAGAACGTTTCTTGATTTTCCGTTCATTTCACTCTTTATGAACGTAATTCTTTCCGTTTTGCTCTTTTCATTTCACTTTACAGCTAGCTGCTAGTTTAATAAGAAACAAACATACTATTTCATTAATCAGATTTTCCTGTCTCTTACCATTTTTATAATTTGAGCGTAAGACAACAATGTCTATTAATATTCCCAACGTACACTAATAGAATTTTACAGTAGCAAATTTACTAGGGCACGAATATAATCGATTAATTTGAGATAGTTTCATGAGAAAATGCTTGAGGCATTTTATTCCGAAAGTTTTGGTATTTTTATTTGTGTAACATGGCAATCGCATTCCATCTCGCTTGTGTCATTGCTAGCGTCATACCATGATATAGACATTCGGGTAACCGTAAAGTCACGCCACTATTATGCACACGTCACTACACCACTGCAGGCTATATGGAAAGAAAACGGAACTCTTCCAAACTGAATAGATAAAAGGGTGGAAGGCACACTTGAACAGAAAAAATTTAGTACAGAGTCAGTTAGTTGGGGATAGTGAGTCAAGGTTTTCGGTTGGTGTTAGTCGTGCTTTTCAAAGAAAAAAAATTGTAGCCTCATAAAAAGGAAACAATTGAATAATAAGTTATAACCAAGTGTTAAAAGCCGGTTTTACCCGCCTAAAAAGAAAAAAAACATAAAACCATTATTATTCAAAAAAGGGTTAGAAGAGTTAGTGTGGTGAAGCAAAAAAAAAAGAAAAAAAAAATTAATAAGCACGTAAAATGTAAAAAAAAAAAAAAAAAAAAAAAATGCACGTAAGCAATGCCTTGTAGGTGATGTGGAGGATAACTAAAGACAAAATAACGAACTACAGAGTTTTGATAAATTATAATTTTAAGAAAAAAAAAAGGACACAAAACCCCAAAAGTGCAATCCCATCATCTCTGTGCCTTATTGTGCTTCGGTTGTGTGCTTTCAGCCTTACAAAAGAATACATAATATATGAATCAAAAATAGCAAATCAGAAGAAAGAAAATAAACGTATTTTTTTTGCACAATCACAGCCAGAATAAACTATAAGACTCTTTTGAAGCAACAACAACAACACCAACTTAACTTTATCCAAAATCATCAGCAATCTTCAACCATACCAGCTCCACGCCATATAGCGCATCAACCACAGCGGCGCACAACAACGGGGTGCATCCGCAACAACCGCAACGACGCTAAGGCGCAATTATCCACACCGGGCGTACACCATAGCACCAACCAAGCGTGACGCAAAGCCTATAGACTCAGCGGCGCACAGCAACCGGGTGACGACAGCAGCTCACTGCAATACGGCGCACCACAACCAAACCCCAAGGAAGGTACCGCGACGACGCTTCCGGCGCAGCGCCCGTCAATTACCGTCACCACTAAACCCAGGCGCGACGCTATATAGCGCCTCGACAACAGCGGCGCTCAGGAATCAAACGGTAGCGGCACATAACGATAAGGCGCCACACCAACAACAGCAGCGCGCTATATTACCCTGCATCACATCAACAACCAACAGCCACGGCAACAACGGTCAGTACTAGGAAAGTGCCACAGTGCAACAACAAACAGGCACCATCAAAATAAGGCGCCCAACAACAACAACAACGGGCTACAGGTGGTAACAACGGCAGCAGATCGGTGGCACCACCACTAAAGGTGCACCGCAACGGGCGGTGAGTCAGGCCCCGGATGTATCGGACATATGTATATTTTTGTATTTAAATAGTTAATGGGAAAAAAAAGAAGAAAAAAAGGAAATCTTTGCTTGCCTTAATTTTGTGAAATATATGTATGTGTTTATGCACATATGTACGTGTATGTGTGGCAATATGAGTGTGCATACCCAACCAGCATTTTTCTTTGAGGTTTTAATTGGAAAAGGGGCATGATTGTAAACGATCAAGTTTAAAACCATTCTCCATTAATTACGGTTGTCCATATACCCACAACCATTTATGATACAAATTTCAGACTTTCTTTTGACTTTTTTTATTTAAGTTTAGTCATTTCAATGCTGTGTGGGTAAACACCCCAGATATATATATATATATATATATATATATATATATATATATGTATATATACCTCACTTACTTAACGAAATTGATTAAAGGAAGACTATACATACATACATGCCGTATACATAATTGTAATGCAAAATAACGATCTAAAATAAGTAAGACAGAAGGGGGGGGAGAACTTTGTAGGAAAATATAAATAGACAAGCGTGAACTATAAGAACCTATAAATTAAATAAAACGAATAACTACTAAAGGCCTTAAATAATATTATATAAAAGAAATAACTAAGAATAACTTCCTTCTGAGACTCCTTTTTCCTTTGCATTTTTTTTATACTCTTCAAAAAAAAAATAAACAAAAGATTTGGCATTACCAGCATTATTAAATTATTCAGTCCTAATGTTTACTTTAAGCGTATGCCACCTAAAATTATAAAATAATATGTAGAACGTATACATATGTATGTATATACATAAGCACTTTTTTGTTGATGAACATTTATAAATCATGAATTTTAAATAAATTGTTAGAATCTAAATGGGAATGTTGACCACCCTAATTTAAAAAGGCATTAGGGATTTTAGATACGGGGTCATCGAATTTAAGGTGCACCGATGGCCATGGATGAGGGTGGGTCGAAAAGCACCAGCGCTGCAACAACACCAGCGGCGCACCACAGGTAAGGGGTTACTGATATTCGGGTGCGACAGTAACCATGGATTAGGGTGGGACGAAAACGCACCGGCGCTGCAACAACATCAGCAACGCCACCCCCTTGTGAGTTCGGCCTTTAACTTTTTTTGATTGTTCATATATTTTAAATTTCAGCTTCTTTTATGTATTTTCAGATGCCTGTTAATAACCGGTCCTTCCGGTTGACCCAAATTAAATTCAAATTTAACGATTTTTTTCCGATATAAATATTCAAATTTAAATTCACTTTGGCAGTTTTTTTTTGACAGTGGTTATTCAAATTTAGTGCATATCGATTCCAACGTACATTCAAATTTAAATTTTGGTGCAACAATTATTTTCTCGTCCGTCCGCGGTTATTTAAATTTAACGTGCGCTCATCTATTTTTAAATTTTTCCGCCTATTGTCAGTATTTCCGTCCGATTTAAATTTCGGTTTAACTGTTTTGCTAACGTCCGTCTGACTTAACGTGCATTCAAAATTCACATTCGAATTCTAACGACAATTTCCCTCGGCTTGCATTCGTTTAAATTTAACTGACGCCTGGCCTCTTGAATTTGAATTTTTCGGGTTATCTTTTGAATTTTTGAATTTTTCAACGGTCCGTCCGTGGCATCCGGCCAAACCGGATGTTGTTTTCGTGTGATTTTTCTTGTTATTTTCAAAAAGGCATGATATGATTTTTTCTGTTTATGGCGCAGGACAGCAATGTAGGCAAGAACCCCGCCCAGCCGACAATGACTAGCCACAGTGCAACCCTAGATCATGCCGACCGCCATGCATTGCTGCTCCACTCGTATAGAATGCGTATACCATAACAATTTATAGCCGAAACGAGTTTTTTACTGACTTTGTTCTTCTTCTTTTATTACGCCGCAAAAATGTATGCAGTAATTCCTCAAATTTTACTGACCGGTCTTACCGCGTTGCGGTATACCGAAATTAATCCGCTCCGATTTCATGTATGCAACACTAATGTGAAAGTGCCAATTGAAATACATGTGGTCGGTAAGGTTTCGGTATACTTTCGGCAAAAACCAAAAATGTCGAACCGATACCGCACCGAGTAATGTGAAAGCGCTCTAAAGAGTGTCGTGTATAATAATAGTAATTAATTATTTAAACTTTAATAAATTAATAAATTTTCTGAAGCGAGACGCTTACGAAATAAATGAATTTTACGAGCAGCAACAGATTTGTACCACTCTGTATGTTTTTTTTTTTAAAAGCAATTTGATATTCAAGCGGCAACAACAAATGTTATGTATTTTTTGCAGCGACTCCGATATGTTGTAGGTTTGCTTTGAAAACGAGAGGAATCGTTGGCAAGTCCGAGATGATTTAACGATTGTTTCTACTGACGGCCTTTTACGACTTGACTCGAATACGAATGAAAACCAACGAGAGCATTCGAGATGTTTCAACAATCGAGAGAATCGAATAAAAAATCGCCATCAGTAATCATCATGTTAAATAAACCATCATTATCATAACTATAAATCATCATGAAAACAGACGCTCAAAGTTTACTTCAGATATAGGTAAATTCGATACCATTTGGCCTATAGGGCAATGTTTTACCGATAATCCAGTATCGCCTTAGAAACGTCTTCAGTTTTAAAGCTTCGTTTATTCTTTATAGTTTAGCCTGAAAAAAAGTGGCTAAATGTATTTATATATACATATCTACATATACATAGATATCTAAAGAGCTAGTGATTTTTAGCTCCAAGTCCAAGTGCGTTCCTGCCAGTGATTTTTAGCTACAGGTCCAGCTCTGCTCCGGTAGTTCTTAGTTCTTAGCAGCATTACTCCGCTCCGAGGCCCTGCACATTACTCAGTTCACTCACGGTATATATATTGAGACGGTAATGCCAGTAGGCGGAAATGTCAAATACTGCTTACGTCACAGTACCAATAAAGCCGCGAACAACCAAACAAACAGCTGTGCTAATTGCAAAAGGAAATGACGTATGAGGACCTGATACTTTTTTCTAAAACCGAAAGAAATATGGCGGCCAGCGAACTGACATAACCTTTTAATTGGATCATGTCAGTTCACTATACCCCAGTTTACGCTGAGATCAAAATCAACGCGGTCAAATACACTTTTTCTCCCATTTTACGATTTTTACTTTCTGTGAGAGATTCTGCAATTTGATTGGGGGTCAGCGCCGAATCTCGGTCAAAATTGTGTGCTCTCCCACTCTCTCTCTCATTTTTCGCTTTAATGAAAAGCAATAGGAGATATTTGACCACCTTGATTTTGATCTGAGCGTAAACTGGGCCTGTGGGACAACTCGAGAATCAAGGAATTGCAAACAACCCAGAAAGCAATTTCTCATAAAAGAAATACTATTGGGGCACTGGCGGTGAAAAGAAGTACTAAATTTCAAATGTTTGTATCATGATGCGAGTTCCTTTTAAGTGTGATATAAAACGCTTACATTAGCATAATTATGCAATCTATGATTTGCAAAAAAGTTTACCAAAATGTTTGTTGGGAAGCTGCTACCACATTCAGCTGTTGACTAAAAGTCAGGGACCGTAACGGTTATGAGTTACATATATCCAAACAATTGATCTTTAATAATTATTTTCTGAGTTTTATTTTCGGCTCAGATTTTTTTTGAGTTCTTGTTTTTTCTTTTTTTGCTCAGAGAATAAAAGTTTATTCAACTTAATTTTGCCTGCAATTGTAGATTTGCCATATAAATATGTAAAATATATAAAACTGCAGCTGAAATTAAACAGAACAAACTTTTATTCTCTGAGCAAAATAATAAAGCTCAGAAAAAATATTTTGTACTGTTCTGAGCGAAATATAAAAATCAAAAAGTAACTTTTGTTTTCTGAGCAAAAAAATAACACTAAAAAATAATGATTAAAAATTATTTTTTTTTTATAAAACTCGAAGAAATAAAAGTTAACACATCTGGAAGTAGTATGCGTTACGGTGATTACCCAACAAACACTGAGGTTAGTTGTCGATTTGAGAATGACTCGAGAACTAGCCTCATTCTCAAACCTCTAACGTTAGAGGACGACTCAAAAATCTCTCGAGAATCATAGCGTTCTCAAACAAAAGGGTACCTAATTCTCAAATCGAGAAAGTTATAATTCTCGAATCGAATTCTAATGTAGTTCTCTAATGAGATTCTAATCCGAATTTGCAAATACTTCCAATTGAAATGAAAAACAAAGCTTTGTCTCCTTTTACATGATTTTTTCATTGTTTAGATTTTATTAACGCAATATGTGCCTAAATTGCATATGATTATATATATTGACATGTATATGTTTACCACATTTATAAGAACTGAAATTTAAACAAAACTCAGTCTTATTATTTAAATTAAGGCACTCTGCACACGGAGCGTACTGCTTTAGACGCGTATTAGATACTACAGACGAAAGCTGTACGCTTTGATGTCGCGCACGTATATTTCAATTGAGGGCTGCACACGAGTCGTCAGCTTCATGTATTCGTCAAAGTATGCTAGCTACATGTCGCTTGGCGTAAAGCAGTGCTGGTAGCTAGGCGTACTACGCTTAGAAAACAGGAAGAAGAAGATGTTTGTTTACATTTTTCCACTTGGTGGAATTTATGAAAGCAGTAAAATTTGTGTAAAAAATCGGAAAAAAAGAGTGTATAATGAAAGAAAATTGAAGATTCCGTAAAATTTTTCATCTTTTCTATTTAAAGCTTCGAAATTTAAAGCAAATGCCGTATTATTAATTTGTTTGTTTGTTTTGTGCAGCGAAGTTTCATGTCGCTTCGTGTGCAGATATTGAGGCGTGGGGAAATCGACGCTACATAAAATGTCTCGTACGCGTCTATGACGATACGCCTCGTGTGCAGAGTGCCTAAAGGTACTTCTTGTACTTTTTAATGGAAAACTTCATTGTACCTAAAATTCCAATTACGGCCTTATTCCGGTGTGGTAACATAATTTACTTTACTGGTGAAATAAAGAATCTGGTACTTTAAACACTCTTTTCGTATTCTGGCAGCAGAAAATTAAGTTACCACCTCGGTACGTGGTAACAATTTGTTACCATTTCAGCCCGATTCCATTCCGTTCGTATGGAAATGCTTTGACAGTGTTACCATTTGTGCCAGAATACCAATTGAAAAGATGGTAACAATTTTCAGCAACATAAATTACCAGTAAAGTAATTTTCCGGTAACGCTCGGAATAGCAGTGTTAGGGCATTTTCACATTACTCGGTACGACTTCGGATCGACATTTTTTTCTCGGTATTTTCATCTTACCGAAAAGAGTCCGCGTTGCAGTGTTTTTCAC
Source organism: Urophora cardui (assembly GCA_960531455.1). Lineage (NCBI taxonomy): Eukaryota > Metazoa > Arthropoda > Insecta > Diptera > Tephritidae > Urophora > Urophora cardui. The sequence continues at coordinate 3,719,413 of OY482671.1, read as the reverse complement.
ACTTGTGGGAATACTTTCGGTAGAAAATTGGAAAACAAATATCGAAATTAAAAATATAAAATTTTAGAATTCAACAAATCACTCAATAATAACAATAATGTCTTTCAGTGAAGACGAAGGCATTATAGCTTGCAAAATTTATAGCCGAAACGAGATTTTCACTGACTTTATTCTTCTTCTTTTCTTACGCCGCAAAAATGTATGCAGTAATTCCTCAAATTTTACTGACCGGTCTTACCGCGTTGCGGTATACCGAAATTAATCCGCTCCGATTTCATGTATGCAACACTAATGTGAAAGCACCAATTGAAATACATATGGTCGGTAAGGTTTCGGTATACTTTCGGTAAAAACCAAAAATGTCGATCCGATACCGCACCGAGTAATGTGAAAGCGCTCTTAGACAGAAGTTTGTAATTTGCAAATGGTTATTTTATTTCATTTTCTTAGACACCACTGTACAAGAATGTTAGTAATACATGCAACCCTGCGTTTCTTGCGGCTGTCCGGCAGCACCACACGCAGCCCAGTGAATTACAGATGAGCGAAACTGCGATTTTTCGATATCTGTGATTTCGGTGATTGCTATTTTTAAATCACTGTGATTTTAAACTGCTATTGCGATTGCATGGACTGGTATAAAATCATCGGTTACCGGTAGAGATTAATTTTGCGTTTTCTGAGCGATATAACCTGTCTTTATTTTATGTTAACAAAATGATAGCAATAACAACGCATTCCGCAGTAATATCGCTGTTTGTAAATATTTTTCAAAGACAAATTGTAAATTCAATAATTTTTTTTCTTATATTTCTATATATGTACGTATGTGGTCTGCTCAAAAGTGTAAACAAAAAGAAATTTATAATGCTTTTGCGATTCACATAGGTGAACTGCTTACTTGCTACATCGATAGCAGTTGCCAATAAGTAGTGAACTGCTATTTTGAAAAAGTGATCGCAATTGCGATTTGTGATTTTTTATTCACAGTGAAAAAATCACCGTTTGCGATATATCGCTCATCACTACAGTGAATAAACATAACCTAACTATAGAAGGTCCATGCAAGGGAGAGTAGCTCTTCTTCAGCGTAAATGCAGCCTATGTCAAACTGTCGTTTTTTGTTTTGATTTTGCATTCTTGCACGTGTTTTTCGTGGAAATAGCTTGTGTGTTCGGTTGTGCGTTTTTGTGTGTTCGGTTGTGTGTTCGCTCGCGTTTTCTCTGCTTTTGACATTCTTGAAAGACGCCATCAAACTGTAATCACCAATTTTGCTTCACATAAGAGGACCTGTATATATTGGTCTTGGCGAATAAAGTGGAAACGAAAAAGGCAGCAGCAGCAGAAACTTCAGAACGAATAAAAAATTGCAAATGAATTGAATTTGCAATTAAATCGAGATAAATAATTAAATAAACTTAACGCAAACATAACGAATGAATATTAACATTAAAAAATAACTAAATTTGAATAAAAAAACGAACGAAACATAAAGTGCTGTTGCAAGAATTTTTTGGTGAAATTTTATAGACGAAAAAAACATGTAAAATGCTCTTCGCAGCACGACGACGACGACGAAGCAAAAAATTATAAGGCAGAAAGATAAAAAAATAAAATAGGAATCTGTGTGATGACAGCCATTTATTTTATTTATTTAGATTGCAAATAAATTCAACGAATTAATTACATGCAAATAATTGAAAAATTAAGTATTTTCGCATACATACATGCGCGTGTATGTATGTAATTAAGATACATAGAAAGAAGACAATAAAAAAAAGACAATACGACATATACGAAGAAGAACAAGCAAAAGCACAAAAAGGGAGTTGCAAATAAAAAAAAAATAGTTTTTCTGCGAGCCAGACAGACGGCGATAATAAATTTTTTGCTACGTCTTATTGAACTAAAACTACTGCGTTGCCTATAAAAAAATATTTGGTACTAAGCTGTTTTAGTACACCAGGTAATAATCAGTGGTTCGATGTGAGCAGCTGTAAGAGGTTTATGCAGAATTCTCTTTCTGGGGTAATATCTATGGACCTATCCAACTTAACTAACTAATAACTAGTAAACTGCAAGCCTCCGGCAAGTTTTGCTTTTAGTTTTGAGGTCTATGAGAGCCCTTCTATCCCCCTGAAAAAATGATTTTTCTCGTGGCGTGCTTCCTTAATGGAAAGCCGACCCGCTGATTTTGTTTAATGCTTGTGTAAACATGAAAAATCGTAGATTCAATTGGTTTTGTTCGCTTTCTCAATAGCGTTGTAATGGCATGGACCTTCTCACCGCTGCACACATTGACCTTGTTATTGTAAATAACATTCATATACTTTAACACTTAACGTTTATACTTCCTGTTGCTTTTTTTTAGAATAGATTAACGAAATTGTTTGTGGTTAACGTAAATAGCCAGCGTTATAAGCGAATGGCCCATAGACGGAAGCAACACAACGCAAAATTTGCTAAGCACAACACACCATTAAGGTTTAGCGTTAGAGGACAATATACAAGCGCTTCCGGCTGGTTGTGTTAGTTTTTTTTTTTTTGTAATTTTGTTTAACACCTGTTAGCCACTTACATATATATAAACAAAATATATATATATATGCCTGCACACTGTTTAAACCAAAACGAGCACTCGCCGCCACCGCCGCCGCAACTCAAACCAAAACCAATGCTCGCCATCAACGAAGGGCAACAAAAACACCAACAACCACGAACGGAAGTAACGCCAGCTACAACACAAAGCAACACACAACGCATACATGCCACCACTACCACCGACGGCAATGGCAATGGCAAGTCGCATGCCAATGGTAATGCCAGCAATGGCACGAGCATCACCCCCGGCGGCAGTACCGGCCAACAGAAGCGTCAGCAACAAAACACGCTCAACAATAGCAACAGCCAAAACACAAGTAGCAGCGCTCACGAGACGACGACGCAGTTGCCGCCGCTGCCAGATGGTCCATTGTGGACGGTGTTGTACGATTATGATGCCAAAGGCGAGGATGAGTTGACACTGCGCAGGGGGCAGATTGTTGTTGTGCTGTCGATGGATAGCAATATATCGGGCGATGAGGGCTGGTGGACGGGCAAAATTGGTGATAAGGTATGTAAAGTAAAATTTATGCTATATAAAATGCTTGTAAACTTCCAGCGTAGTTTTGTAGTGTTGATTGATGACGTCAGCTTTTGCTGCTTTCAAACGCTAGACTTTTCAACGCAGCGCTGTTTGCAAATTTTTTGTTTTTTATCATTATGAGTAAATTGACTGCTGCCAGGCGCATTCAACTCCCACTGCAAAGTTATTGTGCGCGCTGCTCTTGCGTTTTTTATAAACTGATAAGCAAAATATTTAGTATTTATCTAAAAACGTTAATGTTAGCGCAGAATGCGGATAATGTTGTTGGCAGTGATGGATTAAGGGAAAATTTTTGAGGTAATGTTTTCCGCAATGAATTTATTGTTTACATACGTATTCCTTTTTTTTGCGCTGCCGGCTATCGTATATAATCTAACACATCTTCATATTCATGCCTTACATCTACCATTTCTCTCATTTTTCAACCTTTCAGGTCGGCATTTTCCCCAGTAATTTTGTCACCGATCAAGACCCCATGCTGCCCGATGTACCCTCAGCCATTGGTGACATACAACCGCATGAAATCGACTACACCGAACTGGAAGTTAGCGAAGTAATCGGTGCTGGCGGTTTCAGTAAAGTTCATCGTGGCTTTTATAATGGCGAAGAAGTGGCGATTAAAGTCGCACCGCAGGCTGGACCCGACGTCGATTCGACAAATCGCGATAACGTACTGCAAGAGGCGAAATTGTTTTGGGTTGTTAAACACGAGAACATAGTGGCGTTGCGTGGCGTATGCCTCAAGCCACCCGAACTCTGTTTGGTAATGGAATATGCGCGCGGTGGCAGTTTAAATCATATATTGGCACGTGGTAAAATACCACCAGATGTGCTGGTTAATTGGGCGATACAAATTGCCAGGGGCATGAATTATTTGCACAATGAAGCGCCAATATCGATTATACATCGCGATTTGAAGAGTTCGAATGGTGAGTTTCTTTGCGAGTTGAGCGTGAAATTCCACTAAAAGTGCTCAGCTAAGCTTTTATTTGTGTACTTACGCTTAATTTGTATTTGTTTTGTTATTTTCATTTATATATAATTGCAGTTTTGATTTTGGAGGAAATCATCGCTGGTAATTTGCACAATAAAACGCTAAAAATCACCGATTTTGGTTTGGCGCGCGAACTTTACAACACGACACGCATATCAACGGCGGGCACATACGCTTGGATGCCGCCGGAAGTGATAAAGAGCAGCACGTACTCCAAGTAAGGCTTTGCATATAAATTTAACTAAAAATAAAACAAATTTTTTGTTAAAAATAATTCATTTAACGCACAGATCATCGGATGTTTGGAGTTATGGTGTGCTGCTATGGGAGCTTATAACTGGCGAAACGCCCTACAAAGGTTTCGATTCGTATTCAGTTGTATTTGGCATAGCGGTGAATATGCTGACATTGCCAATACCGAAAACTTGCCCGGAGGCATGGGGAAAACTCATGAAAAGTATGTAGTTGTCTTTAAACAATTATATATTTTTGTTAAAATAAAAAAATTTTTGCAGCCTGTTGGGAGAATGATCCGCACAAGCGTCCGGGTTTCAAAGACGTACTCACCAAATTGGAGGATATTGCGCGTTCAGGTTTCACGCTAACACCACAAGAATCCTTCAATACAATGCAAGATGGCTGGAAGAAGGAAATAGCTGAGGTTCTGCACGAGTTGCGCTTGAAAGAAAAGGTAAGGCAGAGGCAAAGCAAAGCAAAGCAGGTGTTTTTGTATACAAATTGGCAGCAAGAAATAAATTTGTTAAGCATTTATGTATGTATGTATATGATTGTATTTTAGTGTTGTAGTTTTGTTGTTATTTAGTTGTGTAACAGAGCGCGTTTACTTTAACTTTTGTAGTGTAGGTAGTCTTTTACAGAAAGTCATTTAGTTTAGATTTCATATCGTTTTTTTATGTATTTCAATAACTTTCGTTTTCCTTTTCTTAATTGATTTGCATATTTGAACAAATCGTAACATACATACATACAAATTCTCTTGATTAATTTAATTACGTACTCTGCACACAGCGTTTCCAAGCAATCGAGGAGGTAAGCAAAGCAAGATTTATTAAAAATTTCTTGCCACAAAAAAAAAAAAGAAGCTGTGTTTACTTTTTCAAGCCAAAAAATAATTTTAAAATACTTGTTTTTACTAAAATTGCATGCGCGCTTTCATATTAAGCATTTTTCATACATAAGTTGTTGCTCCATTTTTTAATGCATTAATTTTTCTAAAATTATTTCCCTTTCGCTAACGATTTGTGCACAAATATGCAAATAATAAGCTGACCGAAAGACAAAAAATGCAAACCTTGCACTTCGAAGGCACTAAAAAAGACGTTCGAAGTTTGAAAGCCAATTTATTAATTCGCTTATTATAAGCTTACTTAAGGTTTAAGATTATCTTATTTTTATATCACTAAATTTATTATTTTGCAATTAAAAGCAAATGCAACCAAAATGACCTGCATGCGTTTAAATGTTTTGCGCTCTTCTCACTATCAATTACTCTCTATTTTTCACTATCATTATACATTTATATCAAAATTCCATTCTCTCTTCTTCCTCAATCCCCCAACAGGAACTGCGCACCAAAGAAGAACTCTTAAAGCGTGTACAAAGCGAACAAGACGAACAGGCAATGAATTTAAAATTATTCGCCGAACATTTAAAGTTACGCGAAATGGCTTTAATTGGACGTGAATTGCAAATAGCACAACAAACGCCCACACCAAATCGTAGGCGTGGCAAATTTAGCAAAGTGAAGCTTAAGGTGCGCAGAAGCCAATGTTTTTTAAGCGAGAACTAAATGAACTAATCTTATAATCTAATTTTTTTTAGCTGCTGAAAAAGAACGAAGTGCAAATTTCGCTACCCACAGACTTTCGGCATACCGTTACAGCAATACACGATAAACCTTTGACTGATACGCCACCGGGTTCGCCGGCTATTTCGCAGCTGCGCATTGTCGCACGTAAGTATATCCAATATAGTTAACATAAGGCTATTTCTTGATCTATGGACAGCACATAACCTTTAAGGCGTTACAGCGTTATAGAAGAATAAATAAATAATAATAAATAAAAAAGATAAACACATAAATTAAAAAAAAAAACTGCTAAAGAACAACTGCGTATTGGCAATGTTAATCTACAAGGAAAGAGCGGCCTAGAAGTAGTGATGGGCGAGTCTGAGATGTTTAGACAATCGAGAGAATCGCCATTGTTGCATAATCGCAATCGAGACAAAATTTGACTGCTCGATTACACAATCGATGTTTTTGCAGCTGTTCCGAAATGTAGGTTGCTTTGATTAGTGATGGGCGAGCCTGAGATATTTTAGGGCTACCTTGAAGTCAAGGGGAATCGTTGGCAATTCTGAGATGTTTTAACAATTGCCTTGACGACAGCTACTCGCGACTGAACTCGAAAACGAATGGAATTCATCGAGAGCATTCGAGATGTTTGTACAATTGAGACAGTCTAATAAAACTTGCCCGGCTGGTTCGTCACTACACAATCGACCGACTGACTTACTAGTTAGCCGAGGTGGATGATTGACTATTTTGCAAAGTGGGTAGATGGGTTGACTAGTTTACCGCATGGCAAACTAAATTATGAATGCTATTTTTTTTGTGGCTAGCACGAAATTTACATATTTTATCAGTTTAATATTTTTAACCAAATCAATAATTGTAAATTAGTTTACAACTGCATACTGTTGATTTGATTTGCGATGAAGTCGCCAAGCAAGAATGCTTTCAGCAAAAAAATTAACAAGTTTCGATTGTGTGGTGGCTCGATGGCATTGAGTGGCTTCCTACCTTTAATTAACCTGTTCATTTGTGCAACTGAATCAGGTGACTGCTTAGGGAGATACTGTAGGACGAGACTACCCAGAGTCAGATATAAAAAAATGGGTACATATCTAAGCTTTCACTTTTTATTTACTCGATTAATAATCAGTCGTTTTGTCATACAAAGTTTAACAATATCTAGCATCTTTAGTGGGGTTTCAGCTTCTAAGATGGTGGTTAAGCCTGTTGTAGGTGATGCTTTTTCTTGTACTCAATTGATCTACTTACGGGAGTAAATCCTCCATGTCCTCAGCTCCTTGGACCAACAACAATGCAGCCACAATGGCAGCCATTAAAACTTTTGCGAATTTCATTTTGAATTAGAGCAGTTATTTGAATTATTCGTTGAATTTAACTGCGAAGATTCTCAAATTTATCGTCGCTTTTATAGCGAAAAATCGCCAATCCGTGTGCGTCATAACTTTAGATTTCAAATTTCGAAACAATTATTTATATCAAATAGTACGTTTATTATTATAATGCCAAAAAAAAATATATTTTTCACAAGCTCAGTAGTTAAGTTTTAAACTAAAACTTTTAATTATTTTTTTGAAAACTTATTTGCTTATTATACTTGAAATTTTAGTTAATTACTTAATTTTATATATTTTTTTTTGCTTTTTTCATTTTCTTCTCTTTTTCACCTTTTTTTGCTTTTTTTGTTTATCTTTTCTTTTTATTTAACTTTATTTAGTCACCCCACCACAATTACCACCCGAAAGCTACAAAGGCAAAACTTGGGGCCCCTCCACCGTACATCAACGTGAGCGCCCCCATCTCACGCCCGCACTGTTGGCCACCGAATGGCCGCCCAGTGCCGTGCCCGTCTCCGCCGTTTCGACGACACAATCTTTATTTAGCAAAAGTGCGCCAAATCTCGACAAGAAGGCCGCCGCCGTGCGTCCCAATCAGCTGCACTATGCGCCACAACAATCACACCCAAGTCGTCAACATCATCATCATTCAACACACGCTGCACTACACCAACATCATCAGCATCAACATCAACATTCACCACACCACTATCACCACCAGCAACAGCAGCAACGCTTGAAGCATTTGCCGTCGCCACTTGCGCAACATGTTGCCCATCCGCTTCCGCATTCACATGCGCTGCAGCATCAATATAAATTTGGGGCGTCGTTGCCGTGTTCGCCGACTTCGCCATCATCGCCTTCATCTCTACCGGATGCTTCCGGCCGCATTGCTTATAACGAGTCAGGTATTTGTATTATTAGGAATTACAATCAGCAACAACAACAACAACAACAAAAACCTAGCAGTACCCAAACAACACCAACGCAAACACCAACAACAACAAAAACAATGTTAACAGCGTCAGCATCGCCAACGTCGGCCACGCCAATTGGTTGCAAATCATCGGCATGCAATACTTCATTGCCGCTGTTGACATTTCCATTACTAAACAATAACAATAACAACAATAAACAAAATAATGATTTCGCTGCTGCTAATACCACAACGTCATCATTATCATCATCAATCATAAATATTAGTTGTAGTAATCATTGTCACCAGCCGCAACAACAACAACAACTTCATCATCAACATCATAATAGTAATAGTAATTTGTGCAACAACAACAATAACAGTAGCAGCAGCAGCAGCTGTGCTAATATAGCCGCTGGCAATTACATATTTGACCCAACAACAACAACAATAACAACAGACATGCAAAACAACAACAACAACAAAAACTATAACCAAAATAGTAGCGTTAGCAATGCTAGTACTAGTACACTGATTCAAAACAATAATAATAATTATAGCCATAGCCATAGCCATAGCAATAACCATAACCATAACTATAATAATAATAACAATAATAATCCAGCTAACAATGAAAATAATCAAAATAATAATAAGGCTGCTGCTGCTAACGCCTTGCAAAGCCTCGACATGTGTAGCAATACGAAATTGCTTGGCCAACAACAACTACGCCTTCAACAACAGCAACTACAACAACAACAGCAGCAGCAATTGAAGCAGCAGCATTTCTTGCGACAGCGTAGCCTGCACACGCCGCCAATGGCGCGCAGCCAAGAGGATGGCCTGGATGTGCTGCCACACACCAGCACACGCTATCCCCTCTCGCCACTCTCGCTGTGGGCGCCATATCAGCTGCCAGTTGATTATTCGCCAACCGCCGATGAGCAACAACAAAGCGATACCGATACGGAGCCACCAACGCCCACCGTACGCTGTTTCCCATTTCACCGCAAGGTGTCGCCCACACACACACAACAACAACATGCCATACAACAGCAACTACCCCTCCTCTCGCCACCCTTCGTCACGCACGCTCACGCACACGCCTACGATCGCAGTCCGCTTTCGGAGCATGCCATCAGCAGCAGCGGCTTTAGCAGTTTGGGCAATAGCCCGGCGGTGGGACGCAAAAAGTTGTCGCTCGACAGTGAATTGTCGGCCATTGAGCATGTGCAAAAACGCATGCAACAGCAACAACAACACGCACAACGGCGCACCAAAATGCTGCCGATTGTTATGTTGCTGTCCGATTTTGATGGTCTGGCACCGCATCAGCCGGCGTCCGGCAGCTCGAGCAATCTCATCGCCAGCCAGCCGAACGATCCCACATACGATCGCGCGTTCTATCACGAAATGCAAAAGTCTCTGGAAGAGATGTTTACACTGGCGTCGGCATCGGCGTCGGCGAGCCGTTTCGGCAGTCAGCGCTCGGAGCGCTTGAACTCGAAATCGAGCGGCGATTTGACCAAATACAATTCGACGTCGCGTCTCACAGAGGATGTTGGCGTTGACGCCGCCGCCGAGGATGAGCCGACGTATCGCTTTCAGCGCAACGCATCGGGCTCACAATTCCCGCGGCAATGCTTCTTCCGACAGCCAACGCATGACATTGGCGACAACGACAACAACGCGTCGGTTGTGCAGCAGAACGCGGACACGTTTGCGTGCGGCGATGAGCATCTGAATTCGTCATCGATATGCTCGGGTTCGGAACGTTCGTCGTCGCTCGACACAACCAACTCAACACAAACTTCGCGCAAATCATCGGTCACGTTCCAGCTGAACTGCAACGCCGCCTTGAATGACGATCCAGGCGGTGCTACCAAGTCAACCAGCACAGCTGCCAGTGCCGCCCAAGCGACGAATCAGAATCATTCATTCAGCTTTTCAAGCACTTTTAGTACGAGCGATGCAGAAGCGACGGCGACGCCGCAAGCCGTCTTAGCCGCCTCCAGCTCGAGCGTGAACTCATCATCCACCTTTACGTCAGCGACGACGACAGCGAAAGCCACTCTTCTACATAATCTCAAATTGCGCGATGTGCAGCCAACGCCGGAAGTGTTGCGCATGCAACAGAGTTTGTTGTTGGCGCAAGAAGCGAAGGCGCGCAAACATAAAATGCAAGCGGCGAAGAAGGCGATGTCGCATAATCAAGGCGGCGGTGGCAGTAGCAAGGCGAAGGAGCACGGCGGCGGCGGCGGCACGTCGTCATCAATGTCCTTTCAGCATAAAATGCAAAATTTACTAAATTACTTTACGTTACGCAAAAAGAAATCGGAGAGCGAGTATAAATTGTTTGAGAATGCCAATGCGGAATTTGTGCATGAAACGATGCGTACGAAGACGAAGGCGGCGAAAGCGAAAGCAAAGTCGTGCGAGCAACTGGAATGCGTTTAAAGGGGTCGAGGGCAATCGAAGCTAAAATGACTAAGAGTTTAGAGATTAAAATTTTACAAATAAATGAAAAAAGCCATATATGGAACCTATGTGGGCTGAGACTAGAGACAAGTGCATGCAATTGGCGAGCCTTAAGTTAATTTTAAAGTAAAATGTTGACATTTTATGTGACAAACATTTTGAGGCGAATACGAAACAACGTTTTGTTTGTGGAACCTAAATGCAATTTTGCTAAAAAATGCGTTTTCGTTGTGGAAGCTAAGTTCGGAAATTATTAAAATAAAAAAAAAACTGACCTGGAGTCAAATTTATAAACTGGCGAAGCCGAAAATATGTTTTTTTTATTTGTGGAACCTAATGGGAATGTGGCTAAGAAGCCGCTTGCGTTGTGGAAACTAAGTGGAAAGTGGCGCTCAATGTGGATTTGTGGCAAGAATTGCGGCTATAGTGAAAAAATATTGTTGCTTTGTGGAACCTAAGTGAAAACTTGGTGAGCGTAAAGATTTTCTTGGCATTGAGCATACCCAAAAATATTGAACTGTAGTCAAAGAAATACTCCTTTGTGGAACCTAAGTGGAATATGGTGCGTAAATTCAATTTGTGGAACATAAATTGAGCTTAAGAAAACTCTACACTAATCATTCCCAAAATTATTTACCTGGTGTAAAAAAATAATCATTTGTGGAACCTAAGTGGAATGTGGCGAGTAAATGAATTTTGTGGAACATAAAATGAGCGTAAGGATTTTCTTGGCATTGATCATTCCCAAACACTTAGAACTGGAGTCGAAAAAATACTTTGTTTTGTGGAACCTAAGAGAAAAATGGTGCTGAAATGGATTTTGTGGTACATAAATTGAGCGTAAGCAAACTCTTGGCATTGATTATACCCAGAAAACATTGAGGTGGAGTGAAATTTATAAACAAGTTTTCATTAAAAATATTTATACAAAAGCGAATTGTTGTGGAATGTAGAATGACTGAAGGCAAGCGATACAAGCCACACGCTCAGCGACTTTTCGGCGCTCAACCAGTGCACTAAAGCGTTTATTTTTATTGTGTATGCATTTATATATTTTTCCGCGGCGAATTTGCCGACATTGGGCTAATGGGGCGGCGAAGGCGAATTGGAGGAAAACCAAAAAAATGGGCAAAATTAGGCGATTGGACGATCGGTATTGAACATGTGAACAGTCAATACAACAAAAAAAAAACAAAATGGTGTTACAAGCTGCAAAGGCAAAAACAAAAAATTGTATTCAATTAAGTTTTAAAGCAAAATAAACCTAGGCTAAACATATTAAACAAGAAAAAAGGAAAAAATAGTTACTAAGCGTAAAACATAAGACTTTCGGTGCCACTGAATAAATGATGGTGTAACGCACATTTTTAAAAGTTAGAGAAAAAAGCTGAAACAAAAAAATTTTTGTTTCAAAAAAAACAAATTGACAAAAATTTGTTAAAAAAAAATTATTTAAATTAAAAATTGATGTTAGCAAATAATCATAAACACATACGAAGTCAGTTCGTGTTTCTTCGGCTATAAACGCCATCACAGCTGTTGTTGGTGCTTAAATATGAAAAAGTAAACTATTGGCGCTGCGTCTTTAAGATTTTGTTTTTGTTAAAGTGACCCTTACAATTTTTTTTTTTTTAAGAAAAATTCATTTATTTAATAAAAAATTTTTTAAATTAATTTTTTATTTAAAACTTAATTTATAATTTTTTATAAATGCAATTAAATGCCTTTTAAAGTCAAATTTTATCAACTTTTTTCACAAAATTTTGTTTTATTTTTAAATTGATAATTTTTTTTATAAAAAAGAATTTAATATTTTTTCCCAGAATATATATTTTCTTGAAAATACAGTTTATTGCATTTTAAAGTAGAATTTTTATCAGACTTTTCTGCAAAAATTTGTTTTTTTTATAATACTTTTTTAAGCTTTTTTGGAAAAACTGTTCATATCAAAAATTTGTGTGGATTTTTTTTTAATTTATTTAAAAAAAAATTGTTTGGCCAATGAATTGAAATTTTTATAAAATTAAAAAAAAAATGTATTTTTTTGAAAACTTATTTTGCCTATATGCATTTTTTTAAGTTTTAATTTCTATTATAAAAAATTGTATGGTTTTTTTTTGTTTTTTTTTTTTAACTCAATTTATCTGAGTTTTTTAAGTAAAATTGTCATGAATTCTTTTATGGAACATTTTTCAGATTTTTTTTGTACAAATTTAATCTTTTTTTTTTTTTTTTGGAAAAAATGTGATCAGAAAACGAAAATAATTTGTTTTTAATTCTTTGTGCAGCATATTTCTGAGCTTTTTGCGTCCAAAAAAATATAAAATATTTAGCGTTTTCCGTTCTTGTGTCAGCGCCAATACAATCGCAATAAAGTTGACATCACAAAATTATAACAACCACAATAAAATTCAGCTGATATCGAAAAAGAAAAAAAATGTATTTATTAGAAAAAAAAAATTATTTATATATTTAATATATGTACTAAATATACAGTGGTGGTCTTATAATTAGAAGCGGTGATTTCTGCAATATTATCATTGAAAATTACTAACAACCCTAAAGATGGACAATGTGCCTCTAAGCTTTACAGTCACTTCAACCTAATCTAATGATGCATTAGCCGGACGAAATTATTGAAAAAAGCACCGAAATGTACAGACGTTTCTAATTATAAGACCAGCACTGTATACATATGTACCTACTTTTGTACTATGTATATTTTAGTATACAATTTCCAAATTATTGGCGTTTATTGGGTATTATTTTTAATTAGTTTAATAATTGACGTTGTATTTTGTTTTAAACATTTTCTTTAAAAAAATTAATTTTTGGCTTTAAGAAATTTTAGCTTTATTGAATATTTTTATTGTTTTCAAAAAAAGAACAGCAAAAAGCATTTCACAGATTTGTTTTTAATTTAAAAACAATTTTTCTTCCAAATTAAAAAAAAAATGTATTTTTATTCAAATTAAATTTTTTTTTTTTAATTTAAAAATATTTTTTTTTATAAAAAAACTTCTTTGTTCTTGTTTTAGTCCTTTTTTAAACTACATATGTAACTGCTACATTTTATGACATTTTTTAAAAGTAATTTTTAAATGACTTGATTTTTTCTATAATTAAAATGTAAGCTATACAAAAAACAAAACAAAAATATTCCATTTTATAGTTGAAAAAAAATTAAAAAAAACATGCCGTAAATATTTTGAAAACAAAAATGTATAAAAAAAAATATTAAAAATAAATAAAAAAATAAAAAATAAATAAAAAAAAAAATCAAAACATTTTTATTTTAGTTTTATTTATTTATTGGGCATTTAATTGCTGATTTTGATTAATAATAAATTTTTTTTTTTTCACATAAAAAAGTGCTAATTATGGTGTTGGCTAGTTTTTGAATGAGATTTTTATTTTTAACTTCAATTTTTTTCACTTAACAATTTTGGTTTGTTTGCGGTTTGTTATTTTGAAATCCATTAGCTGCGCCCAATTTGAAGCTCAATCTCTCTCTCGCTCTCTTTTTTTTCTTAAAATTTTCTCGCACACAAATCTTATACCTTTTTCTCGCTCTCCGCTCTGCGCCATCCATCCGCTCCAACCATCCATCCGCCAATCGCTCATTCGCTGCTCCTCGCATTCAGGCTACAATTCCAAAGACTGGTGCTCGCCATTGCACGCGCTGCCCGCCGCTGGTGCCGCCGCAGGCACAGCGAGCACCTCGCTCGTTGATGCGCCTTCTTTGCCCATCATGTCGCCAAATCCTTACTTGCTCAGCCGCTTCACCGCCAACATTCCAATGCCGACGCTGTACGCGGGCGATGCCGTGCGCAAGCCGCGTCTCTCCGTCTTCGAGGTGCTGCTGTACAATATGGCGGCGCTGTTGGCTGGCGTTGCCGCCGGCTATGATGTGCGCATCTCGAATGTGTCGCCGGTGCATCCGATGCTGTTGAGCGATGTGCCCGCGCTGAAGGCGCCCATGGATATGGATTTTCCGGGTGGTATTTTGGGTGATGGGCAGCGACGTCGCGGCGAGCGTGATCGTGATCGTGATCGCTTTGCGGCCAACACTTATCATGGCAGCACCACGAGCAATAAGCACAATCGGTGAGTAGACATACAAACATAACTAGATGCAACTCAACGGGTAAATTAATTCCACAGCGCCACATTGAACGCCGCCACATTTGCGCGGCTGGAGGAACAACGCGCCGCACCGCTGCATCAGAGTCCGCGCGCTTCGCCCAAATTTACGGGTTTCTACTTCCAAAAGCACGGTCTGCTGACGCTTGAAAATGGCAGCGGCAGTAAATTTGCGCAACAACAACAACAGCAGCAGCAACAGAAACAACAGTCTTTGCAGCATCATCAACAGCTGCCACTCACTGGCTCCAGCACCAGCGGCCTGGGCGGCTCCAACTTCACCAACAACACCTCCGCGTTGCTCTCGTCGTCGCTGGGCAGCCATACGCAGCCGCCAACGCCGTCGCCGCGTCGCAAAATCAGCACGTCTTCGTTTACCGAGAATCTCGAGTACTCGGTGCATGACGACACGCCGCCGACGCGCCACTTCGACGTCGACGCTAACGTTTCCGCTTTTCACATTGGCGGCGTTATGGCGCCAACCGCTGCCACAAAGGAATACACGCGCGCCGATTATATGCGCGAACACGGGCCGAGCTTCTCGAATGATGGTGGCGCTTATGGCGAGGGGTTCCATCGCGCCGACTACTTTGGTAAGTATTGCGCCGCGAGTGAATTTTTGGATGAAGGAATGAGTGCAGATAATTGTTTTTGCTTCTTCTTTCTTGCTCGCAGGCTCCAATTATTTTCCATATCGCCCGGAGGTGCAGTTGGCCTATCAGCGCGATTGCAAATCTTATCCGGACTACTCCTATGACTACAATCATCGTCTACCCAATTATTACGATTACAACTATGAGCCGCAACTGCAACAACAACAACAACAAGCGCAGGTACAGTCGCAGCAATCGCATTACGCGCAGACGCGTACGCCACCGCCGCGTGTGCCGCAAATGGGCGTGAGCGCCGCCGGTCATCGTCGCACACCCTCGACCATTTCCAATAACTCAAATATCAATCAGGGCTTCGCGTTCGACGTGCACGACGAAATGCACGCCACCGATTTGTATGATTACAATCAAATCAATTTGCAAATGGCGGCGGACTACGGGCACTTTCGTGAACTCGCCGCACCACCACCGCCGGCGCCTGCGCCTGCGCCAATTGGCGTCGTGCCGCCACCAAGCAAACACGAACTCTACAAAAGCTCACCGAAAATGGCGCAGCGGCTACGGCGTGGCAACAGCGCCAGCTTAGGCGGCAGTTTGGGTGGTGACAACGCGTGCGCTGGCTTGAATCGCATACGTGATTATGAGAATGTACCCTCATACATTGGCAGTCCGTTGCATCGCGCCAAATTCCAGCACGCCTCGTTGGCGCAGCACCAGCAACAACACCACACACAACAACAGCAGCAGCATTTGCAACAATTGCAGCTGCAGCGCGATCAATTGCACTTCAGCACACCGCAACACCAGCTCTACACTACACACCACACGTCGCCGCAGGCGCAATCGACGCCGCTCAGCCCAATTCACATGAAACCGTTGAGTGCACAAGCGCGACCCGCCTCGCTGCCATTTGAGCAAGTTAGCGGCGGCACAGCGGCGCTGGGTTTCAATAGCGGCGCAACAACGAAACTGCGTTCGTCGCTTAAGAAATACAACAGCAACTACAAGACACCGAATGGCACGGCACCCAACAGCGTTACGGATTTTGGCGGCGTCCAAAAGCGCAGCACGGGCAGCTTATCTTCGCAACAAGGCACGCCCACGCACACAACGCCACCCGATTCGCTCACCAGCGACACGGACAGCTCGTACTTGAGCGCCAAAGAGGGTTCGTCGATTTCATCGCAACACAGTCGCGTGCGTTTCAGTCCCGAGGCATTTTTGGATGCCAGCAGCGGCAATGGCAGCATTAACAATAGCAGCAGCAATACTGGCGGCGGCGGTGGCGGTGGCGGTGGTTCCAGCGCCAGCATCAGCGGCTATCTCAATCAATCGGCGGCAATAACGTCGCTCTTCAATCGTCGCTTGTCGCGACGACGTCACACCAACGATATGTCGTCGTCGTGCGCCACCACGCCGCCGCCGCCATCCTCTTCCTAGCGGGGACGCTTTCCACCACTCGCTGCGCTGCCGCTGCAATTGGCGCGCAGTCCCGGCGCAATGGTTAGCAGTTCACTGTCGCTGAATTCGCCGCTACAACAGCAACAACAACAATATCAACAGCAGCTGTCCGCATCAGCGCAACATTCAATGCAGCAGCTGCCGTATCGCTGGTACTCGGGCGCACGTCGTTCACGTTCGGCACATTACGAGTATAAATTGTAAGGCAGTGGGAATCGAGGACACGAGAAGAGAGTGTTGAAGAGAGTGGGTAGTGAGCGACTAACTACAATCCATGCTGCTTTTAACGTGAAAAAGAGAGCGCTAATAAAATAAAATTTATTGTATAACTATTCCAGTTGGATACACGTTCCATTATCTTGTGTATCTATAGCGTATTTGAAATCGTTTTAGTATTTATAGGGCATTACATATAAGCATAATCTCTGTATCCAAACACTTTCGGTTTCCGCTAAATTCAAGAGATACGCTCAGTATATATATTCCATTAGAATCAAAAAAGTTTGACTGAATAATATTATATAAACATTAAAATAGATCCAAAAAGTTATTATTAACATATTCATAAAAGACAAGTTATATTTGTGTAAAAACAATTCACTAAAAAGCACTGAATCATTTTAAAGTGCGCTGAATTATATAAATCGGCGCTGAATACCGCTATTCAGCGAACTGGATTGCTCTCAGGTGCACAAAATGTTTTTTAAATGCGCTGAGTTACTTTTATGTGCGCTGAATTACACAAAATATCGCTGAATACTGCTATTTAGTGAACTAAGTTGCTCTTAAGTGCGCAAAATTATTTTTAAAAGCGCTGAGTTACTTTTATGTGCACTGCATTTGCTTAAAAGGCTGCTAAATGTGGCTAAGAAGCCTAAAAAAAGGAACTTAATTACTTTCAAAGGCGCTGAATTGCCTATAGGTACGTTGAATATAGTTATAATGCTATAAATGTGCAGCTGAATTGTTGCCGAGAGCGCTGATTCGCTTTTAAGTGTGCTAAGTTGCTTTTGAAAACATTGAATCTGACTATTAATCGGAAACAAGAAACTTATTTGCAAATAAGTGCACTGAATTGTTTTTGGTAGCGCTGAATTGCTTTAAATGACGCTGAATACAACCATGCAGCGGTACAAAGGGAAATTAATTGCACTAAGGTGCGCTGAGTTCTTTTTTAAGTGTGTTGCATGTAAAGGAAACAGAATTGTTTAGAATGGCGCTGAATTGCTTAGAATGGTGCTGAA
This sequence comes from Urophora cardui, assembly GCA_960531455.1. Classification (NCBI taxonomy): domain Eukaryota; kingdom Metazoa; phylum Arthropoda; class Insecta; order Diptera; family Tephritidae; genus Urophora; species Urophora cardui. Next base: position 3,701,250 of record OY482671.1, on the reverse strand, counting down.
TGTAACCATAAAATAATATTAAGAAAAATAAATAAATTTAATTCAGATGCGTTAAGTTATTTTTAATGGCACTGAATAGCTTTCAAGTACGCTGAATATAACTAGAGCGATAGAAAGAAAAATAAATTTTATTCAGGTGCATTGAGTTACTTTTAGTGGCGCTGAATAACTTGTAAGTGCGCTGATTACAACTAAAAAGCTATGGAAAGAGAGAACTTAAATGCATTTAGGTGCACTGCGGTGTTTTAATGACGCTGAATTGTTTTAAAGGCGGCAGAATACAGCAAACAAGCAATAAAAGGAGAACTTAGACGCTTGTAGAGACTTTGAATTGTTTTCAAGTGCGCTGAATTGACTGCAACCTCTTTTAAAATAAACAAAAAAGTCTTACAGAAGAAAATAAATGTGAATTGAAATCAGCTTGCAGTAATAAGAACGCGCTGAATAAAACATTTTTAATATTTGAAAGCTAGAAAAGACGTTTTTGTACTTTCTGAAGTACTTGACAACTTGAATACCGCTGAGTTGCTTTTAATATATGTAGGTATTTATATTTCAGTTATTTACTCGTTACTCCAAACATGCCAATCTCTTAGAAATCATTAAAATAAAAATAAAAAATAATAATAAAAAAATACATTATAACCTAAGAAAATACGAACGTTTGAATATTAAACAATAAAAGATTTTCACTTTTTGTAGCAAAACCACTAGGGCTTACAAATTCCTTTGTGAGATCAAAAAAAATATATATATATAATTATTAAAAAAAAGTCGTAAGCAATTAATTAATTAATGTAAAGTTGTATGTAATTGTTGCCTTAAAACAAAAAAAATATTTATTGATTAATTCAAGTGAAATTTCATTTGTAATAAATTTTTTTATGAGCGGTGCGAAATAATAATATAAACCAAGCTTAAGTAAAAAAAGTGAGTATACTCTCTCGCTCTCTCACACACATACACAACTCAGTATTTGATCTTTGAAAGAAATTTTTGTAATCTTCTTCGTTATAACCTCCTCTACTACAAATATATACTTATATACATGCATATGTATATATGTAGGTATATAAATGCGGCAGATAATTTAGGTGCATAACTTTAAGGCTGATGTTAATTTTTAAGTGTAGTGTATTTGTATATATGTATGGCATTAGCGTTATTATTATATACAAACATGCATACATACAAACATTTACATATGTAGAATTGACAAGCAAATGCATATAATAAGTAAATACATAAGCATATTTAAACAAAAAATAATTACAATTAGATAAGCAACCAAAAAATTATAAAAAAAAATAAATCTAAAAATTACATTAAATGCAAAAGTAGGCACGCGATAACATGAACTCCAAGCTACATACATACATACATATATTCAGCAATTATGCGTTATATACATTTAAATAAACAACATATGTACATATACATATGTGTATTTTAACTGCTTGGCTGCATGTAACTTTTAAATGTAAAATATTCAATGTTTATGGCAATGTTGAATAAGTTTCGGTTATCGCGTCGTTACTGTGCATTTGCATATAAGTTTTTAGTACTAAGTAGTTAGTATATAAGCATGTTTAAAAATTTCGCTTTTCACGTCGCAGCGCTGAAGCGCATGTAAAGCGTGTTTTGGCATTTTTTTGTTTTGTTTTTTTTGTTTTTTTTTTTTGAAAATTACTCTTAATATACATATATCTGTATAAACGCTCATTAATACATAATAAATAATTTAAAAACGTTTTCGTAACACAAATATGTGTATGTGTACATATATAATTTATAAGATTTATATTAAAAAATTTCGATAAAACAAACAAACAACACTTTTTGAGTAAAAAGAAATAAAAAAAAATATTTATTTTAAACATTCCAAACAAAAAAAAACACCAAAAAAGTATTTTTTAAATTTTTTGAAACGAAAAAATACTAAAATGTCATGTATGAAAAAAAAAACAAAAAGAAAACAAAACACAAGAAAAATAACGCAAATACTTAATACTTGTTTGGCATTTTGGTTTGAAAAGTTACAGCAATAACGGTGTGTGGTCGCCTGCGCATTAATTCTGCAGAAAATCCATTTTTTTACTTTTCTATTTATTTATTTTTTATTTTGTTTCCTTTTGCTATTTTTTAACTTGTTTATTAACTCTGTTTTTATTTCCTCAAGTTTAACTTTTATTAATTTTTTATTTTTATTTTAATTTTCCTATATTCATTCTTATTCTGGTTTATTTATTTTTAATTTTTTCAATTTATAGTTTTTTCAATTTAATTTTAATTTTTATTTTTTTGTGTATTTTTCATTTATTGTTCTTTTTTTTTTGTTTTTATTTTTTTTTTTATTTTAGTTTCTTTAAATTTAACTTTTATATTTAATTCTTTATTCTAATTTAAATTTTTTTATTTTATTTTATTTACATATTTTTAATTTTTAATTATTTTTTTAATTTTCATTGTTTTTTACGCTATTATGTGTATGTTTATTTTTTTCTTTTATTTAATTTCGTTTTATTTATAATTTTGTTATTATTTAATTTTCTTTTTTCAATTTGTTTATTTATTTTATGTATTTATGTATTTTCTTTAAAATTTATTTCGCTGTTTATTTTAATTATTTTTAATTATTTTTTCAATTTTCATTGTTTTTTATGCTATTTATGTATGTTTAAATTTTTTCTTTTATTTAATTTCGTTTTATTTTTATTTTTGTTATTATTAATTTTTTTTTTTAATTTGTTTATTTATTTTATGTATTTATGTATTTTCTTTAAAATTTATTTCGCTGTTTATTTTAATTTTAAGTTTTTTATTTATGTATTTATTTCCTTACTTTTAATTTTGTTAATTTTTTGTTTTTATTTATATATATGGTTTTTATACATTTAAGAAACTTTTTTATTTTAATCATTACTTATTACTTATTGCTTTTCCTTTCTATTTTTATACTCAGCTGTACTAGTACACAGAGTATTATAATTTTGATTTCATAACGGTGGATTGTAACATAATGAAATAATCGAGATAGATATGGACTTATGTATATCAAAATGATCAGGGTGAAAAGAGAAATCGATTGAGCCATGTCCGTCCGTCCGTCCGTCCGTCCGTCCGTCCGTCCGTCCGTCCGTCCGTCCGTCCGTACGCACGATAACTCGCGTAAAAATTGAGATATTTTGATGAAATTTGAAATGCAAGTTGGTATCGAGACTGGGACGGTTGGTATTGAAAATGGGCGAAATCGGACCATGACCACGCCCACTTCCCCTATATAGTAAAAATCGGAAATTTTGTATCTCAGCCACTAATATAGCTAGAGTGCTAAAATTTTACCCACGTATTGAGCTCAGGCCCTTATGAAGAAATTTGATGAAGTTTTGGAAAATGGGCGGTGCCACGCCCACTTATTAAGGGTCAAACATTGAAAGTTTTATATGTCATAACTCAGAAACCGTTGAAGATATATCGATGAAATTTGGTACGCGTAATTTGCTTACTTAGACAAATGTTTTGGCGAAAAATTATAAAAATCGGTTGACGGCCACGCCCACTTTTATATATGGGAACTATAAAGGGGCCTAATAAAAACATTTTAAGCGATATCTCTGTCAAATATAAAGATCTATCACTGAAATTTTGTGGCACGAGTCCACCTACGGACGTAAAACAAAACATATAAAAATTTTGGAAAATGGGCGGTGCCACGCCCACTTATTAAGGGGCAAATATTGAAAGTTTTATAAGCCATAACTCAGAAACCGTTAAAGATATGTCGATGAAATTTGGTACGCGTGATATATTTACTTAGCCAAATGTGTGGACGAAAAATTACCAAAATCGGTTGACGACCACGCCCACTTTTATATATGGATATTATAAAGTGACCTAATAAAATCATTTTTAGCGATATCTCTGTGAAATATAAAGATAATTCATTGAAATTTTGTGACATGAGTTCTACAATAGACTGGAAACACAAAAAAAAAAAATTTTATAAAATGGGCGTGGCACCGCCTCTTTTTATACAAAGAAATCTATGAGCCTATTACTCGACAAATAACTGAGATATTATGACGAAACTTAGTTTATACACTTTTATAACTTGTGTTAATAGACACGCAAAAATTTATTGAAATCGGTTTATGACCACGCCTACTTTTTAACAAAGATATTTCTGGAACACCCTTTTGGAATTTGTAACGTGAAGTCTTTGTAACTAAAAGTCATAGAGGGATGCAATTTTGCACTAACAATAATATTTATATGCTTATTTGGATGATTGATACAAATTTTGAAAATGGGCGTGGCTGCGCCCTGTTTATGCAGCACTCGTTTCATATAAAATACACCCTATATCGAACAAACGCAAACAAACAATGAAAGCATACAGCTGAGTATCTAATGTTCGATTCCACTCGAACTTAGGCTTCCTTACTTGTTTATTATTTTTTTGGTTTATTTTTTGTTTTTACTTATATATAGTTTTTTATATATGTAAGTTAAATTTGTTATTGTAATCTTTATTTATTGTTTTTTGTTTCTATTTTTTTATTTTATTATACTCAGCTGTACTAGTACACAGAGTATTATAATTTTGATTTCATAACGGTGGATTGTAACATAATGAAATAATCGAGATAGATATAGACTTATATATATCAAAATGATCAGGGTGAAAAGAGAAATCGATTGAGCCATGTCCGTCCGTCCGTCCGTCCGTCCGTCCGTCCGTCCGTCCGTACGCAGGATAACTCGCGTAAAAATTGAGATATTTTGATGAAATTTGAAATGCAAGTTGGTATCGGGACTGGGACGGTTGGTATTGAAAATGGGCGAAATCGGACCATGACCACGCCCACTTTTCCTATATAGAAAAAATCGGAAATTTGGTATCTCAGCCACTAATATAGCTAGAGTGATAAAATTTTACCCACGTATTGAGCTCAGGCCCTTATGAAGAAATTTGATGAAGTTTTGGAAAATGGGCGGTGCCACGCCCACTTATTAAGGGTCAAACATTGAAAGTTTTATATGTCATAACTCAGAAACCGTTGAAGATATATCGATGAAATTTGGTATGCGTAATTTGCTTACCTAGACAAATGTTTTGGCGAAAAATTATCAAAATCGGTTGACGGCCACGCCCACTTTTATATATGGGAACTATAAAGGGGCCTAATAAAAACATTTTAAGCGATATCTCTGTCAACTATAAAGATCTATCACTGAAATTTTGTGGCAGGAGTCCAACTACGGACATAAAACAAAAAGTACAAAAATTTTGGAAAATGGGCGGTGCCACGCCCACTTATTAAGGGGCAAACATTGAAAGTTTTATATGTCATAACTCAGAAACCGTTGAAGATATATCGATGAAATTTGATATGCGTAATTTTCTTACTTAGACAAATGTTTTGGCGAAAAATTATCAAAATCGGTTGACGGCCACGCCCACTTTTATATATGGGAACTATAAAGGGGCCTAATAAAAACATTTTAAGCGATATCTCTGTCAAATATAAAGATCTATCACTGAAATTTTGTGGCAGGAGTCCAACTAGGGACATAAAACAAAAACTATAAAAATTTTGGGAAAATGGGCGGTGCCACGCCCACTTATTAAGGGGCAAATATTGAAAGTTTTATAAGCCATAACTCAGAACCGTTAAAGATATATCGATGAAATTTGGTACGCGTGATATATTTACTTAGCCAAATGTGTGGACGAAAGATTACCAAAATCGGTTGACGACCACGCCCACTTTTATATATGGGTATTATAAAGTGACCTAATAAAAACATTTTAAGCGATATCTCTGTCAAATATAAAGATCTATCACTGAAATTTTGTGACATGAGTTCTACAATAGACCGGAAACAAAAAATAAAAAAGTTTGGAAAATGGGCGTGGCACCGCCTCTTTTTATACAAAGGAATCTACGAGCCTATTACTCGACAAATAACTGAGATATTATGACGAAACTTGGTTTATACACTTTTATAACATGTGTTAATAGACACGCAAAAATGTATTGAAATCGGTTTATGACCACGCCTACTTTTTAACAAAGATATTTCTGGAACACCCTTTTGGAATTTGTAACGTGAAGTCTTTGTAACTAAAAGTCATAGAGGGATGCAATTTTGCACTAACAATAATATTTATATGCTTATTTAGATGATTGATACAAATTTTGAAAATGGGCGTGGCTGCGCCCTGTTTATGCAGCACTCGTGTCATATAAAATACACCCTATATCGAACAAACGCAAACAAACAATGAAAGCATACAGCTGAGTATCTAATGTTCGATTCCACTCGAACTTAGGCTTCCTTACTTGTTTTATTATAATTTTAATATATTTATTGTTATATTTTTCTTTTTTAATTTTTTTGTTTTTTATTTATTTTTATTTTGTTTGTTTTTATTTTTTTATAATTTTGATAATTTTTTAAATATATTTCACCCAAATGAAAATTAATTGATTGGATAAATTCCGTGGTAGCCACTAAAAATTGCATTTATTTTTTAATTTCTTTTAATTTGTTTCTTAATTTTATTCTATTTATTTTCATTTTAAGTTTTTTATTTATGTTTATTTTTATTTATATTTTAAGTTTCTATTTATCTAAAATTTTTGTTTTCCTTTTATTAATTTTTTATCTTGTATGTATATATATTTATTTTATAATTTTATTTTTTTTTATTATATGCACGTATTTTTAATTTTATTTGTATTAATTTTTTAATTTTGATTTTTTATTATGTTTTTTATTTAAAATTATCTGCTTTAAAATGCCTTAATTAATACAAATAATTTCTAATCACAGCACATATGTACATACATACATACCAACATAAACATACATATGTAGTATACATATGCATACATAAACGCATAAATAAATATATACATACATATAAACTTACCACATATGTATAGTTATACTCCTGCGTATATGAATTTAATAATAATAAAAGTACTTGCTTGTTTTTATGTACTTATAGTTTGCTAATATACAAAAAAAACAAAAACAAATAAAAAACACAAACAATTATTAATTATATATTAAATTATATCTAATGCTGCATACATAATTATTTTAGAAAAAGGCGCTTCTTTCTGCTTAGTCAAATTTTAATTGTTACAAAAAATATATCTACATATATACATATAAAGCTGCGACTATATAACTGCGTTTGCTCATTTTTTCCTTAAAAACTATATACATATATAACACATACAAAAATACAAACATATTATAGCTAATTGAAATTTTAAGAAACAAAAAATTATATGAAACAATTGAAAAACCACAAAAGCAAGCAAAGACAAGCAAGAAAGAAAAACCAGAAACAGTAACAGAAACAGAAATTTGTTTATGCAAAATGTGTTTAATGAAATGTTTTAGCGAAAAACAGTTATTAGTTGCATGCATATGAACAACAGCAAAAACAAAAACAGAAACAAAAACAAAAGCGCGGCACAGCAGGCGTTTTACTTTATCTAGTCCTTTTTTCAGCTGTTACTAATATACATACCTGAAGAAAAATGCAGGAAAAACAATTTAAACAAATTTTTTTTCGGAGATTTTTTTGCTATTTATTTATATGTTTTTTTGCAAATTTCTTTTAACAAATTGTAGCTATTGTGCTAAAATATATTAATAAACACATTTAGTTATAGTCGCCCACTGTATTTTTTTTTTTTTTTTTTTTTTTTCAAAAAATTATCTGGTATTACGGAAACTCGAATAAACTATTTTTATACCAAAAACAAACAAAGCTTATTTCTTTATTGAACGCTCCTGATTGAAGTTTTGGAAAGCTTTGGGTTGTCTTTCTTTATTATAAAAAAATACTTGCTACAATGGCTACATTCAGAAGGCGCAACCGTGGCGCAACAGTTGCGCAAGTGTTGTGTTTTATCTTCTGAACGCAACGTTGAGTATTTCTGATCAACACAACATGTTGTGATTTTGGAGTGTTTATGAATTTTGGAATGTAATAAAAATGCCATAAAACTCGTCAGAGTTAAAATAGCGCCATTGTATTATATTATATTATTAATAAAAATGTTTCAAAGCCGCGAAATTATTGGCAATTACGTTGGGGATAATTAAAATACTAATTCGTTTATTTAATGTATCAGCTCGTTCAGAAGGCGAAAATTGTATCACTTTCCGATTACTGATATCTACACAACAGTTTTGCTCCACCGTTGCGCCTTCTGAATGTACCCAATGATTTAAGAAAAAATAAGACCATTACAAGGGATTCCACTGATGAACTCGTGTGTGAATTTTCATTAAAATTGATATCCATTTTTAGATGGAAAAAGATTCGACTTTAGTGTGCTCTTCAGTTTACATATGCACGTAATTCATCATTACCCATTTATCACTGATCATTCATCAGTCATCATTTTACATACACATTTACATACGTCTAACCAGCTTGGTTTCACAAAACTTACCGAAAATTGCAGCCCAATTGCGATATGAACTGTATTGATTTGAAATGAAACACAGAGCCGCGGAACTTGTATGCCTTTTCTACTTTTATTAATTTTTATAGTGTGCATTCTGAAGAGGTCTACAGCTCTAGGTATCCATTGGGTATGTGAATAAGCATAAAACTCACTAAATACTTAAAAAAAACACCGCCGAGAACTCTTTTTTTGTAAAACGAACAACAAGTTGTGTTTTAATTTTGATTGGCGGAGGCCGATAAGCCCTCGAACCGCTCCTTTACACCCATATTGTTTATGAAACTGTAGAGCGTAAACGAAAACTTGGCAATCTGAAAGTTAAAAAAAATCTTAACTATTCATAAGTAATCACTGTCATCATTAATCAACCATCATTCATCATATTCATTATTAACCATTCATACGTTCATTTTCCATCATTCATAATTCACCATTCGCCATTAATCTTCCAAAATTCATCATTGATTATTCATCATATTCATCATTCCAATTAGTAGGAAAACAAAAAGGAGCACACCTCGAATTGGGAGAGAAGCTCGGCCATAAAACTCGTCAGAGTTATAATAGCGCCATTGTATTATATTATATTATATCCATAATTCATTATACATTATTCATCATTCATTATCCATTATTCATTAATCATTACTCATCATTCATAATATTCGTCATTCATCCTCTATCATTCATACTTTATAATTCATCATTCATAATTCATACATCATTAGTTAATCATTATTCATCATTCATCATCCATCATTCATCATTCCTCATCCATCATACATCATACATCATTCATCCTTCATCATATACATCATTCTTCATTAATAATTCATCATTTATAATTTAATATTCATCATTCATTGTAACGCCAAAAGCTTACCTCTAGATATCTAAAGAGCGTGGTCGGAGAGGCAGTACCTGGTTGGATATATGTACATAAATGCAGATTATTTCGCTGCTTATAATGCCTGTGTCTTAATAGGAAATTGTGTCATAGTAAAATGTTGCGTATACGCCTAGTCGCACTTTTATCCGCAAAGATAAATACTTTGTTAAAAGTACATATCTTTTTATAATTAATTTGGCTATTATAAAAAACATAAATTAAAAATATATTATATAAATATATCGTCGTTTAAACTTCACAACCGCGTAAACGACATTTGTGCCAAAAATTATTTTTGCCAATCCTGAATTTCGGACGTCCAGCTCTACGACTTTCGAGTTCAAATTGACGTTAGAAGGGAAGAGAGCTTCCCAGGAACAAAGTTATGATATTTTATTTTTTTCTTATATAATCGTAAATGAAAATCTACATTTTGGCGTAACGATTGGATTTCGTTACATTAGATTGGATGGCATTAGAAATAAAAATAAAATTGTATAGATAATTAAAAAACGATAAAAAAGCTGATCGTTTCAGTGAAAACATTTGTTTTTTGGCTAGCGATAAAATTAACATTAAAACTATAAAAGAGAATTAACAAAATGTAAGTGATTGTTGTTCTTTCTGTGGACTTTTAGCTTCTTTTTGTCAAATTTAAACCGGTAATCTACGGGATATTATTCATAATTAGCTGGAATCATTCTGCCCCAAAGAATGTTGTTCCACTGTGTACATAATTTATTATTAGTATTAATATTTTTTTCTAGCTAAGTGTCATAATATTTTGGACAGCGACACACTTATAATCTTTTATCGACACCATACACACAATGTGTACTACGTTCTTATTCATTCATAATTCATTACTCATCATCCATTATTTAACTTTCATTATTCACCATTCATCGCTGATAGTTCATCATTTGACCTACCGACACAAAAGTGGTCATTCATAATTCATCCTTCATCATTTATCATCCATCATTCATCATTCCTCATCCATCATACATCATTCGTCCTTCATCATACATCATTCTTCATTAATAATTCATAATTCATCATTTATAATTTAATATTCATCATTCTTCATTCATCTTTCATCATTCATCATTCCTCATCCGTAATTCATCATTCATTATTCACCATTCATCGCTCATCATTCATCATTTCTTCCCTGACCTACCGACAAAAAAGTGGCCAAATTGATGGGTATCAATTTCCCGGCCAACAACTCCATCGGCTTTTGAGTGTGCTGTGTGAACAGAACCAACATTTTGCGAAACTCCTCATTCTGCTCAATCCAATTGCCATGAAAAATCGTATTTGCCAACAAATTGCTATCGTCCAACAAACTTTGCCCGTAATAACACAATGGATAAATCTCCATGAGCAGCGCCAACAAATAGGCGGCATGACCTACGCGCGCGGAATTGTCATCGGCGAAGAGCATAACATTGAGCAAAGTGACGCCCAACGTCAACGAAGTGGTCATGAATTGCACGAAATAGGTGAGGGAAATGACGGTATGAATGATGTCGAAGAGTCTGTTCGAAGCAGGTAAGAGAATATTTAGCTGTTGTATATACTACATATGTATGTTAGTACAAATCAAGAGCCAACTCACTGCAACAGCAATTTATGATCCTTAATGCATATCTTCAACTTCTCACAATTCTCCGCCAACGTACAATCCGGCTCTGAGCCCAACTTCTCGATGCGCAACAGCAACGCTTTCAAATGCGCACGTATTATACAAACATAAATAGGCGCATACGAGTCCGTGGCCGATTCAATGCACGCTAAACCATCCACCAACAAATATTCCCACAATGATTCCAACACAAATTCCCAACGCGAATTGCGCCAATTCAAAAATGGATTATACAAATCATAGGGTGGACGCCCCTTAACTACAGCCGCCAAAAAAGTGCTAGTGACATAGATGACATTACAAATGGTCACATAAATCAGCAAACGATTACCGAATGAGGTAACTTTGCGCAACTCTTTGATCTCATCCTCTTGCTCGCAACGCGCATCCAACTTGGCCATGATCTGCTCGGTGGCGCGCAATTTGGGCAAATAAAATGCCATGATGAGCAGCTTAATGGGACCCACAATCGAAGCAATGCTCACTTGCACCGAAGTGCACAAATCGCCAATATTTATATTCGAATAGTCCAGCACACAATAGGAAATGGCAAAGGCAGTGGGCAAGTAAAAGACTAGTATGCCCAACGGAAAAATCGCATACAAACAATAGAGCAGCCGATATTTAGCGGGCATGAGCACACCGAGCGCTATAAAAAAGCGCAACAGATATGTTAGGCCATCACGCGAATGTACATTATGCACGGCGCTGAAATCACGATCCTTGCGCTCTTCGTGCTCTTCTTTGTCTATTTCGTTGCCGTTGCACGGTGTGCGTGTGGCTCGAGCGAATTGATTACGTACCGGTGCGGTGCTACTTGGCACGCGTGCGGCAGGCGGTTGCTTTTCGACTACGATCAGGGGTTTTGCTTTGGAGCGCCAGCCGCCAAATAGTGCGGACAAGCGACGTTTGAAGAAATCGAGCATGTTGCGAGGGTGTTGTGGTGCTTTCTCGTCGACGCTTTTCTGCGAGTAGAGTAGAGTAGAATAGATATAAAATAATTCATTAATCACTAGCGTTGATGGCGCCTGCGTTTCATTAATGTGATGTGATATGATGTGTGATGTGATATGATCTGATGTAATATGATATGACTTGATATGATTTGATGTGACGTGATATGATGTTATGTCATATGATATTATCTATGTATGTATGTGATATGCTTATTGTGTTGCGATAACATGATAATACCTTATAAACGAATGTGACATGATATTTGTGTTGTGATATATTGAGTGTGATGTGATTTGCTTAAAAAATAAAGTGACACTGTACAGATGATACGAATATGCTGTAACACACGTATTTCATATCATGTGTTGTGACGAGTCACTAAGAGAAGTGCTGTTATCGCAATATTTTGGCACGATGATGTGATGTAATATGCTTAGGTGGGCGTTGAGTGCGACTAGACTCTTTGGCCTTCTCTTTCACTAAGCTAGGCACAACTCTTGTCAACTAAATTTTTATAGATTATGTAAGTCGCATTAAGGCGCGATATTCGCGTTGTGTTAGAAACAATTTTTGATGCAGACAAGCGTCAAATGCTATAAATGCACTTACCTGAAACTTTTACAGCTTTCACTTTTCAGCTTCTTCCGTCAACAAGTCATTTTTGCTAATTGGCCAAGCTGTTCTCTCGCACGAAAACTCAATAAATTTAACATGTAAACAATATTTCTGTGCCCGCAAATTAAAGTAGCCTAACTCGAGATAATGCGAAATTGAGTTATTGTTATAGTGTTAATCTTTGGAGGAAAACCCATCGATCTGTCTTATCCCCATTTAAATTGGAGTAATATTTAAAAAGTTATTAAGATATAAAAATTATCCTAACTCAGATAGAAACATTTTGCACCAGTTAAAACAACTTATCTTCTAGCAAATCTCTTAAGTCTAGTATTGTATGAAAAATCGTTTTATTAAAACATCCTAACTAGAGTTATGTGGGTACTTCATGGACGTATTTATTTGCGTTTTCAGTTTATTAAAAAAACCTAACTTGAGTTAGGAATTATAATTTTTTTTTGTCAATTTTGTTTTCATAGCCTAACTCGAAATAGGTTATTTTAAGTGATTTTTTTTTTTAGTTTTACACAATTTATCTCGAGTTAGGTTTTTTTGTTAGAATATTTTTCTCATTTCATGCGTTATTATCTTCAGTTAGGTTTTTTTGTTGGAAGCAAGTGGATACGATAAACTGAGATAAGAGATTTTTCAAGGATATATATTATAGAAATTCAATTAATTATTATATACTGTATACATAAAACACCTTTTTTCATCAATTAAACTTTAATGTGGCCGCTGAGGTGTAGTGCGTAGAGTGCTCGCCTGCTATACCAGAGGTCTCGGGTTCTAACCCAGTCCAGACAAACACCACAAAAAATTTTTCTAATTGATTAAACCCCAATTATTGGGTTTTTATAAATAGCGGTCACCTCTCTGTAGTCGGCGGCATACCCTTCGAGTGTATTTCTGCCATGAAAAGGCTTCTCACATAAAAGCATTCGCCGTTGGGAGCTCGCATAAAACTGTAGGTCCACACAAATTGTAGGAAAAACAATAGTTGAGAAGCACACCTCGAATTGGGAGAGAAGCTCGGCAATAAAACTCGTTAGAGTTTTAATATCGCCAGTGTATTATTATTGTTATTTTTTTTTTATTTATTAATATTGATAGTTAAGCTTAAAAGCTAGAAACTAACAGATATTTTTTATATAGCACTGACAACTCAGGCCTTCGGCTAGTTATTATTGTTATTAAACTTTAATCGTGTAGCCTTTTACAAGGTATGGATCCTGGTAACATGGAGGAAGAAGACTTTCTGAATATGGATTATAGTAGCGACGACTCAATTAAGGACTCATTTTTTAACGATAGTCAGTCGGACACGGGGTCAGATAGTGCTGATTAGCATATGCCTTCCTACACCTTTTTGCGATCTTCTGAATATTTTTATAAACGCTTTATACACTTTTTATTTAACTGTACATGACTGTGTTTCCGGACAACCTACGTGTTATATATGTCATGAGACCCTTGCAAATCGTGTGGCAATGGAATAGCATCATGGTTATTCAAACACTTAAATAGCTTAGCATTCAATATTAAACATGTCGTTTTTTATAGCGATTGCTGTCCTGGCCAAAACCAAAACTCTTTTGTTAGTACTATGTTTTAAATCTTCATACAAGGTGATACTAACATTGACAAAATTTACCACAAGTTTTTGGTTCATGGTCATACGCATATGGAGTGTGCTGTAGACATGCCTTAATTGACCGAAAAAAAAAAAAACGAATATAAAGATTCATCACTGGGTTTATAAACATATGTATTTTGCACATGACTCTATATGTCGATTCCATCACAATTACCAGCTATTTTCTATCAAACAGTAGTGCTACCGCGCCCCTTTTTCGGCGGTTCCAGCTGTTATAGCTTTGAACCTCTCGCCTGGGAATCTTCATTAATCAATTCTGGATAAACCAAGCTTCTTGTGGTGATTTCCCTAGTACCATGCCTTTTCAGTATTCGGTAAAATAAAACGTAAATTCAGTTCGGGTTGAAAACGATCCGCGGCGTAGGATTATGGATTATTTTTTTCAGGCACAAACAACAATGATTAGCGAAACGATTTTTATTTTATTTCATTCATTTCAAACAAAAATTAAAAGTCAAAAACTCTAAGACTTCTAATTCCACTACTTAGTTAGTTATATCCACTTAAATTATCGTTTCGGGTCGTTTTCGACTCGAACGTAGGTCTACGCTTAAAAACACTTAACTCGAGTTAAATGGAAATAAAAACCTTATTGGGAAGAATTCGACACAATAAAAGAACTTAACTCGAGTTAATTCTGCTTTTCGTAAAAATTGCATCCAATAAAAGCACTTAAGTTATAAAAGACAATTTTTTGCAATTAACCTTGCTTTAAGATTTCTGGTTCACAACTATTCCTTCTCTAACACTACAAATCCATTATTTCCCCTTTTAAAAACCCGAATTGGTCCAATGGTTTGAATTTTGACAAAAAATTGAGTTTTCTCCGTTCACCATATTTTGAGTTAGGCTACTTTAATTTGCGGGCACAGATTTATACTTATTGTGATTTAGATACTCATTAATTATTTTATATATTTTCATAATAACTTAGTTATGCGTGAATAAACAAAAAGCAGCATTAATATTGTATTGAGTTTAATTATTTATTTGTCATACATGTAGTCCATGCATCTCATCTAAGGGGTGCACCACATCTAAGGGGTGCACCAATTGGGGCTAGCCTAATAATCTCTTTGTGGGAGTTATGCTCGCTTGTGTGGACTTGATTGGACGTGATTGAGCAAAATCGCTTGTTATGCACGAAATTTTACTCGTTGTAATTGCTCCGTTGTCTATCACTGCCGCCACTCAGGTACGTGTGCAGGGCCGCGGAGAGGGGGGAGCAGCCAAGACAATCGCCGTGGGGACCGGAAGGTTTTTGGGGGCCCGGAAAGGCAAAGCAGTATTGACAGTACTCGAACTAGGATTTCAAGATACATACATACTTAGGTATTTTGTTGCTACAAAAAATTGTTTTAAAATTGAAGTGCTTAACTTAACCAAATCACCAACCTAAAATTATAAGCATTCAATCAAATATTTACCTTGTATATATATGGGAAAATCCTAGAAAAGTGAGTTGAAATTGAGCAAAATCGACTTTGATTTAGAGTTTCCAAAGTACCGCGATTTTTGTATGTTATTTTTTACTAGATTGAGTTTTCTTTTGGGGGGCCCGTAAACGCGAACTGTCTCAGGGGCCCGGCTCGGCTCTCTGCGGGCCTGTACGTATGCATGTATTGATCAACAAAAAACAACAAAACTATTAACTTTTTAAATGTTTCACGCAATTCCAATTGAAACACCTTATACCCCTTCCAACCTCAGCCCGTCATGTTAAATAACTGTATTTCACTTACCTAGTCTGTTGCTGCATAATTGATGCATTTAATTGTCACAGCTAAATAACACACATATCGCATTGATGGCTGTTGCAGTACGAATGGCGCTTGGTGAGACATTAGTTTAGGTATTTTTTTTTTTAGTTCACAAGTATGTACAGCATGAACTGTTTGCTTACACAAGAAACCCACCACTAAGGGTCGGTTTCACCATCTCCGGTTAAGCACATAACCAGAGATTTTTGCCCGGTTAAGTAATTTATTTGACAGCTCACCATACAATTTACGTCAAATTAACCAGCGATTAAATTAACCGGAGATGGTGAAACCGGCCCTAATTTTTTTTAGCGGGTGTCCGATTCACCAAATGCATGTCAACTTTTGTTGTAAGCTCAAATGCATTGACTTAATCTCTAGATCATCATGCGATCAATGACCCTTGACGATCGATGGTCTCTCAAGCATGTTGATGCATTAACTCTCCCTCAGACACATACATATTTCGATAGTCACATTCGGTACACTTGGATCTGGCTGGACCAACATACAAATTGTTAAAAAATGAAAGTGGGTGTGCGTGTGATGTTTAAGAATGTCAACTGATAGGAAAGGCAGTCCCGAACAAGGAACGTTGAGAGCCTCGGCGCCAAATGATACTTGGAGGAACAAGCTAATTTCGCACATTAGTAAGTAGTTGAGCGCAGAGCAAATGCCTTACGACTTCCACTGAATTTTTTTAGGTCGCGATGGGTGCTTCGCTGATTAGCTGTGCAGAGCGACGACGTTAACACTTTCCCAATGCAATTGCAAACGCTGAACTTTATTTTTTATTTTTCATTCACTACGCTTCAAAAGGCTATGAGTTCATGCAGCTCCATTCACTAACGGCAACTACTTATAATTTCGTTGCCTGCGTGGAAAACTTTACTGCACTTCAATGACTCAAGTGTTTTAGGGCCTTTTCACATTATTCGGTACGACATCGGATCGACATTTTTTGCTCGGTATTTCCAGCTTACCGAAACGATTCCGCGTTGCTGTGTTTTTCACACTTGTGGGAATATTTTCGGTGCGTTATCGGCAGAAAATAGGAAAACAAACATCGAAATTTGCAAAACAAAATTTTTAACTTCAACAAATCACTCAATAATAACAATAATGTCTTCTAGCGAAGACGAAGACATTATAACTTGCTACATTTATAGCCGAAACGAGTTTTTTACTGACTTTGTTCTTCTTCTTTTATTACGCCGCAAAAATGTATGCAGTAATTCCTCAAATTTTACTGACCGGTCTTACCGCGCTGCGGTATACCGAAATTAATCCGCTCCGATTTCATGTATGCAACACTAATGTGAAAGTGCCAATTGAAATACATGTGGTCGGTAAGGTTTCGGTATACTTTCGGTAAAAACCAAAAATGTCGATCCGATATCGCACCGAGTAATGTGAAAGCGCTCTTACTGCTCTCTTCGTACTCAGAAGCCCTACAGTAATCGCATGCTTCCCAAGGATTATATGGCCTGTTAATCGTCCCGCCATTAGTGCAAACTCGAACCTTCCGAGTGCGATTAGACTCTTTGTCCATCTGGCGTTCAAGTTAGGCCAAAAGAGCTTAAGTATGGTTGCAAGTGCTCAGAAAATGCCACCTGTCATTTGCTTCTTCGAAGTAGAATTCCTTCAATGTGAGCTTGCTGCTGGAGAGCGACATACCTACCTACACCCTTCTACGAACGTGAAATTGGAGCGAATGTACCCCCGCTAGCATGTTCGTCTGCCATCTCGTTTCACGGCATGTTACAGTGTCCCGACACCCATACTTACAAGGTGAATGGCAAACTGCTGAGCCATGTCATTCGGAGATCTGCGGCAATTTTCCACGGCTCTGGATTTCCACATGACAGTCCCATGCGCTTTCAGTGCAACCTAGCTCTCTGAGAAGATTAAACATATTTATGTACATTCGGTTTTCCTTGCTTTCAAGGGCTCAAACGCCTCCTCTATTGCCGCTACCTTGGCCTGGAAGACACTGCAGTGATCAGGTAAGCGAAATTAGATTTTTATTCCCCCGTCGACTGAAAAGACTCCTGCTCCCATCCTAGCATTAAGCTTAGATCTATCAGTGTGGAGGTGGATGGCATTGTTCGGTACCGGAGGACTGCTGGCCTAATAGTCTTCATCTGTAATTACTATTTCATATTTCATTTTGAAAAGGAAAGACGATAGTCCGTACATTTTCGCTGAGTGAAGACGTGATAACGTCTATACGCACTTGCATGTCTAACCAACCCGGGTTTAGCCACCATTGCAGAGGAAATGAAACATGAAAATGTATTGTTAGTGCCGGAGATTGTCATGACCTTGCTTATTCAAACATGGTACCGCCTATTTAAGCACACACATGGCATTTATACACATTAATTATGTCATAATCAATGCATGCGAATCGCGAAAACCATCCTTAGAACGCCCACAAATTCAATAAATCGACCGAAAATATAAGCGAAAGTAAACAAGACATTGACGAAATCGTTTAAAATAAAAAGGGGCAGTATTATGGGCATGTCCAAGTCCCCCCGTCCCGCTCTACTTTGGTTCTTACTTCCTTTCATTCGGTTCGTTTTGCATTCATGGAAACTCCTACTGCTGCAACCAACCAGGTGCACTATAGTGAAACAAATCCTTGTCTGCTTGCTTGTATAAAAGGCGTCTCAATTGTTTGCATTTGCAAAAATTGCATTTGCGACACGAAACAAGATGGACAAATCAAAGATTTTGTTGGCGCAAAAAACTGAAAAGCGCAATGAAAATTTATCAAAAGCGCTTGCGACTGCGAAGAGTGTTCGATTGGGTGGTGAAAGAGCGACGACGCAACAGCCGCATGCAAAGGAGCAAAGTGTTGACCACCGACAGCTGCCCACCACCACCACCACCACCATCAACAGCCAAGACACCACCAAATTGCTCTTCATGGCCGGCTTCAGTATGGGCATTGGTCTGCCCAAACGCTACCGCACGCTCTACACTTGCTATGCTGCGCTTATGAAATTTTTGGTCATCTTCTATTTGCCATTCGGTTTTACGCTCATCTTTTTCACCATTTCCACAGCCGATGCGAATATGAGCAATTTACTCACCTCACTGCAGGTGAGCTTCGATGCTTATGGCGGTACGGTCAAGTTTATTGTTTTATCTTTCTTGTTGCTGCGTTTGCGTGCAACGCAAGCCATAACCGAACGTTTGGATGAGCGTTGTCATGCGGCCGCTGATCAGCTGTTGGAGGTGCAGCGTATGGTGCGCTTTGGCCAAAAGATTGTACTCTTCTTTTTGACCATATTCCTCAGTTATTCGATTAGCACTTTTTTGGGTGCGGTGATTAAGGGTCATCCGCCGTATGCTATGTATTATCCGTTTTTGGAATGGCGTCGTTCGAAATACGAATTCGCCTTGGTTTCATTATTTGATTTCTTCTTAATGGATTTGGCTTGCATACAACAAACGGTAAACGATGCATATCCCGTTATTTACATAAATATGTTGCGTACGCATACGAAAATTTTGTTGTTGCGCATTGAAAAATTGGGTACCAATAAATTGTTGAGTTTGGAGCAAAATTTGGCGGAGCTAAAATTGTGTATTAAGGATCATCAGCTGTTGATTGAGTAAGTTTTGTTTATGTACATACATATGTACATAGATTAATCCAAGGGTGGCCAAGCAATTTGACTAATGGCGCCATACCAGTGATGATTTAGGCTTGCTTTAGCAGCGAGAGGAATTGTTCTGAAGTATACGAGATGTTTTAGCGATTGTTGTGCGCCATAGTGCACTAAAGACGCCATTTGGCTTTACTACTCTTGAATTAATCGAAGATCGGTATGCATTAATTAACTAATAGCAACACACAACCTCCCTCTCTCTCTCTGCGTCTCACTCTCTTTTTACACAGACTCTACGACATCATCGCGCCAGTGACATCAA
Organism: Urophora cardui; assembly: GCA_960531455.1. Classification (NCBI taxonomy): domain Eukaryota; kingdom Metazoa; phylum Arthropoda; class Insecta; order Diptera; family Tephritidae; genus Urophora; species Urophora cardui. The sequence continues at coordinate 3,681,275 of OY482671.1, read as the reverse complement.
AAACGATTTTCGTGCAATTCGCTGTTACCGCCATTTGCATTGGCACCACTCTAATTAATATTGTGTTATTTTCCAATGAATTCTCATCACGTGTCGGCTCTTGCTTTTTCATTTTAGCCGTTATGGTGGAAATCTTTCCGACTTGTTATTATGCGCAATGTTTGATCGAGGAGAGCAATCAGATGTCCGATGTGATTTTTCATTCGAATTGGGTCGCACAGAATAAGGAGTATCGCCAGCTGTTGATTTTCTTTATGCAACGTACACAACGTCCGATGTTCTTCACCGCTCGCAAGCTATTTCCGGTGACGCTAAATAGTTTTTTGAGTGTAAGTATTTAGAATTCGATGGCACCAGAATGCAAAGAAGAAGAAGAGCATAGCGAAAGCACAGTTATAGAACAGAGTACGGCAAAATTGTGAGAGTTTGTGTTGGTCAGCGCAGACCAATTTGCGCTACATTGATTAAAATGTGTGTGATGCTTCGGATATGCCCGCCCGTGGAGGCTACTTTCGCCGTTGCCTGCTCTAGATCATTTTATATACATATGTATGTATGTATAAAGGATTGTCGAGGTTAAAAAATTCATTAATCGAAAAAGTTCTTCTCTTTACTTTTCAGATTGCAAAATTCTCATTTTCTTTGTACACTTTAATTGAGAAAATTAATTTGAAAGAGCGTTTGGGCATAGAATGAAGCGGTGGTAGCAGCAGCAACCAGGAAAACATTTGGAAGTATAAATGAGGAACAACAAATTGCGCATCATTGGCGATGTAGTGTCTATAAAAATCATCTAGCGAACGCCTTAAATTCGAGAAAATATGGAAACGCACATGCTCTGTTAATATTTTAATAATTTTTTTCTTATTTATTATATGTATGTATGTACATGTTTAACCTTTTTAGTCTTAACTTCTAGCCTTAGTATGTTAACATTTTTTTAACGCTAATTTGTTCACCGCTCACAAATAAATTCACAATTAATTAATTAGAAATTATTTAATATCATCATCATATACATAGATACATATCGTCGCTCTCCTACCAGAAACACGAATGTGAAAATTTTTTAAGTGCGTTTTCTGATCTTTACACTTTTTCTTTTAATTCGCCCTTTTTCTTCCTTTCTACATATATCTTGTGGTATCGCTCGAAAATTCAGCGCTATTTTGACTTGACATCACATACAATATTAGTGCGCATAGCTGCGCTGAAGTGAAGAACTACACAATTTTCTTTTGTTGTAATTGGAATTAGCTGAAACGGATTAGTTAATAAATTGGGCATTACAAACTTTCAGGAAAAAATGTAATCTGTGACAGTGTTAATTGGCTTTCTCAACGCTTTTTCTTAACTTCCAATAAAAAAAAAATTGTTTTTCTTCTGTGCAACCATTGAATATTGAATTGAGTGAACATTTCGATCTGAGAAATACGGTGGCCGGGCTAAGATAACAATTGGTGTTTTCGATTCACAATTCTTCTGCTCGCTATAAATTTCTATCTGCCAAATTTATATGTGAATGATAGCGAGCAGAGGGAAATTTTATCGACCAGTTAGCGAGTATGGCTACTCTCATTATGGGTTCAAACATTTTTGTTCGATCCGACCTCGCTTGTCTGATGGCGAATCGAAAACGCCAAATGTTTTAATAGGCACTCTATGCCTTGACTCGCTTCTGAGTTGTGAACAACAGCCACATTATCTAACTTGTTGTAGTAGCCACTGAATGGATGCAAACATTTGCCGAAACTCGTGAAAATATATACTACGTGTGTTTCTTTACTGGCAGCATGTGAGTGGTGAAGATGGTGTTGCTGTATTATCTGTAGACAACCTGCGGTAGTCCTTAGGGCGCTAGTTTGGCACGCCTGTAGTTTCGTCCATCGGGTGGCGCCAGTCACCGGCGACCATATTGGCGACGCATAATTAAGGACCAGCCGGTCGATTGCCTTATATGTCGCAATTAAAGTTTCTTTGTCTTTACCCTTTGTTTTTACCATAGCAGACTTTTTGCTTGCTTTACGTTATGATCAACAACATTTTGACTGTGACCAATTTTGTTTTTTTTTTTTGCAATTTTCCGATGCGAAATCCACTCAGACGTCAAAGTAATCGATTTGTTCTTTTTCTATATCTTCTGTTAAACACAATTTTAAATGTCTAGCTCTATTAACACTGGATTATTAACTTGGTCAAAGGTCGTATGTACTAAACAGTTGTTGCACTGGGGTTTTTGTTACTAGATGTGTCATTTGACCACCCTAATATACATTTATACATACATATATGTATAAAATTCAATAAATTTGTTGTTATACTACGCACATTCACACTTACACATAACTAAATGCTTAGCCGCTAACTTATGCACTATTATTTTTTTGTAGACTTCAAAATACATAAATTAAAAAAAATATTATTTAATTTAACGAGCACAGGCCCAGGTTATATTTTATTTTTTTATTTTTTTTAGAAACTAGAAAAAAACTTTTTAAGCATGGATGTAACTACAGCTGTTTCACCTTAGATCCCTCTAAGACTCATCAGGTTACTTTTGCTTCTGCCATTTAAAAAAAAAATGCAAAATAATTTTGATCTTAGCGGCAATTTTTGTGCAAAAAACTATTTTATAATTAAAAAAAAACATTAGAGAAAAAATAAAAAACTAAACTATGCATATTCGCACTTATAAACGACATATATTATATATATATATATGCTATTTTATGTATAAAAAAATATATTTACATAATTTGTTCTTTTGCTTTTGATCATGTCACTTTTATGCATACATATGTTCATACTTGCATATCAAATTATTGACTAAAAACTAGCATCTAGCAGAATATTATTGCACAGCACTAACAAAAAAAGTGTTAGAAATTAAATTTACATACATAAAAAAAATAAAGTAAAAACAAAAAAATATTTACATCAAAATTAAATTTAAAACTAAAAATTTCTTTTAAAAAAAATATTTAAAATGCTTTTTCTAAATCTCCTTGACTTGACGCTCACAGCATTGTGCGCTCAGCAGGGTCACGATCCCCCTGACGCTCCCTCGCTCACACGCCTCCACCACCGCCACGGTCACCACCACCACCACCAGCACCACCCATTCGCACCTGCTCATAGCGCGGTAATTGCACCGTCTCTACTTTGTCCACAACTTTGAAAGAGGGGAACAAGCCCACTTGATTTGTGCGCGTATTCTTGCCCTTCGAATAGCCATCCCAATGATTGCCCGCCACGCCCACCAGATCTCCCACCTTCATGTGTATTTCATCGTGATTGCGCGCCGTATGCGCCAACACCGCTTGTCGATTGTGCGAATTCTGTCCGCCATAATAATAAATATCGTCCAGCGATTTGAAGCGATGCGCCGCATCCGGATACAGCGTTTGCATAATTTCATACGCCATGCGACACACTTGCGAGCTGAACGTGCACACCAGATAATCGGACAGCGAGAGCAGATGTATGTCGAGTATGATGCCATTGAGAGCGGTGTCGGTGTAGCGCGTCGAAACGGCAGCCATGCGCGCCACCTCCGGATCGCCAATGATTTCGTATTCTGGATATTTTTGGCGCGCTTCCTCAATAACGCGCGCATCGTCGGAGGCAAGGAAAATGCGACGCGGCAACGTCACCGCCTTTGCTTGCGTGCTCGTGCTGGTGCTGGTGCTGCTGCTGTTCATCTCCAGCGTGCGGAAATAGTCCTCGACATGTGTCATGTACTCTTCGATGGGATGGAAGGCCGCCTCGGTGCCGACTTTGTCGGTGCGGCGCACATGAACGCTGCGCAGCAAAGGAGAGAAAAAAAGAAAATTTTTTTAATTCACTTTTGTTTCGCCCAAAATTCAATGTTCACTCACCCCACAATCGGCTTCTTCCAACCGAATTTTGCTAAGCCCGACTGCAGAAAATCTTGTGTACCCTTCTGTGGACGCAGCAGAAATTTCAGAAATTGTCCAATCCACCAAACTATCGGATCACCGTGCAAACGTCTCAGGCGCGGCGCCAAGTCTTCGGGTATGGCCAGCGGCAGGTAGGGCGGACGCGGCATCAGCGAATCGATTATGGGCAGCACAATCACTTGCGTGTCATGGCGTCCGGGCCAATTGTTTGCGTGCGCAATATCCGCATCCATGCATGTCTCCGAGACAGGCATGAAAACCTCCTCCCAGCCGCCCTTGTGGTAGCGCCAACCACGCGATTTCAAGATCATTGTGCGCTCCGTTGCATAGGCGACAATGAAGCAATAGACGACATGATGCAGCTGACAACCGTAACCGCAGCCCTGCGAGAGCAGAAAAAAATCAAAAAAAAAAAAAGAAAAAACAAATGAATATACATATGTACATACTCTGAAAAAAAAAACGTTGTAAATCTAAAGACTCTCGCTGTTAAATCAACTACTTTCCGCAGTTGAAATGTGCCCAACTACGCTTCGTTTTTGTTTCAAAGGTACGAGCGTTGTTGATTTAGGTCAATAACGGAGATTGTTGGAAAAAAATTTCACCTAAAAATAAATTTTTGTTTGCATTTTACTCTTCCTCTCCGCCCGGGTCCCAACTGCAAATATGTAGCCCCCGCTTGTTCTCCTATTCTTCTCTCCTTCTTATCATTCACTGGTTGCTATCCTTATTTCTTATTCTGATTTTTCTTCTTTATTTTATATTCTCCTCCGGATCCGAACCATGACATCAACCTGAAATTCTATCCAATCATCACATAGTGGAACATTCAACATTATATTGAATTGTAGTAACCTATTTATAATTCCATTTCCTAAAAAGGAATCCATGAATTATTTGAATCATTGTAAAAACAAAATTTAAAAAAAATTGTTCTCATTACTTTTGTTTACAACGGAAACTGTTGGGTCAAATACTTTTGCCTTTAAATCAACAACGGGGAGAAAATTGTTGCTAAAAATAAACTTTTGTTTGGATTTTTCTCTTCATCTTCTCTCCATCATTATTTTTTTTGTTGGTTTTCTCACAAAAAAATTTTTAAAAGCAAGCAAGTTTTTGAATCAACAACGGCCGTTTTTGAATAAATTGTTGGATCAAAAACTTTGCTGTAAAAACAAATACTTTTGCTGTTGAATCAAAGACGGAGATTCAACAGCCGAAAGTTGTTGGTTTAACTACGAGTATTTTTTTCAGAGCTCTGAAAAAAAAACGTTGTAAATCTAAAGACTCTCGCTGTTAAATCAACTACTTTCCGCAGTTGAAATGTGCCCAACAACGCTTCGTTTTTGTTTCAAAGGTACGAGCGTTGTTGATTTAGGTCAATAACGGAGATTGTTGGAAAAAAATTTCACCTAAAAATAAATTTTTGTTTGCATTTTACTCTTCCTCTCCGCCCGGTTACCAACTGCAAATATGTAGCCCCCGCTTGTTCTCCTATTCTTCTCTCCTTCTTATCATTCACTGGTTGCTATCCTTATTTCTTATTCTGATTTTTCTTCTTTATTTTATATTCTCCTCCGGATCCGAACCATGACATCAACCTGAAATTCTATCCAATCATCACATAGTGGAACATTCAACATTATATTGAATTGTAGTAACCTATTTATAATTCCATTTCCTAAAAAGGAATCCATGAATTACTTGAATCATTGTAAAAACAAAATTTAAAAAAAATTGTTCTCATTAGTTTTGTTTACAACGGAAACTGTTGGGTCAAATACTTTTGCCTTTAAATCAACAACGGGGAGAAAATTGTTGCTAAAAATAAACTTTTGTTTGGATTTTTCTCTTCATCTTCTCTCCATCATTATTTTTTTTGTTGGTTTTCTCACAAAAAAATTTTTAAAAGCAAGCAAGTTTTTGAATCAACAACGGCCGTTTTTGAATAAATTGTTGGATCAAAAACTTTGCTGTAAAAACAAATACTTTTGCTGTTGAATCAAAGACGGAGATTCAACAGCCGAAAGTTGTTGGTTTAACTACGAGTATTTTTTTCAGAGTACATACATAGAAATGAGATTTTACAACTCTAAATCCTACTGCACCCCTAGCGCTCAATGCGCTCTGCTCCACTTACCTTATTCAACTTGCACACCAACTTGCGCGCATTTGCGCAATCCTTGGGATTCTGCAGAAAGTGCAGTCGCCGCTGCATTAAATCGCTCAAATCGCGCGCCTCTTGCTGCCGCCACGCCTCATAGCCATCCACCTGCCGCATTCGCTCCATATCGCTGAGAAGCGAACGTTTGTGTTCAGCGCCCAACAGCAACACTTCATCGATGTCCTGCTGCTTCAGCTCGGCGCCGACTCCGCCTCCGCGTTTGCGCAGCTTGCCCAACTCGCTGCTAAAGTAATTCCACATTTCGCCAATATTTGTTTGTACACGCCGACGCAGCAGCTCATACTCCAGACTTGGCTCGTGCGCGGACGCGCTGCCAGCAGCGCTAATGGGAAATTGCAGATTATTGCGCGTTTGTGGCATTTCGCCACCGTAGGACTCTGCGCCGACATCGTCGCCAGTGCCGCCGGCGCTCATGAAATCCGCAAAGGCGGTATCTTCATTTTGTACGCTTATGGATTTTTGTAAATTTAGCTCGAGTTTTTCGATAAGATGCCGCGCTGACTGCTGGTCGTATTGGTCGCTGTGGAAAATGTAGAGCTTTAGTATACATATGTACCTATATATATATATTATATTATATAATATATGTATATCTATATACATATATAAATGAGTCGTGATTTGTTACGGGCTTAGCTGGTTTAAATGATTCTTTTCGCATTGTTTCCTTTAATACCAGTATAATTTTTAGCAAAAAAAAAAGGATTAGGTTAGGTGATAGTGGCTGTTGGTGCAACACCAACACGCTTAGTCCCAAGGGTTCCATTGTGATACCACGAGCATCTAACAGCATACACGACCAAAAAATTGGATTCAGCGAATCTTAGGGTTAGCCAAATCAAGGTCAGAAACGTGGGGAGATCTCTTAAACCATAGTGCGGAACATTCAAATACTAAATATTTTACAATTCCAAGCACCTTCTCAACTTTGCAGCTTCTACAGAAGTCATTGCAGCATGTCTGACAATAATAATGTGGTCAGTATTTAGTCCAACAACAATAGAGAGCTCCTTCCTCCTTAGAAGAAGTAGCGCTTTGGTACATTTCGCATCCCAAGCTGGACACACGAGTCTTGAATGAATGCAGGTACTAAGTAAGCATTTCCATCTAGCATCCGCTTCTGCGATCAAAATCACCGTAAGGGTGAGCTTGCATGTTACAAGCGGTATACTTAAACCCCTACAAAATGACGAAAGCATAGCGGATATGCCCCGCTTGCAAGTTCGTCTGCTATCTCACTGCCTGGTATCTTACAGTGTCCAGGCACCAACATCAATGTTAGAGAACCCTGCGTATCCATCTCGTCAAGAGGTTTGCGGCAAACCTCAACGGACCAAGAATTTGCAGGTGACAGACCCAAGCGCCTTCGTGCACGAGGACTCCTTTACGAAGTTAGTCCACCGCCACTTGGATAGCAGCAACCTGCGTCTGAAATACGCTACAATGATCTGGAAGGTTAAGGGAGAGTTTTGTAGCTACTTATCTGGGCTACGAAAACACCACTACCCACCTTACAATTTAATTTAGATCCATCGGTATAGATGTGGAGAGCATCCGATGGATCCGGAGGCCCATTGAACCAAAAATCTCTATCCGGTATAAGCAAATCTAACTAACTTCCAGTCGGTGCACAATAGTTCGTCGCACTCGTTGCAGAGATATTTAAGATCTCAGCACGACCACCTACATTTACCTTACATCCCGGAAGTTTTCTTAAGGGCAAGGCGCATTGTTTACACATAAGGTCTCTCGGCAGGACATTAAATAGGGTATACAATGCCGCCTTGCGAGAGCGCGACACCAACACAAATCTATGCACTGCTTCGCACTTTTTGGAATGTATGAAGGATTGAACGCTTTTCAAAGCATCTCCACCACACCAAAACCCTATGCAATAGAATCGGTCTTATCACAGCTGTGTAGAGCCACAGCGTCACTCTGTGTGTCAAACCCCAACTACATATGTACATGCAACGTCGGCTGCTATAGAGGGCAACCATTGCCTTCTTAACACATTTTCCAAGACATCTTCTTGTCAAAATGCCTACTCATAAGCACTAAATGATTTTTGCATTGGCAATTAAGCATTTTTGCTTTATCTACATATTTTGTTGGTTCTTTTTTTCTTTCTTACTTTTGTTGACAGCCGCGGCACGCTTAAATACATAATTTTCCACGCAATTAGCCGCGCATTCAAAGCGTGTAAAATGTTTTACAGTTGGTAAGCACTTGTTGCTTGCTTTAAATACACTTACGGTAACTTGCACACTTGGCTCTCCCCTTCCCCCTATCTATGTATGCCATCGCTCTCGTCAGGAGCGGATTTACATAGGGGCAACATGGGCAGCTGCCCAGGGCGCCGTTTCAATAGGGGCGCCAAAACTAAGACAAGGAAAAATTTTTTTTTTATTTGTCAAAAAGTTTTTTTTAATATTACGAGTACAACAAGAATGAAAGATTTTTTCAATTTTTTACAGAGAAAAAATTAATCAAAGTACATTTCAGAACATTGGTACAGTTCTTAACCTTCGCCCCAGAGGGACTTAAATATCGCTCATTTGCTACATTTGCACTTTTCAAAATACACAACTTTTCAGGAAGGGAAATTTTGAGATTCAACCGCCATATGGTGCGCAAGTAAATGCAACATTTGGTTTGTATCTGAAGCGCTTAGTTTTCAAAAAATCATAAAGAATTTTTTACTCAACATGAAGTATGATGTAACTAACTACGTTTTTGGATTTATGCCGGTCTTGCAGCAAATGAGCGATATGTAAGCACTAAGTTTTAGTAGCTTGTGTGCAGTAAATGACGTGAAAGATTCAAATTTAATTGAAATTTCAAATTTAAAATCAAGTAGGCATTGAAGTATTTTTTCGGGGAAATGCGCGAGCTCACTTTTTCAAAGGAAACTAAGATCTGAATATTTTCTGTTTCTGGTTAATTTGAATAGTTCGCGCCTCTATACAATGCGCTGCGTACATTTTATGTAATCTTAAAAGTCTTTCCGAGTTAAAAACATCAAAAAAGTGTCAGTGAATTAATGTTTTTGTGAAAAATAGAAGAATGAGTGCAAATATGAAAAAGTTAAGCGGCCCAGCAAACAAAAAACGTGCAGCCGAGAAAGTGCAGAAAGACAAAGATTTACTGTCGAAAACCCCTAAACTTGATTGTTTTTTTTTTTTTTTTTCAAACTCCTCGAAAACAAAATGACTCCGTTGTTGATCATAACCAAAAAGGTAAAAATGCATAAGTCAATTGATCGACAGCTAGGTTAGCCAGGTAGATTCTGGGCCAGAAAGCCAGATTTCGCTACCTGGGAGGCACCCTACTGTCAAAAATTGTGAGTTTAGTTTCAGGACGAAACATTTTCACTATAAAATTGTTTTTCAGATTCGTATTATGAACTGCAATTTAATGATATTGCGAAATCTGTGCCACCTAATAATGAGGGTTTAAGGATCATTTTGAAGGTTAGAAAATGGAAAAAAATTTGGTACCTATATAAGAATCGAATCAAATTTTTTCAATCCGTAAAATATATCAGTAATGAAATTTCACCACACGAAGGCAAGTACGGTTTTTTTTGGAAATATTGGGGCGCGGCTTGATTTGTTTGCCCAGGGCGCTTCTAGAGGTAAATCCGCCCCTGGCTCTCGTATCACTAAACGTCCATGCATTAATCAACGCGCTTTTGACATTACAAGCCGACAACGCTTGTAATCTTTCTTGTTTGTGCACATAAACGTATGTACATATGACGGCCGCAAAATGACAGCTGAGCTGCCGCAATCGACGACTGCGGACACTTTCAGTTATCTTTATTGTTTTTGAACACACTCAGAGAAAAGTTCCGGGCTAAAATCAAGCTATGTCGTACTTGTTTTAAGAACTATTGAAATTAAGGAAAAATATATAAAATTTAAGTTTTTCCAATCTTCAAACCAGAATTGCATTCTTGAAGAAAGATAAAAATCTTTTTGAAGAATAATATTCTCGATTCAAGAATGAAATTCTTAATTTAAGAATACCATACATATGTATGTACATATAATTTTGAAGTCGTTGCTTTTCTTGTTCAAATGAAACATTTTTTTAACAAAAAAAAAAGAAAAATTTAAATACATACGATGTACAAGATGGAAAATAAAAAAAAATCAATTTACACTGCTTTGAAGTGGCGCTCATGGCAGTGGAGGGGACTCCAACGCCATCATCTCCTAAGAGGATTTGCAGTTTTGCGGCGTAAACTTTTGTGTGCTTGGCTCCAATGGTCATGGCAGCTTAAATCGTACACCAGACAATGAAATCTTCGAAGTATCAATGGTTTATATGTATGTATGTATATCTTGTACTGAGCCTGTTGCCATTATTGATATCTTTTGGAATTCCTTTAAGGGTTTACAATCGGCACAAGAACTATCGGGCATGGATCTATTATCGGCCACTTTCCATCAAATGAAGAAACCCAAACAAAAATTGCTCATTCCATTATGGTTTTAATTCAGGCATTTATTTGGAGCCGATTGCACACAAGCCTACGTGTCATGCGCATTGGGCATCAATCAAATTGGTGTGTTTGGTTCTGTGATGAAATTTGGACGCCTCTCAAGTATCATACTCGACGCTGTTGTGAATTTCACTTGAATCACTATCGAGCTGTTCTGGCGGCCGCACAGTGCTTCGTCTCAATATAGTGAATCGGCAAAATTAGGGGAGTAATCGCAGAACGATGAAATTTTGTGTACAGGCATAAAATAATAGAGATAAGAAAAAAACGAAGTTTTGGCCAAATCGATACAAGGACATGACTACCTCCCATATATCCTTGATTTTAAAGTTGTGATTTCAACTTCAATTTCAAACAGAATGACATCAAATTTGGCATATCTTTATAGAATTATGCTTTTAAACTAGGTTATAACTTTCGTTCTTTTATGTGAAAGGATATAAGTACCTCCCATATATCCTTAATTTTAAAATTGTGATTTCAACTTCAATTTCAAACAGAATGAAATGAATTTTAGTGTATGTTTGTAGAATTATGTTTTTAAACTAGGTGAGAAGTTTCGTCCTTTTCAGTGCAAGGACATGACTACCTCCCATATATCCTTTTTTACAAAAAGTAATTTTTGGATTAACATGTAATCACAATACATTAAAAACGAACTATAACATATATATTTATCCTTTTAGAATCAAGGATGGACTACTCCCGTTAGTTATTGCAAAAAATGGTTCTAAAGAAAATTACTCTTAAATTTGTTCAGAAAATATGTTCGTTGTTATAGTTTAATGCATTATTTTATTGCAGAATATCAATATGATTTTGGCACATATCAAATTGTAACTTTTAAAAGCGCAATATTATTAGAGTTAACACAGAAATACTTTTTTATTATAAAATTTTTCGATGTAAAAATAAAATTTTTGGGATGTTAAATAAAGTACTAAATTAGCGATTTCCGGCATAATTTTTGAAACTTTTTCTTTTTTGGTAGCAAGACCTCCTAGCATAGAATCGCAAATTAAAATAAAAAAAAAGTCGTTTTTTCTTGTTTTTTTTTTAAATTTTGTCAAATTTTGTAAAATTTTATGTGTCTCACCTAAAAAAGTTAGTATTACATGTATGTTTTTTTGTAAGTATTTGTCACATATTAATAAAAACTGTATGTTTTAGCATAATTAGGCTAATTTCCTATAGCATGAGAGAAAAAGTAACTACATACATTAATTTTGCTAAATTTTTTCCATACCATATATATAAGGTTCTGCAGAATTTTTAAAAATTTTAAAAATATGGCCTTACAAAATCGTACAATTTCTACATTTCCGGCAAAAAACAATGCAATTTTTTTACAGATTCTACTAGAACACTTCAAAGTTAACCAAATTCGCTAATAAAAAAATAGTCGTTCTTTTTTATTTTTTTGTTTGACTCTATCAAACTTTAGTAATTTTTTGAACTCCAATAAAACAGTCGCAAATGTTTCGATGGAACTAGTCACCTTTCTGAAATAAATCATTTATCAAAAGTTATTTCAGCTATTAGGGCATATAATGGTAAGCAAATGTGGCAAGTTTCAGAGTAATACGATTTAAAATGAATTTTTGGCAATTTTTTTTTGTAACACACTAAAAATCGTATTACCTTAAAACAGTTTTGCCTCAAAATTGTACTGATTTTAGCGACCTCTGTTGGCAACAAAAGCATGAGATTTTAAATTCTACTTATATATTTATTCCAGGTGATATGTTAGCTTCACAAAAATATATATTACTTGAATAAATTACGCAGTTTATTTTATCTTAATTTTGTCTATGGGACGAAGCACTGTGGGCCGAGTCCAGAGATTCCAGTCATCTTCTATGCGATGTCTGGACTATGGGCGTTGGTGATGCTGTGTGGCAAACACAAATCAATGGGTTGTATGGTCTGTTGTTCAGACGCAAAAAGAAGCGGCATTCTCATGAGAAATCTCGGATATTTTAGGAATTTGAGTTCATCAAATCAGCATAAAATAATACACATATGTATAACAAAGTTAACATCCTAATAGTTTTATATCTTTCGATTGCTAAATGAATTGTATATTATATATATTATTATATATATACGTATGTATGTACATATGCAAATTTCTGAAAATAAAATACAATTCATTGAAATAACCACTTTATTTTTTTTATTTTGTGAGGTGGGTTAAATTATTTCGAATTTTGAATTTCGAAAAAGTGGAAAATCAAGAATAAATATTCTTAAAACAAAGTTGAACATTCTTCAAATAAGATTTTACATTCTGAAATCAATCATGGACAATGCTGGAAATAAGTTTATATAAGCTTGTTATTCTCAAAAAATATCGCCCTAAAAATAAGAATATATTCTTGGTTTTAGTATTTTCGAGCTTAACAGACTTTCATAACGTTTTGGGCTTGATTCAAGCCCGCTATACTGAAATTTAGCTTGCTTTTTCTCTGAGTGCAGTAATCACAAAACGAAAATTTATGCATTTATGCAACACAACAAGCGACTGTGTCTGTGCTGGGGGATGGGTGGGAGGGGAAGAAGAAGAGGGCAATGCATTTTACACATAATAGGCGCGTGGGCGTTGCTGAAATGCAAAGCGTGCGATTGCATTTAAAATGTCATTATTAACGCCGCGAATAACGGACGGCTTTGCTAGTGATTTGACAAGCGAATTGTCGCTGATGGATGTGGATGAACTGTAGTAGATAAAGAAATGGCTGACGAATGTGAAATCTTGCGTTGGGCAGTTCATGCCCAGAAAGTATTTCTATCGAACCCCGCCAAGGACAGAAGAAAAGGGAGACCTCCACTGCTTTGGAAAGATCAGGTGCAGAGTGACTCGTCCTCCCCTGGTATTTTCAATTAGCGCCAGCTAGCACGAAATCAAAACTCAGCTCTCAGTACAGCCACGCGTAATCTCCTGATGGCGCCGGAACACCAGCTGCACCATGAGGCACAGTTACTCCGAGTCGGAGTCGGTGTTACCTCAGGGGACATCCTAATATAGCCAGCCGCTGCAACCAGAACCTCCCCCTGTCACGTCAGCAGCTATCTACTCGACCTCTCCACAGAGGTTAAAAAATATAGGTATAAAACAAACGCTAGACCCAATGGCTTATAGGCAGGCCCTAAAGGAAATTCATAGCGAAATCATCAACATCTTCGTTTCAGTCCATCCTTCATATCGTCGTACCATACGAAAACTAACATATTTAAAATTTCTGGCGAAAGCTATCAATAAAAAAATTCTGTACGAAAAGTAGAACATTTGACTTTTGGCCGACAAAAAGTAATAAAATCGAGTTTTGGCTGACGAAAAGTAATAAAATCGACTTTTGGCTGACGAAAAGTATCAGTAATTATATACTGTTTTTACATTAAAATTGTTGTTGTTTAAACGAAATTGATAGTTTTCGTCAGCCAAAAGTGGATTTTATTACTTTTCGTCAGCCAAAACTCGATTTTATTACTTTTCGTCGGCCAAAACTTGAACTTTTTACTTTTCGTCAGCCACAAAAAATCTGATGTTAGTTTTCGTATGGTACGACGATATAGAATATTGAAAGACCAACCATCCCCCACAGCAGAAGAAGAATTGGAGCTGCCGAGGGAAATCCACGGCAACCTCGCGCAACTACGATCAGGCTACTGCAGCCGTCTCAACTCATATAGGGCCAACTCACTTAACCCACCCCCATCCCCCCTTTCACTCTGGACTATCCCAAAAAACGCTATTTACATAAAAATCATACTTTTGTTTTTCTTGTGTATTTTATATGTAACTCACCTCGACAACTTCTCGATCATCTGTCGCAGCTCCTCATTACGTTGCTTTGATAATTCCAGCAGCTGCATTGCCTGATTGATGCGTCGCGACGTTAGCGCATCAGCGTCGCCGGCATTCGGTTGCGTATTCAATTTATTAACGAATACGTAAACGAGCAACGCCCAGGTGAGTATAAAAATGATGAGAACGCGTATCCATGAATTTGATGCCGTACCGAAAAATGGACGAATTACCGACATCTGTGATTGAGTGTGGAGATTTTTGGCTTTTGGGGATTAAGTTTTTGTTCTGTTAGCTGAACTTTGTTGTGGTTGTTTTTTTTTTTTGTTTGTTTTGCTATAAACGAAACTCGCTAGATATGTTGATTTATCGATTTTTTGTGTGTTTTCGTTAACGTTATGCACACATTTTTAATGCGAAATTTCAACATTAATGGAATGCATTGGATATTGTGCACTGAGTTTATTTGGCATCACTGGTATTTCTTCTTAGATGCATCATCATTGAGAGCGAAAGTGGTATGTATGTATGTACATACACATATATGTAGTTTGGATATGGTGGGAAGAGCTGTTGGTAAATAAAATAGGACCTAATAATAATAAATAACAAAGAATCATAAAATTGTATGAAAAGGCATCTCAAAGGACCTTAACCCCTCACGGAGGCAAAGCAAAAAATATAAAAGTTCATTTCAAAGCAAAAATAATTAGGTACTTAAGTAAGCACTCAGTGTGGCTTATAGTATTTTGCCTTCCCCTCCTCCACATGCAGTGTAATAACAAAAAAAAAAACTCACTAAAGCAGATTAAGTTAGGCCCCACTAGCTGTTATGCTCTCCATGAATATGCCTCCCTTGTATGTACATAGGTACATATTTTTGTATGTAGATATGTACATATCGACCCTTTGTGCGACTTTATCGTAACGGACAAAAGCAAATTTTACAGGAGAGCATTTTTTTCGTTTTTTTACTACTTTTTATTGGAATTTGGACACGAAATTGAACAAGTGATTAGGTAATTAATTAATATACTGAACCTGATAATTTTTCTCTTGAAAAAATGTGCAGTTTGCGAAAAAATCATAATTTTGTCCCTTACGATAATTTTCGCTCTCAATTTTTTATGAGTTTGTTTGAATAAATGTCCCTTACGATAATATTTAAAAAAGAGTTTGTATGAAAAATTCAAATTTTTTATTCCATAATTTTGTGTTTTTAATGATGGGATAATGGTAATATAGTGAGTATTGTACTCGTCTTCCATTCTAAAGTTTCCAAGTTCGATTTCCGGCAGACCAGGGACCGATATATTGGGAAAATTGGTTTTTATAATATGTAAGATTGTTGGAAATTTGGTAAATAAGTAGATTATTTCCTGCATTGTGACGGAGCAATGGAACGAGTGTGGGGAGTAAGAGAAAGGAGAGAGGTAAATGAGCAGGGAGAAGGAGAGGTAAATCGAAATATAAACTTCTACATTATTCCGATAAATCAATGATTGGACAGAGCAACATCTGTCGGCGTTTCTAGTCTACAATATAAAACTACGCATCGAACGCGAATTTGAACCAGCGACTCCCAATCAGTAAATGTCAGAAAACCCTCCAAAAACAAATTACATTAGCAGATGTCGTTTAAAGGCGCCACAAGAACAGAGAATAATATTGCTTTTTTTTCTAAATAGGTAAGTATTTTTAATAGCTAGTTTTCATTATTTTACATGCAAGTGGGGCATTCTGTTATTTCCATAAATTACTAGAACCTGGGTGGTCGAGCTAAGACATAATTCTTTGCCTTAGAAAGTATTCTATTTCCCCGTATAGAAATATACAAATATCTAATCAAGTAAATGAGCCAAAAATAGATGTATAAAATTTCATTCAACTCAGTCAAACCGTTTTCGCGATAGTTTACAAAGGAATTAATGAAATTAGGTTATTTAGAAATCCCACTGAGTAATATTTTAATTGAAATACGTCGTAAAATACCATTCATTTGATGCCCATATTAGCACATCTAATTTTTTTTAGTTCCAAAAAGGTGGCAGCGTTGTAAAAACATCCCCAGGGGCAGCACGTGGATAGAATATCTTAAAATTAGGCATACTATCTGTAAAACGAATTTCATCCAAATCGGTTCAGCCCTTCCCGAGATAGTAGTGGATATAGAAATATATAAATAAACTACAGTAAAACCCGGTTTAGTACCTCCCCGCTTTAGCACCTAACCCGTTTTAGTACCCAACATCTGCGGACACTATGGCTTTTGTAAAAAATATCGAACAAATTTACCCTTTTAAGTACCTCCCCGCTTAAATACTCAACCCGCCTAAGTACCATAATTTGTGGTGCATTAAATAAAATTTTGCGTACGTTTTCCCCCGGTTAAGTACCTTTCTGAATACAATTGCTTTTTCAAGCGGCAACTAATTATAATCGATTGTTTATTTATACCATTACTAATTTATCGAAAATCAAGATAAGTATATACATATGTATAAAATAAAGATTCGTAAAAA
Organism: Urophora cardui; assembly: GCA_960531455.1. NCBI lineage: Eukaryota > Metazoa > Arthropoda > Insecta > Diptera > Tephritidae > Urophora > Urophora cardui. Next base: position 3,664,330 of record OY482671.1, on the reverse strand, counting down.
CAAATAGCGTATATGCAATATGAAATACGTTTTAATTAATATGTAATCAAAATATCAAAATAGTTGTTGAATTTTTTTCCATTTACCCAACAATTAAAAATTGAATTAAAAATAAAAATTTCGTGCTAAGCACTAAAAACTCTTTCAAGTAAAATTGTTAACGTTGTTTGGTATATACATAAAATAAATACCAACAACAATGTTCATTGCGAACTTCCTACAACAAAAATTCAGCACGTTTGTGGAGAATATATGCAAAAGCATATACACACTAACGTTAATGTTGAAAATGAAAAAGGCAAAAGTGGGGAAAATCCAACAGCTTGCACAGAGTCTCAATGGCCGAGTGTGTTTATCCGTTGGGTCATTGCGGCTGAAGTTGGAATGGACTCGGGTTCAATCCCCGGTGCATCCACTTCCGAAAAGAGTGCTGATGATCGAAAATGGTTTTTCGTGAAATAGCTATACACTCAACCTTCGCTGTAAATAGTTGTTGAATTTTTTTTTTTCCACTTACCCCAACAATTAAAAATTGAATTAAAAATAAAAAATTTCGTGCTAAGCACTAAAAACTCTTTCAAGCAAAATATCTTTTGTTGAATAAATTTTTTGTTTGTGTTTAAATAAGTTATTTTCAATATTCTTAAAATTATTAAATGTTTAACTACCCAACAGAAGGTACTAAAACGGGGTTGTTTAAGTGCCCAACTTGAGGTACTAAAGCGGGTTCTTATAAAAACACAACCCGCTTTTGAGGTACAAATTCCTGTCAATTTTAGGCAAGGTACTTATGCGGGTTTTACTGTAATATACATACAAATATACATTCAAGAAAAACTCGTTTAAGGTTATAAGATAATCCAAACATAATCATGGTACCATGGCTACATTACGCTTACAGTCCCCTTCATATTCTATTTTAAATTTCAGAATAAAAAGTACATAAAATTACTTGCTAGCTATATTCAAAATATTTTTTATATGGGCGATACGATAAATTCGAGCTCAAGAAAAAAGTGTGGATTGTCCCTTACGATAAAAAATAAAGCCAATTTTTGGCACAACTATAAGGATTTCAGCTATAATATTTTACCAGGTGATGCGCTGACAGATGTAGATTAAGCTTGCATCAAAAAGTGAAATTCCAGAAAATGACCGTTACGATAAAATCGCGCAAAGGGTCGATATATATGTACATATGTAAATACATATTACCTATGCTAAAATTCTGCTGAGTGGCATTGGAACGTCTATGGAGTGTTCTGCTCCAGGACTTGCACCCTTCTCTGCCAGCTTATCAGCTTTCTCATTACCGTCTATCCCCCTGTGTCATGGGATCCAGTATAAATAGACATTACAGAAAGGCACTACAGTGATCAGGCAGCCTCATACTAGCACCTGGCTTAGACTAGTAAAATTTTGCTAAGTTGTAGGGGACGTCCTAGGCAGGCTATCGGCCGAAGTTTGCGGCTGCGTCGTTGAGTATATGAGTACCAATGTACATAGATAGTACATACAAACATACGTACAATAATAATAAGGATAATTAAAGCCCTCAAGTGTATAATTAACCCCGTTTCATTAGTTCATCACTATCGCACTTTAAATCAATAAACGCAAAATGGCGCTACATACACACATACCGACCCCTTTGCGCGATTTTATCGTAAGGGTAATTTTCTGGAATTTCACTTTTTGATGCAAGTTTAATCTACATCCGTCAGCGCATCACCTGGTAAAATATTATAGCTGAAATCCTTATAGTTGTGCCAAAAATTGGATTTATTTTTTATCGTAAGGGACAATCTACACTTTTTTCTTGAGCTCGAATTTATCGTATCGCCCATATAAAAAATATTTTGAATATAGCTAGCAAGTAATTTTATGTACTATTTATTTTGAAAATTAAAATAGAATATGAATGGGATTGTAAGCGTAATGTAGCCATGGTACCGTGATTAAGTTTGGATTATCTTATACCCTTAAACGAGTTATTCTTGTATGCATATTTGTATGTACATATATTAGTTTATTTATATATGTACTAGCTGACCCGGCAAACTTCGTTCTGCCCAAAATAGATATTTTTATTAATTTCATTTCAAAAATTGTTATTACACCGGTATTGTTTTTAATAGAAAATTAACGATTTTTCACTACTTCATTCTGTATATAACTTCAAAAATATATCATTTTAGTATTCAGTTTAAGGCTGCACGATACACAAAATTTTTAGTTTTCTGTTCCGGATATTTATTTTCACTGAGTATTGGCTTTTTGAACCAAGTAAGTAAGAGTATTGATACGTATAGTATACCTCCATAATGGTTTTCAGGCCCTTCCTCCAACCCTTTTAGATATATTCAGCCTCAATAGTTTAGTACGTGTAGGAGGTGCAATGCCCCATTTTTCGATAAATCTTTTCTTTTTTTGGGTGAACATGGTATTGATATCGTATATCTGCATAGTGATTTCTATGTACATGCCATGAACGCTTTTAGGGATATTTAGCCTTAAAAATTAAGAACGGGAAGTGCCACGCCCCTTTTCCCAAAACTACTGTTTTTTTCATAAGCATGCTATTGATATCGTTAATCTCCTGATAAATTTTCAGGTCCCAACCTTAAACGCTTTTATAGATATTCAGCTTGAAAAATTAAGTTTGTATGGGAGGTGCCACGCCCCCTTTTCCGATAACCTACACTTTTATGCGCAAAAATTGTTTTGATGTCATATAGTTCTGTACCAATTTCTAGGTCCCTGACTTAAATCCTTTTAAAGATATTCAGCTAAAAAAATTAAGCGTTGTTTGGAGGAGCCACGCCCCCTTTTCGTATAACTCCTATTATTTTGCGTTAATATGGAATTGTTATCCTTTATCTCCACACCAATTTCCAAGTCCCTAGCGTAAACAATTTTAGAGATATTCAGCATGAAAAATTAAGTTTGTATGGGAGGTGCCACGCCCTTTTTCCGATAACCCCCACTTATATGCGTGGAAATGGTTTTGATATCATTTATCTCTATACCAATTTTCAGCTCCCTACCTTGAACTGTTTTAGAGATAATCAGCTTTCAAAATTAAGGTTGTATGGGAGGTGCCGCGCCCCCTTTTCTGATAACCCCCACTTTTCTGAGTGAGAAGGGTTTTAATATTACCTACCTCTATACCAATTTTAAGCTCCCTACCTTAAACTGTTTTAGAGATAATCAGCTTTAAAAATTAAGGTTGTATGGGAGGTGCCACGTCCCTTTTTCCGATAACCCCCACTTATATGCGTCGAAATGGTTTTGATATCATTTATCTCTATACCAATTTTCAGCTCCCTACCTTGAACTGTTTTAGAGATAATCAGCTTTCAAAATTAAGGTTGTATGGGAGGTGCCACGCCCCCTTTTCTGATAACCCCCACTTTTCTGAGTGAGAAGGGTTTTAATATTACCTACCTCTATACCAATTTTCAGCTCCCTATCTTAAACTGTTTTAGAGATAATCAGCTTTAAAAAATAAGGTTGTATGGGAGGTGCCACGCCCCCTTTTCTGATAACCCCCACTTTTCTGAGTGAGAAGGGTTTTGATATCACCTACCTCTATACCAATTTTCAGCTCCCTACCTTGAACTGTTTTAGAGATAATCAGCTTTAAAAATTAAGGTTGTATGGGAGGTGCCACGCCCCCCTAACATTTTTAAATTTTTTCTTCGACTAAACCTTCGCGAAGTAACAACAAACAAACCCCCCTAAGGAAGTATTTGATTTGGTTCAGCCGTTTTCAAGTTTTAGCGTTTCAATTAAATACCAAATCATTTTTATATATATAGATGTATTTCTATATCCACTACTATCTCGGGAACGGCTGAACCGATTTGGATGAAATTCGTTCGTTATTGGAACTAAAAAAATTAGATGTGCTAATATGGGCATCAAATAAATGGTATTTTACGACGTATTTCTATTAAAATATTGCTCAGTGGGATTTCTACATAACCTAATTTTATTAATTGCTTTGTAAACTATCGCGAAAACGGTTTGACTGAGTTGAATGAAATTTTATACATCCATTTTTGGCTCATTTACTTGATAGTAATTTAGGGAAATAAGAGAATGCCCCACTTGCATGTAAAATAATGAAAACTAGCGATTAAAAATAGTTACTTATTTAGAAAAAGTAGCAATAGTATTCTCTGTTCTTGAGGTGCTTTTAAATGGCATCTGCTAATGTAATTTGTTTTTGGAGGGTTTTCTGACATTTAGTGATTGGGAGTCGCGGGTTCAAATTCACGTTCGATGTGCAGTTTTATATTTTAGACTAGAAACGCCGACAGATGTTGCTCTATCCAACCATTGATTTATCGGAATAATGTAAAATTTTTATATTTCCATTTACCTCTCCTTCTCCCTGGTCATTTACCTCTCCCCCTTTCTCTTACTCCCAACACTCGTTCCATTGCTCCGTCATATATTCAGGAAATAATCTACCTATTTACCAAATTTCCAACAAACTTATATATTAGCCGCTTTCGATTCACAATTTCTCTGTTGGTTATAAATTTCCTTCTGTCAAATTTCTATGTGAATGATAGCGAGCAGAGGGAAATTTTTATCGACCAGTTAGCGAGTATGGCTACTACTCATTATGGATTCAAACATTTTTGTTCGATCCGACCTCGCTTGTGTGATGGCGAATCGAAAACGACAATTATAAAAACGAACGTGGAAACTTTAGAATGGAAGACGAGTACACTACTCACTATATTACCATTACCCCATCATTAAAAACACAAAAGTATGGAATAAAACACTTGTATTTGTCATAAAACACTTTTTTTTTAATAGCCGCTTTCGATTCACAATTTCTCTGCTGGCTATAAATTTCCTTCTGTCAAATTTATATGTGAATGCTAGCGAGCAGAGGGAAATTTTTATCGACTAGTTAGCGAGTATGGCTACTACTCATTATGGGTTCGAACATTTTTGTTCGATCCGACCTCGCTTGTGTGATGGCGAATCGAAAACGACAAATATTATCGTAAGGGACATTTATTCAAACAAGCTCATAAAAAATTGAGAGCGAAAATGATCGTAAAGGACAAAATTATAATTTTTTCGCAAACTGCACATTTTTTCAAGAAAAAAATTATCAGGTTTAGTATTAATCAATTATGTACCTATTCGCATGTTCAATTTCGTTTCAAAATAAAACTAAAAAGTAGTAAAAAACGAAAAAATGCTCTCCTGTAAAATCTGCTTTTGTCCCTTACGATAGAGTCGCACAAAGGGGTGGATATGATGGACCAGGCCGATAAGGCATGAAAACAAACGCAGGACTATAAGGTTTCCAAAATTATGTGTAAATCGTATAATCCGAAGCTAACAAAATGGTTGCTATTCCTGAAAAGCGATGAATGTACCAAATTTATCATCGGGCTCCTCACAGGACACTGTCTTTTAGCATCACATGCATTCAACATGGGACTAGTTAGTGAAAATTAATGCAGCGGATGCGAATTGCATGAAGAGAGGGTATAAGATGGTAGTCGTATTTATCGATTTCGAATCGATATTCAAAATAGGGCTAAAGAAACTATTGGTATTTACCGAAGGGACGGGGTTGTCTTCAGTCTAAGTCCAGGCTTTTAATGTAGAGATATTCATGTTTGAGAACTTTTCTGATAACACTACGGACTCACTCAGCCTATGTGAGGTCGTTAACGGCCAGGCAATCTAACCTAACATAAGCCTGATACATTATACTAAAGCCACGCCGTACATATGTATATACATGTATGTATGTAACTAAATCAAGAAACAACCAATCTAAATTTAATTTTTTTACATATCATATATATTATTTCTAATTGGGTTTTTTGTAAATATCCCTTTTTCTGTTCACATAATTTACCAAAATTAATACGTAAGGCATCGTTTTAAAGGTATAAATTAGCTATGCATGTGAAACGGTGTTTTATTCGGCGTGGTACTTTTTTTAATAGTATTTTGCAAGAATAAAATGTTTAAATTTAAACTAAAAGATTTGCACCTAAAACTATTCCTTCAGAATTTTTTTATTCTAACAAGAGTGCAGAGTTAAATGCAAATTTCAAATTTAGATGTCGCTCCAGTTGAACAGTCGTATATATTTTAAAACACTTTTATAAGCTTCAGCTGTATGTTTGTATGTAAACATCACATTATTTTAGGGTTTTCAGCATGAGTTGGGCTTATTTCTACACAGCTGTACGTAGTACAATATATGTATATGTATTTATACTTTTGATCAAATAACGGTTGTACGTCAGACCATAAAATAATTCAGATATATATGAACTTACATAAATCAAAACGATCAGGATGAAAAAAAATTGATTGAACGGTCGGCCGTACATAATCTAACTGCCGCAAAAATAGAAATATTTTAATGAAAATTTTCAAAGATTTATAAGTCAAAACTCATGAACTGTAGCAGATAAATCTATTAAGCTTCGGCCACTGATTTGCTTGCCAAGGCAAACGTGTGGAAAAAAAATTACCCAAGTCGGCAGAGACCACATACATATATATAAAATTATAGTTTTTTAAAATAGGCGTGTTTTGTTGTTTTTTGCGCAAGATGCGCACGGGTCCATCTAGTTAGGTATTTAATACAAATTCATATTAAATACATACATATGTATGTGAAAAATATAAATACTTTTGTTGCAATCGCCCTGCAAAAAATGCGACTAATCCGGGATACATCCGGGATCACTCGCAAAGGAGCATGCGACTACTCCCTTTTTGTATCTCTTTATATGGAATGAAGTGTTCCTTTTTGTTTGAGCATGTCCTATGGAGAGACTAATTGTACCCTTTTATACCTGAACGTGTACGAAAGTAGAGAACTCCACGTTGATGCCAATTGGATACCAAATGGAAGTTGTACCCTTTTATACTTGAACGTGTACGAATGTAGAGAACTCCACTTTGATGCCAATAGGATATCTGAATTGCAAAAAAAAAATGCAATTACAAAAGCATATTGCAAAATTCGTTTATAACGTTTTGAGTAAAATTGTCAACAATTACTCTACATTTTTACCGTTCCGAGTAGAATTGGGAGTAATTGTAGCCAAGTGTACCCGAAAGAGAGTTGTCCGGGACAAATCTCTTTCGAGACTAATCGCACAATTTTTTGCAGGGCGACGACCTACCTACATATGTACATACATACATACATATGTTTAAATAGTGTGTAGAAAGCGTATCAAGAATAATCAACTCAATCTATCGTAATTTTTGCTTATTCTGCTTTTTTCCATGCCACCTCAACTGAAAATACATATGAACATACCTACCCAACAGACCAGGATGTAAGCGAAATGTAATAGGACTTGGGAACAAGCTTATAACAATTGTCCATTTTAAGCTTATTGCAATACAGTTTTTATAAGCTTAATTGTAAGCTTATTCACAAGCATGATTGTAATAATTGAGGAACACTTACTTAAAAACTTGATAATAGTATTACAATAAGCTTACATTACACTTGCAATGAAAGCTTAAAAAACTATTAATAATAACATTGTTTTAAGCTTGCTGTAAAATTTTTTTAGGTTTTGGTTTTACAATGATTCATACAATTCATTGATTTCTTTTTCGAAAAGGGAAGTATAAAAGCCTCAATAAAATTCAATATAATGTTGAATGTCCCACTATATGATACCGTTGGATTGAATTTCAGGTTGATGTTATGGTTCGAAACAGGAGGAGAATATAAAATAAAGAACATTGCAGTAAAGTTGAAGAAGGAAATAAAATGAAAAGAAATATGCAAATAAAAATATATTTTTTTATTTTTTCTTCTATTTATACATACAATTATATTTATAAGCTTACAACAAGCTTTCACAAGTAATATTTTTCTACAATTACATTTGTAAGCTTATAAAAAGGGTGCCGTTTTGATTTTTCTACAATTGTTCTTAAGTCTTTCTCAATACTTTACACAAGCATTCCTCAAGCTTAACGCTTATATTTGTAAGCTTGTTATAATATTATTCTCAAGCCTTTTGGTTTATTGGGTATATATGTACATACATATGTATGTAGATGATTTTGTCACTTAAACGCCGGACAACACTTAAATTTTAATTCGGTTATTAACCGTCCCACATTTTTTATTCATTTGCTTTTATAGCTTATTTTTAGTAATTTATGTATGAACATAGATATGTATGTATAGTATGTACCTATGTATGTATGTATACATACCCACCAAAAAATCTAAGCCTTATTTAAGAATTAAAACAGCAGATTTGAAGGCATAGGAAAAAAGGCCTGAAAATTATAAGGGTAGCAAATTTGTATGGCGTAAGGCTTAAAATAAGGCTGATTTAACTGTGTTGATGTCATCAGGCCATAAGAAGTACTCTCTCTCGCTGAGATCACACCTCATTCCATAGACTAATCCGCCATGCGAAATAAGGCCTATATAAGTATTAGAGAGTTAGGAGCAGACAGAGTGACCGCATAACAGAAGCAGCGCTGTCAGCGTACTCCTTTTTAAACGGTTTTATTTAGCTCACCCCGTTTGTTTTATTTATTCTTGGGTCAAATTTAGTAATTCAAATTTCACCCTCTTCCTGTCAACCGATTAATCTGAAATTTTGTACGCATGTATAACCCCGATGACAATGCAATATTATGGAAAAAAAAATCCGATAGGTGGCGCGTGGGTCGCTATATTTACAAAAATCGCATTTATGGTCCGATTTGGCTGAAATTCGGAACATGTATTACTACCTTGAAAAGAAATATTTTCTTAAAAAAAAAATTCCGCTAGGTGGCGCGTGGGTCGCTATATTTACAAAAATCGCATTTATGGTCCGATTTGGCTGAAATTCGGAACATGTATTACTACCTTGAAAGGAAATATTTTCCTAAAAAAACTTCCGATAGGTGGCGAGTGGGTCGCTATATTTACAAAAATCGCATTTATGGTCCGATTTGGCTGAAGTTCGGAACATGTATTACTACCTTGAAAAGAAATATTTTCTTAAAAAAAAATTCCGCTAGGTGGAGCTGAGATCGGGGTAATTAAAACTGAAAATCCTAATTAAGGAGCGATTTGGCTGATATTTAGCATGTGCATTACTTAAATAATTTACAAATGTTTAAAAAAAAATTGGAGCCGCTAGGTGGCGCGTGAGTCGCTCTATTTAAATAAAAATAGGTAAACCTAAATCTAGAAAATAAAAATAGGTAAAAAAAACTTTTAAAGTTAAACGGTTTTATGTTATACATACATTGCAATGTTTGAGATAAATGTACTAAAAACCAAAAAATAATAAAATAGATACAGTCGTGGGAATTATAAACATTTGCATAGACTAGACTAAAATAAAACCGGGGGGCACGTCAATTGTCTACAAATTATCGACTTAATGTGCGATAGAAGAATCGTTTAATTCGTCGTTAGGCAGTTGGCCCGCAGACGGTGAGGAAATTACTTACTATTTTCTTGCTCATGGAAATTCCAATAGTTATACACTCTATGTTAATAAAAGAGATGTTTCAACTAGTTTATCGTTGGACATTCACACGAGGAATCGTTTCACTGCTCGTAGTTTGTCTTTAATCGACAAAACATATGATAAAAGTACTACTCGCTCACCACTATGAAACCCTAAAACTCGCTTATAATCGCGCTTGCTAGCTTTTTTCCACATTCTAGCCCTACTTATCACACGTCCATCGTTGTCGGTTGAACAACTGCCTAATTATAGTGTAACATTACAAAACAAACATTTTAATCAACGATTGTAGACAATTGACGTGCCCCACGGTTTTATTTTAGTCTAGTCTATGCAAATGTTTATAATTCCCACGACTGTATCTATTTTATTATTTTTTGGTTTTTAGTACATTTATCTTAAACATTGCAATGTATGTATAACATAAAACCGTTTAACTTAAAAAGTTTTTTTACCTATTTTTTTTAGACCTGATTTGTCAACAATAAGCAAAACTTTTTTGCAGGTTATGTACCTATTTATGTACATATATATGTATGTGTGCCGGTTTATTAATATCGCACAATCAAATTTGTTTATTCTGCTCCATGCCAGAGATTTTTTAGTTAAAATTCCACAAACCAGAGGCGGATTATCCCTAAGGCAAACTAGGCACTTGCCTAGGGGCGCGTAGTTACAAGGGGCGCGTAGTTACAAGGGGCGCGCGAGCTCAGAATTTTTAAACAAATAAAGAAAATAACATATCGACGATTAAGAATTAAAGCTGATCTATAATAGATCACAGCAGATGAATCTGCTGAAGATATAACTACTTCATTATCGGGTCGGGAAACATTCCGAGTGACAGTATATCTAGTAATTATAGACCGAATTGTCGTTGAACTTGAAAAGAGACGAAAAGCGTACAATAATTTTTGCAATAAATTTTCATTTTTATGCAATTTGACAAATTTAAACACCGAAGAAGTTCAAAATAGAGCAAGTTCGTTGGTAACAATGTATTCCAATGATTTAGAAAAATGCTTTGTTGACGAATGTATCCATCTACGTTCTTATTTAACAACGATAGCTCGAGACGGAGAACTGCCCCGAACAACGAACGCGGTATTACAGGTTCTGAGAAATAAAGAGCTTCACACAATTTACCCCAACATTGACATAGCCTTAAGAATGTGCGTATCGACGGCAGTCAGTAATTGCAGTGGGGAGCGGAGTTTTTCCTGCCTAAAAAGAGTGAAAAACTATCTTCGCTCAACCATGACAGATAAGAGATTAAATTCGTTAGCAATACTAAATATTGAATCTGTCTTATTGCTGTCATTAAACTACGACGATGTTATTGACAATTTCGCGAAACAAAAATGTAGACGCAGAGATTTTTAATTTTTTAAATTTTGTTTGCTCTGTTACTACTTACTTATGTATATTTTTTCAATAAATAATTCAAAACTTATTTTGTTAATTTATTAAATACTAGCTGTTGCCCGCGACTTCGTATGCGTATAATTTCTCTTCTATTTTTCAACTCTGTTGGTAAATAATAAGTACCAACAAAAAAGACTGGATTTCAACTCTAAGATGATGCCTGCTTTCAGCCAGCTCTTCGCGTCCGTGTTTGAACAGCTCGCCAGGTAGTCCGTCTTTTCCAGGAGCTTTATTGTTTTGGACCCGGGGTATAACTGTCCTCACTTCATCATACACGGGTGGTGGAATATTTTTGCCATCGTCAGGGATTGTGGTATCGGGTTCGACGACTCCCTCGCAATTTATCAATGAGGAGAATTTATCGCTCCATAACATAAGTACACTCTTTACGTCGGTTACCAGGTAGCCATTATTTTATTTCTTATAACAAAATAGATATATTAAGCATTTTGAGATTAAGAAGGTTCACATTTTATGAGATATCTCCGAAGCCAGTTTAGGTATTGAAATTAATCAAATGGTTTATGGCAGCATTCATAAACACCTTTCGTTTGATACCCATATTGTATTAACACATTTTGGTGCACATATTGGCCGATAAATCCGAAACCGGTCGAGATATCGAAACAAATAATACCTTGAGCTTTAACACGTTGGCTGCCAGTGTATCACCGGTGATCACAACAAAAAACCACTCACAGGTGCCAGGAACAAAATTACTTTTGCTTTTTTGTATTATAACGGGATTTTTTACCTAGAGTAAAAGCCATGCTGGCGACGCATCTGAACATGCTTCTAAGCTGTGATGACCCCGCGAACATCTGCTTTTTTATTTTAAAATGTTGTTTAAATTTTAAGCGCCTAGGCGTGTATCACCGGTGATACACTGGCACCTGGGGGTGGTTTTCTGATGTGATCACCGGTGATACACTGGCAGCCAACGTGTTAAGTTGAGCGTCTAGCAATCCAATTCCATTCAGCACTTTTTGAGTGATACGGCCACAAACATACGGACAGACAGACAGACAAAAATTCTAAAAATTGTTGATTTGGATTCTACTGGCTTAATAATGCTTCCCCCAATCATTTTTTTCTCGATATCTGCAATGTACAGATATCGACCTGTTACAATTTTATTATATGTAGAGATTAACAAATTATCTAAGCTTTTACATCATCTATATCTACATCTACACTAATATTATAAAGAGGAAAGATTTTGATTGTTAGGGTGTAAAACAACTAGGTAGTTCAAATTTATAGTATTACTAGCTGACCCGCTAGACGTTGTTCTGCCTAAAATCTATTCCTCTAAAACCTAAAGGAAAAGTCCTAGATTACCGTGTTGCCGTATCCATATCCTTAATCCCTAATCCCTATCCCTATCCCTAACCTTATCCTTATCCCTATCCCTATCCCTATCCTTATACCTATCCCTATTCCTATCGCTAACCCTATCCCAATCCCTATTCCTATTCCTATTCCTATTCCTATTCCTATTCCTATTCCTATCCCTATCCCTATCCCTATCCCTATCCCTATCCCTAATCCCTAATCCCTAATCCCTAATCCTGAATCCCTAATCCCTAATCCCTATCCATATGCCTATCCCTATCCCTACCCCTATCCCTATCCCTATCCCTACCCCTATCCCTATCCCTATCCCTATCCCTATCCCTATCCCTATCCCTATCCCTATCCCTATCCCTATCCCTATCCCTATCCCTATCCCTATCCCTATCCCTATCCCTATCCCTATCCCTATCCCTATCCCTATCCCTACCCCTATCCCTATCCCTATCCCTATCCCTATCCCTATGCCTATGCCTATCCCTATCCATATACCTATGCCTATCCCTATCTCTATCCCTATCCATATCTCTAGCCCTATCCCTATGCATATTCTATCCCTCCAGACTTTCTAGGGTCACCTCTGGTCCACATTTTGGTCGATATCTCGGAAAACGGGTCGCATAGGGTCTTGAAAATCACCTCTTTTTTAAATACTCACCAGCACCTTTTATTTGATACCCATTTTGTAGAAAACCCGTTTGGGGTCACACCTGGTTCATATTTCAGGAAATACCTCGAATACGGGGTCTTATATGGGACCAATAACTACCCCATGTTCAAGCACTCATCAACACCTTTCATTTAATACCCATATCATACGAACCCGTTATAGGGTTACCCTGGTCCACATTTTGTGGAATATCTCCAAAACCTTCCCGGATTCTTATACTTTGTTTGGCCATAAACCATGTCGAGCTCAATCGAAAACTACGTGCAAAATTTCATTTAATTCAGTCCAGCCGTTCTGGAGTTAAATCATCAGGGAGGAAAATGCGACTTATTTTTATATAATAGATGATGGCCATTTATGGTCGGTACAGGGGCGCCGAGAAAGTGGCTGCCTAGGGCGCTCTGGACCTTTAATCCGCCACTGCCACAAACAAACAACGATAATGCGTTTATTTATGTACATATTTACCTACTAACACATGTACATACAAACATATGTATGCTGTGTATATTTATTTAATAATGCCGCGCGTCATTTAAATCAGCTAGACCCCAAGATCAAATACAATGTATCAGCCCCTCTACCGACTATACACCTCCAACGCTAACAACAAGAACAAATCAAGTGGTTTTCTTTTGCCAACGATCTAGAGAAAAACGCTCCCACTTGCTAACTACTTGCTTTCTTATTTGCAAACCTAGTGTCAGCTATCAAAAGTAAATATTGTGAACGAGAAAAATAAATATGTAAATAGATTAAAAAGCTTTTCATAAAATAGGTACGTACTAAATAGAAACATATTTTCATATAGCCAATCAAACAAAAGTGTGCACTTTCAAGTGTCATTCGCAATAGCTCCATTTTTTTACGGTTCGGTTCGACAAAGTGCTAAGCGCTTTCAACTCAACTCGCTTAAGGCTGGTATCGACCTCTCAAGAAACAGCTCAAGAAATTTTTAGCCTTATTTCTTGAGTAAAAAATAGTAGTAAGCAAGAAATTTTGACGTTTAGTAATCCACCGTGAATACCAAGTGAGATGAAGAAGAGCACCAAAAACGTAAACAAAATAAACCTTTTTGTAAACATAAGCAATTAGTAAGTTCTTAAAAAATATTAAATAAAAGCTTTAAATATATGTTTTCAATAGTTTTATTTTGTTGTTATTTTAGGAAATCATCGAAAGCGACGAGGATGACCTTATATTACTGGTAAACTGTGGTATATTGATGGCCGGAATAGAATAAAATATGAGAAATCGATACCAACTATGCCCTTGCATCATTAGAAAAATTGTGCATTCTATTTTTCGGTTCTTTTTTGCCATTTTCACTAATGATTTCCACGATTTTTTTTCAACACGCAACAAACGTCAAAATTTCTTTAAGAAATAAATGCTCGATGATATATTTCTTGGCAAAACCTGTGTTGCTGTGTTCGCATAACGTTGAAAAATAGTATTAAAAAAGTGTACTAAATTTCTTGAGAGGTCGATACTCGCTCAAGAAAGTTTCACAAGAAAAATTTCTTGAGCATTTCTTGTACGTCATTTTATACATATTTCGATACTAAGCTTTAACCAATTCAACTAGCTTAGTTTTTGTTGTTGCTTTCCACGTTATTCGCTAAGCTGGCCAGTGTTTTTCTCGAACTTACTTGCAAAATAAAGCAGCTTAAGAAACTAAAATGAAAAACCACAATTAATAAAGTAAATAAAAATATATAAAACTGACTTTGTTTGCTCAAGAAAAAAAAAAAAACAACAAGAAAAAACTATGCTGAGTGCACAATTGAGCACAAAATGAGTCCCATTGAGCAGCGCAGAGCGAGTGTGTTTGCGTGCGCTCATCCATTGAAAGCCAGCTGCTGGCCATTGCTGCCAGATGAGGGAAATTTCCCTTTTTGAGGGATATTTCTTGCAAAATATTTAAAGAGGGAAAAAGGGACATTTTGTTGTCGTCCATACCAAAAAAGTGATTTTTTGGTTGCAGAACTGTTTACATACCTACATATGGATAATTTATAGTATAAGCTTAGTATCGACCTCTCAAGAAACGCAAAAGTTCCATATAAAATGACGTACAAGAAATGCTCAAGAAATTTTTCTTGTGAAACTTTCTTGAGCGAGTATCGACCTCTCAAGAAATTTAATACACTTTTTACCACTATTTTTCAACATAATGCGAACACAGCAACACAGGTTTTGCCAAGAAATATATCATAGAGCATTTATTTCTTAAAGAAATTTTGACGTCTGTTGGTTTTTGTTACATATTTATAAAAATGGTGGTGAAAATGGAAAAATTAATCGGAAAAAATATAGTGCACAATTTTTGTAATATAAAAAGCGGAAGTTGACATCAATTTCTTACATCTACTTCCATTCCGGCCATTAATACACCACTGTTTAGCAGTAATATAAGGTCATCCTCGTCGTTTTCGATGATTTCCTAAAATAACAACAAAATAAAACTATTGAAAACAAATATTTAAAGCTTTTATTTAATGTTTTTTAAGAACTTATCAATTTCTCATGTTTACAAAATGGTTTATTTTGTTTACGTTTTTGATTATCCTCTTCGTTTCACTTGGTATTCACGGTGGAATAATAAACGTCAAAATTTCTTGCCTACTACTATTTTTCACTCAAGAAATAAAGCTAAAAATTTCTTGAGCTGTTTCTTGAGAGGTCGATACCAGCCTTTACCCTTAAGCTTAGTATCGACCTCTCAAGAAACGCAAAAGTTTCATATAAAATGACGTACAAGAAATGCTCAAGAAATTTTTCTTGTGAAACTTTCTTGAGCGAGTATCGACCTCTCAAGAAATTTAGTACACTTTTTTACCACTATTTTTCAGCATAATGCGAACACAGCAACACAGGTTTTGCCAAGAAATATATCATCGAGCATTTATTTCTTAAAGAAATTTTGACGTTTGTTGCGTGTTGAAAAAAAAAATCGTGAAAATCGTTAGTGAAAATGGCAAAAAAGAAACGAAAAATAGAATGCACAATTTTTATAATGATGCAAGGGCATAGTTGGCATCGATTTCTCATATTTTATTCCATTCCGGCCATCAATATACCACAGTTTACCAGTAATATAAGGTCATCCTCGTCGCTTTCGATGATTTCCTAAAATAACAACAAAATAAAACTATTGAAAACATATATTTAAAGCTTTTGTTTAATATTTTTTAAGAACTTACTAATTGCTTATGTTTACAAAAAGGTTTATTTTGTTTACGTTTTTGATGCTCTTCTTCATTTCACTTGGTATTCACGGTGGATTACTAAACGTCAAAATTTCTTGCCTACTACTATTTTTTACTCAAGAAATAAATCCAAAAATTTCTTGAGCTGTTTCTTGAGAGGTCGATACCAGCCTATAACTTAAAATAAGCACATCTCACACTGAAAAACTCACATTCAGTGTATGAATACACACGCTTTCACGTTAACATACATACATACAGGTGAAACTAATAAAAACGTTTTAATAATCGCCACTCTTAGGTAATTTATTTTTCATTGTGCACATTCTTACTGTATTGTTAACAATCGAAAGAATTTTGGAGAATTGGGAGCGACTTAGGGCCGGTTTCACCATCTCCGGTTAATTTAATCGCTGGTTAGTTTGACGTAAATTGTATGGCGAGCTGTCAAATGAATTGCTTAACCGGGCAAAAATCTCTGGTTAAGTGCTTAACCGGAGATGGTGAAACCGGCCCTTAAAGGCTATTTTCGGCTGGCCTCATTTGAAGATAAGCTTAAAAAAGCAGAAACTATTTATGAAGAATTGGAAAGAATTCAAAGCAAGGCTTATTTTAGATTTTTGAAATACGTTATTAACTTTTTCAATGAATTTAACGCATTGTTCCAAAGCCGAAATGTAGTTATACACCGACCAGGGCAACAAGCTAAGACACTTGTGTTGAAAATTGCAAGAAATTTCTTAAAACTCCACTTTTTTACAATTGCGTGGGAATTACAGCTAAAAGTTTTGGAACTTCAAACACCACATTTACTTGACGTGCATAACGTGTACGCTGGTTATGAATGCGAAGATATTTTGTCAAATTTAAATTTGGAGGAAAAGATTGTATTCAAAAAAAAATGTTTGCGCTTTTATGAAGCTTCTGCTTTTCAAATAATATCACGTTTTCCATTTGACGGTGTTTTCGAAGAATTGCAGGTTTTAGATCCCGATATTGTTTTTGATTTCTCTAAAAACAATCGTGTATCACTTCTTGCTCTAAGTAAAAAATTAAATCTTAATCCTTATCTCACAGAATCGGAATACAAAAGTATTTGTATAGTTTTAACCGAAACACAAAATGCGATTTAAAATAATTACCTGTTGATGTAATGTGGAGTAAAATAATAAACTTTAAAAACTACAATCTTTTGTTCCATAATCTTAAGCAATTGGTTGAAATTGTACACATATCACCCCTTTCAAACGCTGAATCAGAAAGAATATTTTCAATTATAACGGATGTTAAATGTAAAAAGCGAAACAAACTATCTAGTGATATGTTAAATAGTATAAGTAAAGAGTTGCCTTTCATTTTTTTATATAAAATGTGGGAAATTAGGGATTTTTTCCAATTTCTGTGGGAATTTTAGCGGAGATTATCTGGCATCACTGCTGCTGGCGTGCGTTTAGCGCAGATGTGCTTTATAAAAGTACGCATGTACTCTGCCCCATTGTATTGAGGGAGTTGTACAATGTCCACGCATACAAATAGATATGCACTGTGTATACTATTTTATTAAAAAAAAAACCCCAATTGGAAATTATTCAATGTTTACACACGTCAGTGGAATTAGAATTCCTCTGAAACTTTCCAGATTCTTTTCTAAATCTGAGAACTTTGTGTAGTGATAAAGAATGGGCATCCGTCATACTCAGTACATCTGACTCGAAAATGCACAATCTTAGTCTAGCTAATGCCAGACAGATGCAGAGAAAATGCCATGTTCCGTCGTCGTTCTCCTTTTTCAAACAGGATAGGCTTAATGAGCTCTCGATGATGCCTATGATGGTCATGTGCTGTCCCCATGGATTGTGTACTGTAATCAATCCCACAAGGACCCGCAACTCTCTCCTTCTCCGCTTGAGAAGGAAGTTATCTACCATCCTGTTAGTTGTTTTTAAAAAAAAATTTTGTTATTTTACAAGAATCTGTAGAGTTCGAGCGTCTACCGTGGATTTCCCTCATCGATTCCCTGATGTACTTCACAGTGACCAATATACTCGGTCCTATGATTGGCTGCGGTCCAGTTGGATGCTCCGCCACCTTTCACCAATTACACATTCTGCTGCTTTTACTATAGCATAAATCTCTGATGGAAAACCCACCGCAGCCGGATCTAAGGCTAAATATGCCTTCTTCTACATTCACTTGGGCTAGAGATTTCTGAGAAAACCTCCTTCACTGAAGAACCTTGACACCACCTGCTTGGTTTTCTCATTTAGAATATACTGAATCCTTTACAACCAAGTCCTTTACAACCCGCTCGCTTTGGCTTTGATCGGCATTTTACGAATAACGGTTTTTAAGAAGTTGAATCACACGAAATCGTCCATAATGCACGCAGATGTGTATGGGTGGTGGGTATTGGTAAACCTCGTACATAAAAATCTCTGGTAATTGTAAGGTTAAAAAGCCGCTTAGGAACTGGTTGCATTTATCTCAAGATTTACTAAAGGGATGCAGCGGCGCAGATGTAAATTTATTTATGTATGTATATACATATGTATGTATGTTGCATGTGCGCTCGCACTGTCTCGGTCAATATGCTGCTGCTGTTGCCAAGATTGCTGGAATAACCAAGTGAACAGGAGGGTCGTATTACCATTGTGAATGGATACAAGTGACTTGACTCTGGGATGTGTGTTAAAAAGGTCGAACAGCTGTGCTCAGCTGATTTCAGGGTTGCTGTTATGGCCCAATAACGATGGTGAAAGCAATAGAAGTTGCTCTTCTTCTTTCTGTTTTGTAGGTTGTTGATTTTACATTCTTGCACATGTTATTCGTGGAATAGCTGGCGTTTACGCTATCACCGGGAATTGCGTTTTAGGAACTCAGCCTTAAATTGTTTTCGGAATTATGAATTGGTTTTTTCAATTCCCAATTCCGGAATTGCGTTTCTGTCTTGATTGCTACGACCTTGTCATTATGGTCCCTTTTCTTACAACAACCACATCCGGCCGCCATACCAATCTGTACCCCCGGAAGTCGCCGCCATACCAATCTGTCCCCGATTTTGATATTTTTCGATGACTTATCGTCTTTTTTTTTATCGAATTTCGACTACGCATCCCAAAGCCATTTCACTGTATGCTATACACTATGCGTATTACAAAGGCGACGACAGACGTTTTATCGCCGCCAAGTAAAATTTCTAAAAGCGCTAATCCATTGCACTAACAAAGCACAAATACAAATTACATTTTGTTTTTCTTTTTTTTTTCTTCAATTTTTTTCTCAATGAACTTGAATGAGACAAGCATAGAAGTTTCGTTTTCATTCCATTTACATGCAAAAATTTTCCATTCCTTTCAATTCTGTTTCATTGAACTTGCACTTTATGAAATCTTTTCCAATTTTAAATGCTTACATTTTTCTTTTAAAAACTGGTGCATATATTCACTTTTTGGCAATATTTTCAGTTAGATTTTCGTTCTTTTTTTCTTTGCTGCAGCAAGCAAAATTACTGCAAAAAATTATTTTTTTTTTCTTCCAAAGCAGAAGCAAAAAAAATCTCACAATGTTTAAAGATGCGCACTCAAAAAACGGCACATTTTCACTTGAGCGACTCACATTATCCACTGAATGGCTGAATCCATGATTCAACAATAAAGGTTTTCGCATGACGACATACCTTCATACATAGTGGGGCCAGAAGTGTCATGCAAAGAGGAATGTAGAAGATTTTGACAGATGTGGCCCCTATGGAAATGCTAGGGTGCGTGTGTGTGTGGAATATGTCAACAAAAAAAATGCTTGTGTTCGTGTGTTTATGAAGATTGAAGAAGAAGTCAGCTGATCTTATGCATTCTCCTTTATTGTTCCTCCATGGCTGAATCCATTGAATGATTGGACGGCCGCCGCCGCTATAGCTTGTATTTAGTGGTGGTGTATTTTAGTAGCTCGCTTGCTAGCAAGTAGATTGCCCAACAAACCAAATGGTTTTGGATTATGACTCACTTTTAAAGCGAATATTCGGATTCGTAATTAAATGAAATAGATGTAAGTACAAACACACGAACAGCGTTGCCGTTTTAGCCATTTAGTGGCTAGATTTAGCCACCGCCGTATTTTTTTAGCCACCAAAATTTTGGTTTTGCCGCTAGCCACGTTTTTAGCCACCGCTTGTAATGAACCATAATTTTGCACATGGGAAGGGTGTGGTAACGCTAATTCAATTCAGCGATTATCACAAATCGATTTAAGTGTTAAAAAACAAAACAAGTAACGCAACTATCGATAAATGCCTGTTGATACTCGCTAGTGGAAAGTAGGCTGTCGATGAAAGTCCGTATAGCAGGGATTACCACACCAATACTTTCAAACATTGTGCATGTGTTAAAAGCACAAAAGCTCTTGGCTACACTCAAAAGAAACTCAACCATTGTCGAAAATTAAAATTTTAAAATTGGAAATGGATAGTATTTTTATTCCTAACTTCACAAAAAACCACAAACAAAAAAAATTAAAATAAAAAAATATGAGACGAAATGCAAAATCATGATTCCTAATAAAAATATTACGTAAAAAATCCAAACAAAAAAACCACCCCCAAACACACAATCATTTACAAGCATTCAGAGACTGCTCGAGCAGCACTACCTGCTAGCTCAACAGCTCAATGCTGACCATTGTGAATGGATACAAGTGACTTGACTCTGGGATGTGTGTTAAAAAGGTCGAACAGCTGTGCTCAGCTGATTTCAGGGTTGCTGTTATGGCCCAATAACGATGGTGAAAGCAATAGAAGTTGCTCTTCTTCTTTCTGTTTTGTAGGTTGTTGATTTTACATTCTTGCACATGTTATTCGTGGAATAGCTGGCGTTTACGCTATCACCGGGAATTGCGTTTTAGGAACTCAGCCTTAAATTGTTTTCGGAATTATGAATTGGTTTTTTCAATTCCCAATTCCGGAATTGCGTTTCTGTCTTGATTGCTACGACCTTGTCATTATGGTCCCTTTTCTTACAACAACCACATCCGGCCGCCATACCAATCTGTACCCCCGGAAGTCGCCGCCATACCAATCTGTCCCCGATTTTGATATTTTTCGATGACTTATCGTCTTTTTTTTTATCGAATTTCGACTACGCATCCCAAAGCCATTTCACTGTATGCTATACACTATGCGTATTACAAAGGCGACGACAGACGTTTTATCGCCGCCAAGTAAAATTTCTAAAAGCGCTAATCCATTGCACTAACAAAGCACAAATACAAATTACATTTTGTTTTTCTTTTTTTTTTCTTCAATTTTTTTCTCAATGAACTTGAATGAGACAAGCATAGAAGTTTCGTTTTCATTCCATTTACATGCAAAAATTTTCCATTCCTTTCAATTCTGTTTCATTGAACTTGCACTTTATGAAATCTTTTCCAATTTTAAATGCTTACATTTTTCTTTTAAAAACTGGTGCATATATTCACTTTTTGGCAATATTTTCAGTTAGATTTTCGTTCTTTTTTTCTTTGCTGCAGCAAGCAAAATTACTGCAAAAAATTATTTTTTTTTTCTTCCAAAGCAGAAGCAAAAAAAATCTCACAATGTTTAAAGATGCGCACTCAAAAAACGGCACATTTTCACTTGAGCGACTCACATTATCCACTGAATGGCTGAATCCATGATTCAACAATAAATATGATGCTGACTGAACAGAAATTTGCAAAATTTCTTTTCGTGCACGAAGAGTTCTGTAGTGTCGGTGTGAGGCTGGCGGTGTGAAAGCTCTAAAAAGCTTGTACCGCGTGCATAGGCTCTGAAAATGCCTGCCGTATAGGGATCTAACTGACTTTGTATATTGTTTGCTACTTCTACCACTTAGCAACGCCCATGGAGGAACAATAAAGGAGAATGCATAAGATCAGCTGACTTCTTCTTCAATCTTCATAAACACACGAACACAAGCATTTTTTTGTTGACATATGCCACACACACACGCACCCTAGTATTTCCATAGGGGCCGAATCTGTCAAATTCTTCTACATTCCTCTTTGCATGGCACTTCTGGCCCCACTATGTATGAAGGTATGTCGTCATGCGAAAACCTTTATTGTTGAATCATGGCAACGCCGAAGTGGAAAAAACCTTTTCCGTAATGAATATTGTCAAAACCAAAAATCGAAACAAAATGAATCATACAATGTCGAATGCAATTTTAACTATAAAATATAGCTTAAAGAATGTAAAACAATGTTGCAATGAATTTGAAATAACATAAGATCTCATTAAATTGATGAAGAAATAATTAATTTATGAAGAGAAGACGACATAATGTTAGATATTGAATGTGATATCTATTTTTTTAGATATACTTGTCCTTTTTTCTGTTTTTTATAGAATTATTTTGAACTACATAAAAGCAAATTGTATACAAAAACAGGGGAAAATTTCAATAACAATGTACCCGGCACCGGAATTTTTCGTGTCTTTTTTTTTGGCGATAGATCACTAAAATGCAAACGAAATATTGCGGAAACTTATTATTCATTAATAACACAGTATTTTTGCGTAGAGCACCCTTATGCACTGCGCCGCGCTTTGAATAGTAACCCTCAGCCGACAGAACTCCCTTTCTGGAGTTAGATCTGGAGAGATTTACAGTAATTTTGCGTAGTCGGGAGTGTTATAACTAGTAAAATTATCATTCGCAGAACTTTTCCTGAAGGATTCATTGAAACATTCTTAGTGGTTTGAAAATAACTATGGCGGGCGCATTATACTGAAGCCGACCTTCACCACCTGCAATATTTATTTGAATGCGTCTTTATTGAGACGAAAGTTTTTACTGAAATGGTAAATTGTTGGTAATACACATTCATAATTCGTTAGTTGCTTTTTTATAGTAGTCAAACAAAAGTTATCAACTTCATAAAATGCATTATTATTCTTTAGTGAAAATATATTTTAATTTCCAAAACCTACATACACAAGTATTTAAATCACTATTATCATTATTTCACAATTTTTTCTCTGAAGTTTTTCTTTGCATATAACAGCAATTCAATCTCGGTGTTAAATGCAATGGACCCACGCCATGTTTGTGGCTTCTCGCGACCGGTTGATTAATATAATTACAAATATTCACACTTATTAACACTTATTCCAACTTCATAAATGCATTTACACAATTTACTTAAACTTTTATTGTAATTTTTTGATATTTTGTTAATATCGCCGCAACCAAATACTTGCGGCAAATTTCGGCACGAAAAACTGTCAAAATGTTCGTACATTCGGTGTTCATAAGCCGATTAACCGAACATCGAAAGATTCGGCGCGCCGTCGGTTGTCATAATGCCGTTTTGACGAAAACGTCATTTCGGTACCGCCGACGGTGTTGGTGATAGTGGCAATCATTATTTTTTCAGAAAATACCTACTTATATTTAATTATAAAATTCAAACATACTTATTTTTTATTATAAAGTGCTTTTACATTTCATAGTGATTTTACATACAAAGTAATTTCAGTCCAATTACTAGAATGTACGTCCACTTCGTGTTGTCATTCCTACATGTATGTATGAATATTTTATTTTTTACAAAAATTTATGATTTTTTCCTTATATTGTATGCAATAATTTTGTTCCCGAATTTGAAAAATAAATTTAAAACATGTTAATTTGCAACAAAATTTTTTTAGCCACCATTTTTAGCCACGAACCAAATTTTTTAGCCATTTTTAGCCACTAATTAAATCAAATCTAGCCACCACGAAAATTTTCCAACGGCAACGCTGCACACAAACATACTACATAACATCAGCTGCCCTCGTACCCATGTTGTTTTGTACCTACGCATGTACTTATGGGCCCGTCAGAATGAATACTTTTCCGGCAATCCAGCAGCGTTTAACTGACACATACTTCAATTTCATATATTTGTTACGGCAAAGTTGAAGTACTGATTGTGTCGATCTTCATTCAAATACATGTAATTCCACTCTGCTGTCAGTTAAACGGATTGCTGGATTGACGGAAAAGTATTCATTCTGACGCCCCTATTAATCTTCTAGCTCTAGCATTTCGCCTCGTTGTTTGTTGATTTTGCCGGTTGTTGGCATATGCACACAAACATACATATGTCCATGTATTCAATTCCATCGTTTTGCGAGCCGATGTATGGTCGTACGGTAGGTACATATGTGTGCCAGGCCATTTTGAGTGGCTGCGCTTTCTTTTCAAGCAGCCAAGCGCATACAAAGTTGTTCAGGTATACGTATGTATATACATACATACACATATGTACCTAAATATGCCTTATATAAATAACTAAAAGGTGTTTCTTTTATGTAAAATCACATTGAAAAAAGTATAAGAAAAACGGTAATTAGAAATGGTAATTTTCTTACATAGCGGAAATGGAAGTCGCCATTTTGTTACATTTGACAAATGTTTGAATGTGCGGCATTGCCAATACAGAGAGATGCAAATTAGTCGAAACGGTTAGGTTATGTTTATGTACTAGACCTCTGCACAATACCATTTGCCTCTTCTATATATTCGAATACTCTATGCATTGTACAATTAGTCACAGCACAATTTCAATGCAGATACGAATATAACCCATACTTTTCATTTGGAATACAAATACTATTTCTATTTGCTCTGTTGGAGCGATTAGTGTACACTATTCGCCACGATAGAATAGAACATAATAATAACCATATTATGAAGTATTCACAAAACCTTGTTGCTTCTTTGGTTTGTTTGTTTATTTAATGTGCATATGGCATTAAGGTGGACCAAAAAATAAAAGCCCAACAAACATATGTTCCATTTTTTAATGATAAGAAATGTTTTTCTTGTTCATTAAGAACTGAAAAAAATTATGTATCATCACTGATATAAAAGGAGAAAGAAATTTGGAGGCATTTGTACGACCTCTAAATTTTAATATAATAAGGAAAAATTTTAGGTATAGATTTCCGTATTATATTCCAAATCTGGTTGTTCCGCGAATTTCGGGAGAACTTTATTTCCTTCATAAAACCACCTTAATATGCCAAATAAGTTTCCTAAATAATGCCGAAAAATCAAAAGAATCGAAGTATTGGTTACCGAGTTATTTTAAAATATATAGAACAGTTGGAAATATGTAGATCGTAAAAAGCTCTGGTTCGATATTTATTTTAGACATATGGTTTCTTGGGCAAAAAAGCTTGAAATTACTCAAATTTTTATATTTTTTTTTTTGGCCCCTACCAATCGACCCGCCCTAGTGTGTATGCATATGCACATACACACACTCACGCTAGCAGCGTAATTTTGCTGAAGACAACGTCTGGATGTGTGTTTATGAAAATATGTATGTACATACATATATTTCGATTATATTCGAAGTATTCGTAGTGTACACTATTTGCAGAACCTTTTTAAGGTCATGTAATTGTCGCTACGAATAAGTAATTGTATTGGTTCTGTTTATGGTTGTGCTCTACTTGCGTTTATTCTAAAACGACAGAAACAAGTAGGTACTGTAATTGGACGGCCGCGAATATTTTGTTGGCCGTTTCGAATCCATTCGTGCAGCCTTCCATTATGTACCTACTAAGCGAAAAAATTGCCGTTAGACAGCTGTTAATAAAATAAAATGTCAACTTAGTACGAGTTTTAAACGTATGTATGTATATTCGCTTGTTTAATTATTAAAAACATTAAATTAAATTTTAATATATGTAAATCTACTCACCATGAACCAAAATCAGTCGTTAGCAACAAAAAATATTAGTTTAAGTGCGTTTATTTTGCTGAATTTTATCATTTTTTCAGTATTAATGTACCTATAATATTTCTGCTTGGTTTTTATGTGGTATGTATTATGCAGCGCCTATTATGACAACTGGCTTTGCATGACAAAATTCGTGTTCGCCAAAGATTCCAAAGGTCTAAAATGTGTTGACGACGTCCATACATACACATGTATGTATGTTTTTTTTTTATTTTGCGGTTTTGCGGGTTAACCGCTGTTACTTTGATTTTTTCTCTTTTTTGCTACAAAAATTATTTTTATTATCTACATATTTATATGTAAAATGTATGTATGTATGAATACTTTTTTAGCTTAATATTAATTATTTTTTCAAGTAATAATTTTTTTTGCTGTTCTAATATATATTTATATACCAGTTGCTCTAGAACTATGTTAATATATGTACGAGTGTGCCCCTTAAAACTAAACCATATTTTTGACTGTATTAAAATATGTATGTTTAATATTTCTTTTTTGTCATTGTATACGGGATATTCTGGCTTTCACTAATATTGTTAGAATTGTATTTTATTTATTTATTTTTATTCCTTGCTTGCTAATTAAGGTAGTATTGGAGTTATGTTAATCACCTTGCATAATCGTCTGTGTCTGTTTATTATCATTTTGCGGTTTAAAAAGAAAAAATAAAAATATGAACCAAAAAAATATAGGTATGACAAATAAAATAAAAATAAAACAAAACAAAAAAGGAAAAATCAAATAAAAGAAAAAAAATAAAAATAAAATAAAAAAAAAGTAAAAATAAAACAAAACAAAAAAGTAAAAATAAAAATAAAACAAAACAAGAAATAAAATAAAACAAAAAAATAAAAATAAACTAAAACAAAACAAAAAAAAAATTTTAAAAAATTTAAAATAAAAAAAACTAAAAAACTAAAAACAAAATAAAACAAAAAAAACTAAAAATAAAATAAAACAAAAAACTAGAAATAAAATAAAACAAAGAACAAAATAAAAAATAAAAAAATTAAAAATAAAATTAAAAAAACTCAAAATAAAATATATCAAACAAAAAAATTATTTACAAAAAACAAAAAATATTAACGAAAAAAAAAAACAAAAAAATATTAAACAAAAAACAAAAAAAAAGTATTTTATTTATTTAACGAGCACAGGCCCAGTTTTTTCGTTTTTATCTTTATTCTTTTTTAAGCAAAAAAAAAAATTAAAAAGCAGCTGCCAAATAAAAACACCAAAAAATATTCATTAAATCTAAATATTTATTATCCAATTAGTTTAAGTAAACATTTTGTGTATAACCAGAACTTGCCTTTTCTATTTTTTTTTCTTTTTCTATCACGCTTGATTTTTAATAACTTTTTTTATTGTAATAAAATTGCTTTTATTTTTTTTTATTATATTTTATTTATTTTTTTAATGTGTGTATGCATTTGTGTGTGTAATTAACTGAAGGACGTATGTATGTATACTAAATTGTATATATGTTGTGTTTGTTTTTTATGTAAGTGTGTGGCATTATATATATATGTATGTATTCTTTTTAAGTTATACATTATTAAATTACTAATTAGTACATACATACATATAAACTTAAAAAAAATTCAATCATTTATACTTACTGTTTTAATTTTTATTTTAGCTTTTATTTTTTATATATAACTGTTTTTTTTGTATTTTTGTTCATTATAATAATTTCGCTTATGTTTTGTTGCAATTAACTAGTTTACCATGTTTTTCGCCGTTTTTTGGTTATTGTTTTTTTATTTTGGTGTTTTTTATTTATAGTGCCAAATTTAAAGTGCAAGCAAATTTATGTTGTTAAAAAATAAAAAATTATACCTAAACTGACAAAGTAATTTTTTAAAAACAAAAGTTTAAATTTTAATTGGAAAATCTTGAAGTACAATAAAATGCAAATTGAAGCATGTAGCAGCGTGCCAAAAGAAAAAAAAACAAATTTTGCATGTTTTTGCATGTTTGTTATTTGCGCTTGTGTAAGTATGTGCTTGTGTTAAAGGTTAAAGGCATTTTTTTACTGTTGCTTACACTTTCTTGTTTGCTTTTAATTATCAAATGCCGTTGTTCAATATTTTTTTTTTTTTTCGATTTTATTAAATGTTTATTTCAATGCGTATTACAGTTTCGACATAAACACCCTTATTACGGTTGTCGTCGTCGACGTCGTTGTCACTTTTCAGTCGACATCACGTCGTCTCGACGTCGTCGTCACATCGACGCAAAATCGGTATTAGCTAAGCGTATTGAGACGACGTCGACTGTTTATCGGTAAACCGAATGACGAAAGTACCATCCCTATAATTTCTGCACTAGCTGTTTGATTTTATTTACAATCTGTGCACAATTTTTTCCGTATTTTTTATTTGTGCTATTTTGATAATTTATTTCTTTATTATAAAGTTTTAGCGATGAACATAGAAATGAAGTGCTCGAGTAACTAAGAAACAAAAGAAAAATTTAGTTGAAATATATATGTACATATGAATGTACGTACATATATGTACATAAATATTTAATAAATTAGTTTTCTCCTCAATCTCTCGTAAAAGAGGGTGCCAAGGCATTCAATTTAACGGTGATTGCTTCTCAATGTTGTAAAAAATTAGTTGGTATCGTACCCCATTGAAAAGCTTATTGTCGGCTTCGGTATGTGCGCTCACCGAATTTATTTTTAAACTAGTGGGAATTTTTCAATGAAATTACCAGGAAATATTCTGCGAATGTTAGTTCTACTAATTTTAACACTCCCGTAATAAAATTTTAAAAACAAAAATGCATACATACTAAATTTTCTTCGTGTCACCATTAAACGCAGCGTCGACGAAAATGGCAACGAGTGACGGTCGACGTCGACTTAGCTGATACCAAATATGTTTCGATAGTTGTCACAAGTTATCGACTTTACCATACGTAATACCGATTTTGATAAGTCGTCGCCGACACCGTCGAGTGAGTGTCGACGACGACAACCGTAATAAGGGTGAAAGTTCTACCAGATTTTTTTACCTTGCATTTAACGCGCGACTACGTTTCAGCTACATTTACATTTACATATAAATATAATTTTCTTGTTGTTTTTAATTTTCTGTGAAATTTTGTTTTTTGTTACTTTTAACTTGTTTTACGTACAAATTGTGCTTAAAACTATATAAAAAAAAATAAAAAAAAATATGTGATTCTGCAATGCAACAGCCGCAGAAGACGCGCTTTCCCCGACACGCAGACATTCTAAACTTTTCGCCTTACTTG
Source organism: Urophora cardui (assembly GCA_960531455.1). Taxonomy (NCBI): domain Eukaryota; kingdom Metazoa; phylum Arthropoda; class Insecta; order Diptera; family Tephritidae; genus Urophora; species Urophora cardui. The sequence continues at coordinate 3,635,117 of OY482671.1, read as the reverse complement.
AATTTTGCTGATTTTACTGTTTTTCTTTTTTGCTCTTGTTGCTATACTCGTAAATTAATGTGTCTTTTTTCCCAACCAAGTATGGTTCAATAATGCTCAGCGCTGCTGCTTCTTCTTCTTACATGTATGTATGCAAATTGTATACTATTTTAATTACGCTCTAATTATATACCGCTTGTAGTATGTAAATCCCCCGCTAAACAATTTGAGTGTGTGTGTGTATGTGTGTGTTTTTGCCATAATTTCAACTTATTCACTTCTTATTTTCTTTAATTCCGGCTGGCAATTGGCCTCATCCGCTGTCAAAACGCCAACCTCCACCGCCGCACCAACACCAACATCGCTACACTGCAACGCTCGTTTCTGCGCTGAAATGCCACCGGCTGCAGCATTGCTTAACGTGTTGGAATTGTTGGAATCGCTAGCGTTGGTGTTGTTGCAGTTAACAGCATCATTTAACATTAGAGTGTTATCGTTTAATGGTGCTATCGATTTTCGATTGCCGCTGCGACTGTGGCTATTACTGCTATCATCCTCCATCACACCATCGATGTCGTCATCCTCCTCCTCCTCCTCGCTCGCCTCTTCGTTGCCCGTTGAACGTAAGCAACTGCTGTTCTCGCCATCACTGGCCGCTGTAACGCCTAAAGCCGTCAAAGTACCATTACCATTACTATTACCTACCACCAACGACGCAGCAACACCGGCATCGGCATCGGCATCAGCACCGGTGGCATCCTTTTGTCGGCTGTTGTTGCTGTTATCGCTGGCGCAGACACTGACGCTGACGCTATGTGCCAAACCAACTATATCGCTATTACTATTTGTTTTTGCATTTAAGCTACTATTACTGTTTATGTTATGTTTGTTAAGTTTAGCCTTTTCGGGCGCCTCCATGTTGCTTTCTGAATCGGAAGCGAGTGGTGTGCCCACTTCGCCGTCATCAGTTGAGGTTGTGGCTGTGGTCTGGGTGGTTGTCTCATCGATGATGGGTTCTTGTGAGGTGGAATCGTTGGAAACGAAATTGGAGTCGCCATCCTGTAGAGCGCTAGTGGGCAATGTTGTGACATTTTTAGCGGCGTTCATGTGTTCATGTTCAACTGAAAAAGCAATTATGTACATTTTTTTTTTGTTATTTATTAAATGTGGAATATTAACTCATTTAAAAAGAGAAAAAGAAAAAAAGCGTGCTTACCAGCTCCTAGGCTCTCCTCATCGCCATCGTTTGTATCCTCGCCGCCGCTGGCCAACTTAGCTGCTGTTGTTACTTTGATTGTGCTGCCATTCGTGTTTGCAGCACCACCACCGGCACCTGGACCAGGCATTTCATCCAACAGCTCTGGATTCAAATCATTAGCCACATAATGTGCCCACAATGCTAACTCTACGCGATGTGGTGACCAAAATTGCGTTTCACCGACACCGCCGCCCATTTCCGTATTCAGACGTTCGACGGTTGCCTGAATGTGGTGCACGAAATTGAGGTACTCCTTGGTGGTATAATCAATATTCTCGAACTCTGTTTTATTAGAAGGAAAAAGCAAAAAAGAAAATCGTTGATTAAAAAATTGTGCAAACTTTCGTTTATAAGTTAAAAATTATAACCAACACAAAAACAGCACAACACTTACCTGGAATGGACATTAGGCACTCGTCGGCCATAAATGGTGCTGAATCGGGTGCTGCGGCTGCCAATAGCGCCGATGCCATTGTTGTGCCTACACCCTTTAAATTTGACAAGGCCATGATGGCCTGCTCCAAATTGGGAAGCTTACGGAACGCCTTCTTTGTCTCTTGCATTACAGCACGCGGCGTATTCACCTTAACCAGGTACGATAATTGTGGATAGAATTTACCACGCGTCTGTTTCCATTTCATTGTTTGCACCAATTCATCGTATACCATATGTGCATCCTTGCCTCTGGCTTTTATCAATTTTGGCAGCTCATTTTGATACCATTCGTCCAAGCGTATTAGCTCCTGTGGCTTTTTACAACGTTTCTCTGCCTTTAGCTTAAGCACTTGTGGATACAATTTGTAACAAAATTCAAATTGTTGTGTTGTGCCATTTTCAAAGAACGTGGCGGTGTCCTTGCTGGTTGTCATTTTTGTTGCTTGCGTGTGTGTGTGTGTTGTTGTTGGTGATGATGCGTTGCTGACGATACGTATCGTAGTTTTTTTCTTCAAATTTTAGTATCTATTACATATGTATATATATATTTTTTTTTAATTTCCTTTTATATATACGTGTAAACACATATGAGGTCTGTCCGTTTCCACGTTGCTCTCGCTTACAATCTACTGCCACTAGAGCTGGTTGTTGGCTTAGCTGCCTGTCTGTCTACTTGCCTGACAGATGGATTCGATCGATGGCAATGTTGGTTGCTTGGTTAGTAGTTTCAGTTTCAGTTTCAGCAAAAGCAATGGTAAAGTGGTTGGTCTTGCTGCTGTTGCACTGGTGGTTGCTTGCTGGTTGCTGGTATTGGTTGCTTCTACTATACTCTGTGTACTACACGCTCTCGCAGCTGTGGTGGTAATATGCTGATGATGATGACAGTGGTTTTTGCTGTGGTGGTGGTGGCTGATGATTCGTGATGCCTGTGGGGAAGAAAAAAGCATTTGTTGGTTATATTTTTTTCCAATATGTAGTTTTATTTTAGTTAATAATATTCTAACTAATTAAAATATGCTAAACCACTTTTTTTATGCGAATATTCAAATTATTTATAAACAATTCATTTTCCAAGCATATGTGTTGCCCTTCACTCTGTACATTAAGTATATAGAGCGAATATTCACCACTATATGGCTTTGCATTTTGCGTGGTGAATTTATAAGGCCATTTCTTTAAATACAGCAGCTCATTATTAAACAAATTGCATATGTAAAAAACTAACTTTTTATAATTATTCTCTCACTTTTTATTAACAAGTTTAATATTTTTCCATTACTAGTTATTTAACTACCTTTTTTATTCCCAACAAATATAAAATTGTACATACATGTGTGTATATGTGTGTACTTGCATGTTTGTGGGTATGTGCTTACTTTTTCACTCACCAAAGATAGTATATCAAATTTTATTTAAATTACTTTAATTCAATTAGATATATTCTGCTTACTTTTTAAGCCTGTTTAATTTTTAAATATTAATTCAAGTATAACACACATAAAACAAAAATTATTTAGATATTTGCCAATATTTGCTTTACACCACTGACACCAAATAAATTTTGTTTCCAATTTAATTTCAAGTTCCTTCGCAGTCTACACGAGCGACGAGCCAAATTCGACAAAACTTGTTCTTTTTTACACCCTTTTTATCGTCAATTTTCCTTTGTGGTTCTGTTCACTTTTTGTCGTTTCCCTTTTTACTTTGTTTTATATTTCAGCGACACGCAACAACAATTACAACACCAACACATTTGTTGTTACTGTGCTGTTGTTCATCATCACTGCTACGACACTGCTGCATGTACGATACATGTATGTACATACATTCGCATATGTAACACGTTGGTTTGTGTACATGTGCCTTGCCCGGTTGGTAATCGTCGATAGTTGCCGTTGTGCGTCGTTGTCGTTGTTGCCTGACTGCTGATTTTGAATTCTGGTTTTACCAGCAGTACCATACAGGGACATAAATCTCGCAATACAGGGTGATTGAAAAGTCTTCGGAAGTGCGCTTCACGAACGAATAGGGTTGCCAGATGCCTTTACCGAAAAAATCAGTACATTGTCTTCCAAAAAAAAAATAAAAAAAAAAAAAAACAATATTTGCGGAGAAACCCGTCTGTATTACTGGCATTTTGTTTTGGTTTCCGTATCGACAATCATGTTTCTCGACATGCTTCGTGCTTGTTTCATCCAGCAAATTTGATCGATGTGAGAGTCCGAAAATTCTCTCACTCGTCGGAGTGCACAACAATTATGCTGTGGTTATGCTTACGCCAATACTCGAGGAGCAACGCCAAGGTTTCGGGGTAATAATGTGTTATGTTGTGTATGTGCGCTCTAATCATCGATTTAAGCGTAACCACCTCTCACGAAAAATGTTTCCGACTTTCATCGGTGTTTTGCTCGTAAGCATAACCGCGGCATTACAAACGTCAAATGAAAACAGTTGGAAAATTAAAAACAGTTCAGGGTGATAAAAATGAATTTTTTTAGTGTCGGCTAAAAATCAGCACAAATCAGTACAAAATCCAAAAAATTAGTATTTCTTAAAGTTTTTAAAACCATCAGTACGGGGTACGAAAAATCAGTATTGTACTGATCAAATCAGTACGTCTGGCAACCCTACGAACGAACAACAGTTTTTAGTCGAGTAAAAATACGACCATGAAACTTTTTACGGCTAAGTCAACAATAAGCATTTTCTATCGCTCCAATACACATATGTATAATAATATTATATAGGGGACAATGAAAATAAAAAATTTGCCACAAACTCCTAGTTATGTATATAATGTACACATGTTTGGGTATTTTAAAAAGAAATTGTGGACATTTCTATAACAACTTTCTGGCAACTGTAGTTATTGCCGTTTTGATCCATTCGTATAAAATTTGATACTTTTTTGAGCCCAAGATACGTATTTAGTTATTTTTAGTTTGGCTTAGAACATATGTATTTGATACATTTTTAATCAGTATCGAATAATATTTATCAAATCTGATACAATTTAGTCAATATTAAAGAATATCTATCTATTCTTCTTATTTTTAAGATTTTCTTAAAAAATTAAACAACCTGTGAATGCCACGGATAATATATTTTGTGAAAGTCTTTGAAAATGCCAAAAATGGGTACATATGTGTAATCAAACTTTTGGTAGGAACACTGCCCATAGTAGGCATTTTTACTTAAAGGAGGGCAGCGCTATAAATATTTAAGTAGTGATTCATTGACTCCAATTCAAGAATCAGCTCTGGTAACTACATATGTACCCATACCACCCAGCTCGTTTGACCCATTGAATTTTATAAAACTTTTATATTGCTCGATACTCGGTATTTTTATATTTAAAAAAAAAAAAACAACAGACGATATCATCGTTAAACATCCGATTAATTAATTGGGGAAACTTTCCAATAATGTCACACGCCCCCAAAAAAACGACTTCTACCGGGTGGTAGGGGAAAGGAAGGGTGTTCTGAATCCGTAAATTTTAGGCGCCGGACGTTTTCGAGGAATATATGGTTAAAGTTTAGTAACTCCATATAAATTCGATAGATAAAGAAAAAACTTTTGCGCAGAACACTTTTCTGCGTTGGCGGCCTTCGGCCGCGCTTATAAAAAATACGGCCACGGTGATGTCCTTCTGCGTAGTACACCCTGTGAAGTCGCTATTAGCAACATTTTTAATAAAAGTGATTTTAACGCAATATTGTAAAATTTATTAAATATATTAGTAATATACGTGTTGTGACTAAAATAAAGAGTGAAATTTGTTTTGTAAATGAGGAAATGGGGTTGTTATTGGTAAAAATTTAACTTTAACAAATTCCGGGAAAACTAGGTACGTCCGGCGCCTAAATTTAACTGATTCAGAGCCTACTCCACTTCCCCTACAACCCAATAAAAGTCGTTTTTCTCGGGGCGTGTGACATTATTGGAAAGCCAACCCAATTAATTAATTAATTTTAATTTTTTGCTAAAAATTTTTCGGTGATACGAAAAAAACCATGAAAGTATCAATTTGTAATACGAAATTTTTTTAGGCTGTGGCAATACTGATCATACATACGGCAATATTCGGCTATATTCGGCAGTGGCCATTCGCCGCACAATTTGCGGCCATTTCGTTTCAGGGTTGCAATACTACGATGAAATCTTTTATCTACATATATATCAAGGCATGTATATAAGCAAATGTACATTTTTTTTGTAAATTTGAACGCAAGTACTGAATTGCTAATGAACTGTGCCCTGCACAGTGACGACCGATGCGTACTTTTTCCTACTCAATTTCCCTTAAGCGATTTTACATTTTGTAGATATGCACCTATGTATGTATATATGTACATATATATATATTCATGCACAGTGTGTATATGCGTGCACATACGTATCGTGGTTGTCAAGCTAATGTGAATAGGTAGAAATGAATACATATGTACGTACATTTCACTGTAATCGGGTATTATTCACCAGCGAGCGACAAACGAGAATCGAAACAATTGATGGAAAAAAACCGGCCACAACCCTCGTCGTTCAACCAAAAACGGTTGGGCTTGTATATCATGTTGGCATACAAAGTGGAAATGAGCATACATATACATACATACATATATGTATATTAGGGCGGGTCAAATTTTTTGCATCAAAAGCATATCGCGATTATGATTATTTAGGTAATTCTACGCATTTTTGTGCAAGAAACCAAAGTGGCGCACCTCTTGAAACAGCTGTGCCTATTTAGAACTAGCCAAAATGTGTAACTGGGGTTTTTGCCATTAATTTCTTTTTTGAGGACCACAGCCGCTGGGTCGAAATTCATTTTAGACCAGCGTTGCGCAGCCTCTTGCCCGCGGGCAGTCCAGCTGTTTGCAATTCACACGTATACACAGCGATTGTCACTACTACAGAGAAATAAAGAGCGTAAAACGAGCGCTTACGATGGGACAAGGCGATCGTCGCTTAGCAAAAATAATTAATTTGCCACCGACTGTCGTGAAAGCAAGTGGTCGTTAGGTGATTGTCGTTTGAAATTATTTGCATATGCCAGAAAACAAACAAAACTATGAAGAGTTTGTATATAACATACGTATGTATTTGTATACGTACGTTATTTCATAATTTCGCAAAGCGTGCGCAGCATGACCCTGCTCGCTCAACATCTGCACTGATTATTGTTACTGTGTAACCTAAATCAAACGCAAGTCGTAAATTTAACGCACGCACGCAAATTTTTCATATGCGTTGAACCGAAATTGACTTGCGTGCGTGTTCAGATAAAGAAATAGAAAAATACAGAAAATCAGAGAAAATCTTGTTATTTTGTGGAATATGTACCTAACAGACACGATATCAAAAGTAAGTGTCAATTTTTTTGCAAACAATCACCCACAATGCTTAATTTCAACTGTCACGCAAAACAAAAATTGGGCGTCGAATTTGCTTTTTACGCACGCCGTTCAATTTCGGTTACTCCCATACAAGTTGTATGGGCATGAGAAATTTTTGACAGTAAATTGACGGCGTGCGTTTGATTTAGGTTACACAGTTAGTCGTTTTCCGCTTTGGCCTACAGTAGGCGCACCAACACACACTAATTTTCGGAGATTGTTTGAATGTGTTTCTGTGCCCATCCCTGTTTTAGACCAACGGTTTTTTGGGCAAAAATGCTTGAAATGACCCGTGTCTATGTGTACATATATTTTTCTGTCCCTAAATATCTACCGCCCTAATATGTACATATATGCATTTATTTATGCATGTATATACGCAGTATAGAAAGCAAGCTGCAAACCAGCTACAAAAACAACATACATATGGATGGCTTTTAGCAGCAGCTGCGCGTTCTCTTTTCCAATAAATACCTACAATATATTTGGATATGTACGTATGTATATATGTATGTATGTCTATGCGTGCAAGCGAATATTCGCTCGGTATGTTTGTTGTTGCTTCACAAAGTACATTTGTTTCGTTCGGTTGTGAAAAACTCGACGATGTGTATCGATAGCAGCGTTGCCACTTTTGGTACTTTCGTACCAAAACTGGTACTTTGAAAATGATTTGGTACGTTGGTACGTTGCTTTTGATTTTGGTACTTTTTCCTTAAAAGCAACGTTTTGGGAAAACAATATTTATTTATTTCCATCTATTTTTTTATTTTTCTATACATTATTTTTGTTCGTCCACTAAAAGAACAGTAATTATGTTGATTAATTACATCGCCAACACGCCGAAGATGTTATAATATAATACAATGGCGCTATTATAACTCTGACGAGTTTTATGGCCGAGCTTCTCTCCCAATTCGAGGTGTGCTCCTTAACTTTTGTTTTTCCTACCAATTGGGTGGACCTACAGTTTCATGCCGGCTCCGAACGGCGAATGTTTTTTTGCGAGAAGCTTTTTCATGACAGAAATACACTCGGAGGGTATGCCGCCCACTGCCGAGAGGTGACCGCTGCTCTTAAAAAACCCAATAATTGGATTTTTCCTAATTAGAAAAATAATTTTCTTTAGTGTTTGTTCGGACTGGGGTTTGAACCCGAGACCTCTGGCATAGCAGGAAAGCACTCTACCCACTGCACCACAGCGGCCACTGGTATGGATCACATGTATCAAGCAAGTTTTAAATAGAAATTAATTTAAAGCGCGATAATTTTATTAATTTTTGGTTCGTTTTCTTTAATTTTTTAAATACTCTTTCCTTTTTTAACGTTAATATCCAACCCAAATCATTAAGTGACACAACTAAAAATTTTTTTAAATCATGTTTTTATCATAAACGGGTACGCAGAACATATCTCTAGCGGTTGCAAACAAAAATTTTTGAATCGGTTTTGACTGAATAATTGCAATTATTCTGAGCCATTTCAACATCATTGCTTGTAAAGAAAAAACGTTTTTTGGCTCCTGAAAATTTTTGAATTTTGAGTTGTGTCAATTTATGATTTAGGGTGCGATATATTAAAGTTAATTTTCCATTAAAAAATAATAAAGGAAAAAAACCATTTGTCTACTACGTCTATTACCACGAAAAAATCTGGTTGGTACTTTAAAAAGCAATTTGGTACGTTTTTTGGTACGAGGAAAAATATGATCGATAGCAGCAACAACAATTTTTTTGGTGCGACTGTAATATCTACACAAACAACACAACGTGATGTGAAGTGTGTGAAGTGACAATTATAATACGATGTTTGTTTCGGGTTCTGTTTACGATATTGCTGCTGTTGCTTTGTCACATACATATGTATGTATTCACAGTAAGGTTGTTCTCTCTGTGTAATTTTGGCCTGGCAAATTTGCCGAGATGACATAAGTGTGATAAATTTGCCGAGAACAACAACAAAATACACGTCTTGTCAAATTTGGAGCTTCGGCAAATTTCTCATACCCCAACCCGTGATATTTGATATCATGAGAAAAATATCACAGGAAATCCAACCATGTTATTACATTCACAATAGTCTTCTATGAGAAGTGAATTTTAAATTTATGTTTCTACACCTTTTCCAGTTTAAGTTCAGAAAGTTACAATTGAAGTTCAGAAAATTACAATTGAAGTTCGGAATTTCCAATTGAAGTTCAGAAAATTACAATTGAAGTTCAGAAAATTGCAATTGAATTTCAGAAAATTACAATTGAAGTTCAGAAAATTACAATTGAAGTTCAGAAAGTTACAATTGAAGTTCAGAAAAGTTACTCATACGCCCTGGTATCTCGATTGAAGGAAAATTGTATGGATTTGTTTGAAGATTTAATAAAAATGTAAATTCTCGTATCTTTAACGCCCTTCGTGGTAGATGCATTTTTAATTCGATTAATCGCATATATGTTTTATAGGGCTTGAAACAAACGTCTATATATGCAGAATTTTGACATTGGTTGCAAGAAAGTGCATCAAGCAATGGGTGTAAATCGAAACCGTATATGAAAAAAATGTTCGCGCATTCACATGGAATGATACTGATGTTATTACTTTTCATGAACAATGAAGCTAAATATTTTCGGAATTGCATACATATAAGCAAATAAATTAATTATTTACATACAATGCATTATTTCGGAATAAATACATATGTAAATAACAAGTATGTAAGAACGCGGCTGCCTTAGAGATACCATGCCGTAGTCTTTACACGTTTTATGATGCGAAATGAACATACAAATCATCTTTGTCTGAAAACACTATTATGCAATTGAAAAGTTTGAAAAATGCATCTACATATGTACAACGAAGGGCGCTAAAGGCACGAGAATTTACATTTTTATTAAATCTTCAAACAAATCCATACAATTTTCCTGCAACCGAGACACTATGTACATAGGGCATATGAGTAACTTTTCTGAACTTCAATTGTAATTTTCTGAACTTCAATTGGAATTTTCTGAACTTCAATTGTAATTTTCTGAAATTCAATTGCAATTTTCTGAAATTCAATTGGAATTTTCTGAACTTCAATTGTAATTTTCTGAACTTCAATTGTAACTTTCTGAACTTCAATTGGAAATTCTGAACTTCAATTGTAATTTTCTGAACTTCAATTGTAACTTTCTGAACTTCAATTGGAAATTCTGAACTTCAATTGTAATTTTCTGAACTTCAATTGTAACTTTCTGAACTTCAATTGAAAATTCCGAACTTCAATTGTAATTTTCTGAACTTCAATTGTAACTTTCTGAACTTAAACTGGAAAAGGTGTAGTTCTTTCTTTTTAAGTATTTTATTTTATTCAGATAAAAAATTAATTAATTCGAAATTGAAGCAAGCAAAGCAAAGCGACAACAGTCGTATAAAGAGTGGAAAGAATATGGCTAACATGCTAGTTCACAATGAAGTCAATTCGAATTTTATTTTTTTAAAGGTGCGCTCTCTCTGTGTGAGAAATTTCTCAAGATATCATGATATCTCGGCAAAAAGATTAGACAGAGAGAACAACCTTAGTGGTACTAATTAGCAGTAATTAGACGCTTGCTGGTGAAATAGTCGTTACTTTTGTATGTCTTCTTTTTGAATTTGCATAGCTGAAATTTGTATTATTAGTTGTATTCGCGTACAGCAATTTGTTGCAATTTATTACAATTTTGCAACAAATATCCGCTTTTTCCATTTTTTTACGCAAAAAAATTGCAGAAGTGATGGAAATGAGAGAGCAAAGTGACGTTTATTTTTGTGAGAGGCTGCAAAATTCTGCAGGACAAATTTTTTCCATCACATTTGTCCAGCAGCAAAACAGCTGATAAAAAAACATATGTTTGTAATTTGCGAAAATTGCAAAATTGAAATTCAAAATTAAAAAAGTTAAATATGGACGAATTAATTATGAAAGATGTAAATAAATAACATTTGATTTTGTCTGCATCTGTACTTGAGCTAAATGTCGGATGATAACAGCAGCATTGTATGTTTGTTGCTTAATGTAGGAAGTCCGCCGGTTACCCTCTGCTAACTTATATGTATGTATGTATGTATGTCAATATGCAATGCCAGCAGGCAGCCGCAGCTCCGCATTTATATACATACATACATGTTTCTTTATTAGTAAAATACAATGCAGGCATAATCTACAGCTGAAACTAAGCTAAATTAATACAAATTTCGTATAAATTTTTGTAAATATAGGATTTATATATATTTTGTTAATTCCCATAATTTTAATTTGATCAGCTGTTCATCTTTCCTGCAAGATTTGAATAGATTTGCATTTTTTTACTTTTTTGGATATTTTTCTCTTGTGAGAGGAAGAATGATATTTGGCGAGATAGAGAGTGATAGAGGCAAACAGAGAAAAGCTGCTGGAAAAAGCAAAGATGACTTGATGCGAAACTCTTTTTTACTCTCTCACTTTTATGATTTTCCCACGGGTTTTCTGTGGCTTTGTTGCCAGCATCAACACAACAGAAAACCCGGTCGATCAGCTGTTTGTACAAATTGCAGGTGCCAGAAGGGAAAACACGCCAAAATAAATAGGCGCATTTGGTGGATTTAGATTTTTTGTTTTGTGTGTTAAATTTTGTTGAAATAATAATGAATTATGAAAAATATCGAGGTAATTGTATTGCTCGTGTATAGCACGCAGTGCAGTTTATTGTTTCAACTGGAAAAAATTGTGTTTCAGTTAAAATTATAAAAAATATGTTAATGAGATGGAATGCGGGCAGCGGTTATTCAGTAGATTTATATATATCTCCGGTTAAAAATTATTATATTTCAGTTCTAATATATTACGTTTTAATAGAATTGCAAAATAGAGTAAAATATTTCTTAAAAAATACCACCCAACTACATGTATTATCGTTCACCACTTTTTGTGCGTTATTCTTAATTTGTCTGAGATTGGGTTTCGAAAACGAATATTCAGAATGTGGGAAAGTCATACTATCCTGTGTATCACTTTTGTGGTTATATCCTTATATTAATTTGGTATAAACAAAATTTTATTATTGTTAGTCTTCAATAACATAAGGAAGCCGAATAATTCCCAGAATTACTATGTAAAATACCCATTTTCAGTTTTCGAACAAAGTGGCACTAATGAAAAATGTTATAAAAAATGCGCATTTTGACAGCGCTCTCACGAAATGAAGAGTTTCGTATCTAGTTATCTATGGGAAAAAGTACGCGCGTACACCTATTGTATTGCCGTTTTCGATTCTGGCAAAAAATGTCGCACTTATTTTGCATTTTTATCGGGCTGTCAAATTTGTTTGTTCAATTCCACACATTTTTTCAGAGTTGATTGTTCTATTGACAAAAATGTCGCCCTCTCCCCGCTATTAGATTGCTTGTTTTTATACTCAGCTGTACTAGTACACAGAGTATTATAGTTTTAATCACATAACGGTGGATTGTAACACCATAAAATAATCGAGATAGATATTGACTTATATATATCAAATTGATCAGGGTGAAAAAAGAAATCGATTGAGCCATGTCCGTCCGTCTGTCCGTCTGTCTGTCTGTACGCACGATAACTCACTCAAAAATTGAGATATTTTGATGAAATTTGGAATGCAAGTTGGTATCAAGACTGGAACGGATGGTATTGAAAATGGGCAAAATCGGACCATGACCACGCCCACTTACCCTATATAGTAAAAATCGGAAATTTTGTATCTCAGTCACTAATAGAGCTAGAGTGATAAAATTTCACCCACGTGTGGAGCTCAGGCCCTTATGAAGAAATTTGGTGAGATTTTGAAAAATGGGCGGTGCCTCGCCCACTTATTAAGGGCCAAACATTGAAAGTTTTATATGTCATAACTCAGAAACCGTTGAAGATATATCGATGAAATTTGGTAGGCGTGATATACTTACTTAGGCAAATGTTTGGACGAAAAATTGCCAAAATCGGTTAACGACCACGCCCCCTTTTATATATGGGTCTTATAAAGTGACCTAATAAAAACATTTTAAGCGATATCTCTGTCAAATATAAAGGTATGTCATTGAAATTTTATGGCAGGAGTCCAACTGCGGATATAAAACGAAAAGCATAAAAATTTTGGAAAATGGGCGTGGCACCGCCTCTTTTTAGAAGCAGGAATATACGAGATTTCTGAGCCCATAACTCGACAAATAATTTAAATATAATGACGAAACTTGGTGTGTACACTTTTATTAGTTGTGGTAATACATGTTCAAAATTTTAGCGAAATCGGTTGGCGACCACGCCCACTTTTATATATGGGAACTATAAAGGGGCCTAATAAAAATATTTTAAGCGATATCTTTGTCAAATATAAAGATAATTCATTGAAATTTTGTGGCATGAGTTCCACAATAGACCGGAAACAAAAAATAGAAAAATTTTGGAAAATGGGCGTGGCACCGCCTCTTTTTAGACAAAGGAATATACGAAATTTCGGAGCCCATAACTCGACAAATAATTGAGACATTAAGACGAAACTTGGTTTATACACTTTTATAACTTGTGCTAATAGACACGCAAAAATTTATTCAAATCGGTTTATGACCACGCCTACTTTTTAACAAAGATATTTCTGGAACACCCTTTGGGAATTTGTAACGTGACATCTTTGTAATTAGAAGTCATAAAGGAATGAAATTTTGCACAAAGAATAATATTCATATGCTTAGTTGGATGACTGATAAAAATGTTGAAAATGGGCGTGGCTACGCCTACTTTATGCAGCACTCCCTTTATATAAAATACACCGTGTTTTCATCAAACGCAAACAAACAATGAAAGCATACAGCTGAGTATCTAATGTTCGATTCCACTCGAACTTAGGCTTCCTTACTTGTTTACACATACATATGTATGTATGTATATCGTTCATTTATTTCAGTAATGTCATAACACGAATCTATATCTATATATATAAAAATGGTGTAAAAAATGTTACTAACCTCATCAGGTGAGAACGGCTGGACCGATTTCTGTAAAATTTTTTGTTAGTTGTTCGTATTCTCGAGGAGAAGGTTCGTACGGAAGAAAATTTTGGAAAATCTCTTCTGAAAAGTCCGAAAATTGGAAAAATCGGTGTGTATGTGTGCATGTGTGGATGTGTGTCCTTTATAGACTCCCAAAGTAACCAACCGATCTTTATGAAATTTTCACAGCAGATTCATGTGGTGTTAGCGCGCATAATAGGGTATATAGAATTTCGAAAAAGGGGGAGCTTCCCGGAAAACATTCCTAAATGTGGACCCGGATCGACCCAGCAAGTCTTCGAGAAAAATTGGTATCAAATGAAAGGTATTTAACAGGCCTTCAACACAAAGTTATTTTCATTGCAATGCCTAGGCCGGGTCCCCAGATATGTGTCAAAACGTGGGACCGAGTGACCCTGGAAAGTTTCTGAGCGATATTGGTATCGAATGAAAGCTGTTGAGGAGGACTTCAATAAAGAGCTCTTTAAATAGTGATACCTAGGCCGGGTTCCAAGATTTGGGTCAAAGCGTGGACCCGGATAGCCTCTCAATGTTTTCGAGCGATATTGGTAGAAAATGAAAGGCGTTGAGCAGGGCTTCCACATACAGCTATTTTCATTGTGATTTCTAAGGCTGTTTCCCAGAGATGGCTAAAGTAGTGGGCCCGGATTGTGATGGACGGCTCCGGTAAGGTAGAGGTAGATATGTATAGGGATAGGGATAGGAATAGGGATTGAGATATAGATTGAGATTAAGATTGAGATTGAAATAGAGATAGGGATTGAGATAGAGATCGGGGGCAGTAGGTTTGTCGCGGCGAATATAACTATAACTTTTATTCAGAGAATAGACAATTTTTTTATTATTCGCAGTAATTAAGATGGACTCTAAGATAATGGTTAGCAATACGGTAATCAAAGGCTTTTCTTTAGGCTTCATAGGAATAGATTTTAGCAGAACAACGTCTGCCGGGTCAGTTAGTATTAATATAATATTTTTTCCATACAAACAATTGCCAGGCTGTTTAGCATCCCAGCCAGCAAAATCATCGTAAACGAGCTCGTAAACTGATGTTTTCTCGAAGAAAACTCTAATAAAATATCGTTTATTAAAACCGTTTACGATTCGCCTACGAATACTGTTTCGCTTTAAAATGTTCAGTGCCTACGAGTGTCGTAAATGTATCGAAAAAGCACTCGTATATGAATCTTTTTACGTCCGTTTTTTTATCGTAAATGTTGAAATTTTACAAACATACATACTTACTTTTAAAATATTGAGTTTGAAATTTTTCGTTTTCTTTTTTTTTGACATGATAGAAAAAAGTTTCTTTTGTTATTGTTTTTTGATTCGAGAATAGCTCGTAAATCGCAATGTTCGTAAAAGGTACGTTACCTTGCTGGCTCCCAGCAGTATTTGAGGTAAGGAGGTGCATATTCAGTAGAATATTCAATATGAAAAATACCCTGAATCCGAGTTGAAAATTGATTGCTGAAAAAACAACTGAACACGCAGTGAAGACATCAAGTGTACTGAAATATATGCTATGGAAGTTCTCCCTGCGTATTCAGGCCTTTTTTCCTACAGAAACTCTCCCTTCTCGATCGGCAGTTTTTAGGTAGTTGATTTTCTACGCCACCTCTATATAAAAACGAAAGGGAATGTTCAGATTTTAGAACTACATATCTACTGAATATTCAGTAGGAAATATGTGCTGTTTTCCAGCTGATAAATACTGCTGGGCTGGGATATTTAACATACTCATATCCACATAAAATTGATATGGATGTGTTCGTATGAGTCAGGAGCAGTGCATAGGCATATAATTTTTTCTATAAATTATTTAATTTGTTTATAATTAATAAATAAAATTTTTAGTTAAGAGAAATAGATATCGTAAACGTGTTTACAAATATCGTAAACACAGTTGAAGAGTCGCTTTAATTTAAAAGCGCTCTCTCTATTTTATATGCTTTGGCCCAGTTTACGCTCAGATCAAAATCAACGCGGCCGCTAAAAATTTCAAAAAGTGACCCAAAAAAGGAAAAAAAAGTGTCTCCCAAATTTTTTTTTAGCTAGAACCACATTTTTATATATACATTTGTGGTTTATTTAATGCTTAAAGCAATTTACAGGTTAAGGAACAGTGTTTTACTAAAACCAAGTAATACTACACCATTTCCAGATGGATTTTAGAAAGCGTCAACTGGATTTTAGAAAGGCGAAATTGGATGTTGTCCGATCTCCGATTTGCTCACTTGACAGCAAGCTGCTAATTTAATAAGAAACAAACCTTATTATGGAAAGATTTTTAAAATATAAGTTTCTGAATAATAATTATAGAAGACTAGCTGACCCGCCAGACGTTGTTCTGCCTAAAATTTATTCCTATAAACAAGCATGGGCACCACCACAAGCGAACAAGCAGAGAGCCTGAGCATGTAGTAGTGTGCTTAAAATTGCACAGTGAGGCAAAATTCAAAAATTTTTCGTAACTTCGTGTGTTGATGAAAATTTAATTATATCAGATTTTATAGCATGAAAATAGAGGTTATATTAAAAATAGGTATGTTTGTAGATACAAATTTAATAAAAAATAAATGTTGATTGATTTCGATTCACATTCGAATTAATTGCAATTTCAATATAAAATCATACAAAATTAACCCATTTTCAATTTTAAAGAGTTAAAAATGGCATAAAAAATTACACTTCATTTGATTTCAAATGGCTACATTTAAAACTATTGAGAATATTTAAAATAAAAAAATAATAAATTTCCCAACCAATCTTAAACATTTTAAAAAAATTTCATACATCAGTCGCCCACTGTTGTTACGGACAAAAAAAGGCATCAACCTGCTTCCATCACTGTTGAAGGCGAACTGAATCGTTTTCTCGCTGAAATAATTATGCTCTAAATTTGCGTACGTATACATTTTTTTATGCTCGCAGCACAAAGAGCTCTCTTTGCCCATGTCCGCCTATAAAGCCTAAAGGAAAAGTCCTAGATTACCGTGTTGCCGTATTCCTATCCCTATACCTATCCCTATCCCTAACCATATACCTATCCCTATCCCTATCTTTATCCCTATCGCTATCCCTATTCCTATTCCTATCTCTATCTCTATCCCTATCCCTATCCCCATCCCTATCCCTATTTTTATACCTATCCCTATCCCTGTCCTTTTACCTATCCCTATCCCTATTCCTATCGCTAACCCTATTCCTATTCCTATCTCTATCTCTATCCCTATCCCTATCCCCATCCCTATCCCTATTTTTATACCTATCCCTATCCCTGTCCTTTTACCTATCCCTATCCCTATTCCTATCGCTAACCCTATTCCTATTCCTATCCCTATCCCTATTTTTATACCTATCCCTATCCCTGTCCTTTTACCTATCCCTATTCTTATTCCTATCGCTAACCCTATTCCTATCCCTAATCCCTAATCGCTAATCCCTATCAATATATGTACCTATCCCTATCCCTACCCCTATTCCTATCCCTATCCACATCTGTAGCCCTATCCCTATGCCTATTCTATCCCTCCAGACTTTCTAGGGTCACCCCTGGTCCACATTTTGGTCGATATCTCGGAAAACGGGTCGCATAGGGTCTTAAAAATCCCCTCTTTTTTAAATACTCACCAACACCTTTTATTTGATACCCATTTTGTAGAAAACCCGTTTGGGGTCACACCTGGTTCATATTTCCTGAAATACCTCGAATACGGGGTCTTATATGGGACCAATAACTACACCTTGTTCAAGCACTTGTCAAGACCTTTCCTTTGATACCCATATCGTACGAACCCGTTATAGGGTTACCCTGGTCCACATTTTGTGGGATATCTCCAAAACCTTCCCGGATTCTTATACTTTTTTTTGGCCATAAACCATGTCGGGCTCAATCGAAAACTACGTGCAAAATTTCATTTAATTCAGTCCAGCCGTTCTGGAGTTAAATCATCAGGGAGGAAAATGCGACTTATTTTTATATAATAGATTTTATCATTGGCTACGTTCAGAAGGCGCAACCGTGGCGCAACAGTTGCGCAACTGTTGTGTGTTATCTTCTGAACGCAACGTTGTGTATTTCTGATCAACACAACATGTTGTGAGTTTGGAGACCTTTTTCCATCATAAATTTTTTACGCTCACTTTAGACAACATGTTGAGCTTACGATTTTGACATATGTACAAAAATATAAATAATATTTATGAATTTTTGAATGTAAAAAAATTTTTCAAAGCCGCGAAATTATTGGCGATTACGTTGGGGATAATTATAATAATAATTTGTGTATTTAATGCATCACCTCGTTCAGAAGGCGCAAATGGTATCACTTTCCGATTAGTGATATCTACACAACAGTTGTGCTCAACCGTTGCGCCTTCTGAACCTAACCATTTTCAGCAGGAAAAAAATATTATCAAAAGACTTTTATGATTCTGGAGAAAATTTGTAAGACTTTTTTATAATTTCAAAATGAAATAATAATTATTCTACATCTCTGCTATTTTTCCATTTCTTGGTTTTCTGTTCGTTTCGCTCTTTATGAGCGTAATTCTTTCCGATTTGCTCACTTGACAGCAAGCTGCTCTTTTAATAAGAAACAAACCAAGGTTTATCGAAATAGAGGTTATATTACTTCCGTTTTTATGTGTGTGTTTTCTTTAAAAATGTCAATGTGAAAGAGAAGAGAAATGAATTTCAAAGTAAAATTTTTTTGCCAATTCGTTTTGTCTGACATTCACACTTTTTAGTATACATACACAATTCCAATCAGCTTATCTACTGCGATATCCTTCTTTAGATAATTCTTGAAACAAACCTATTAGCCGTGTTTCACATACGGTGATCCTAACCCAGATAAAAATTTTTGCATGTAAATGCAACAACAAAGATTTCAGCTCGATTAAACCAGATAAATTGCTGGTTCAATTTCTGATCCGCCCTGTTCGATTTGTTTTTTCCGTGCTGATTTGGCAGCACAGTGCTTTTTTGATTTGGCAGAACTGAAAAGTGACATTTGTGTATGTATACATATACCCTGCAGTAAATTTGTTTCACTGCTAAATGATCATTGATCATTCTTTGTTGAATATTCGTCACTATCGTTTTGCGATGGTGCAAGCGTGCAAGCTATATTGAAAAACCCAAACGAAATACCATCTAGGCGGTTATAAACCCACGAGCCAGCTTGTATTTCGGTAGGTTTTTTGACATTCGGCAGCTTTTCTGACAAATTTTTCAATTTAACAACTATAAAACAAATTATATTTAAAATAAAAAATATATGGAAATACAAATTTCAAATTTGCCTCTTGTAAGCTTCTGCTTTGGACGTAAGGGGAAAGAAGAAGTCCGGAAGAAAAATTATACTGCGCACTGGCTTCTCCTTAAAACATGGAATACATAGCTATCCCGCCATTTGAGTTTCATAATTTATTTCAGTAATTTAAATTCAAATTTCCAAAAAAAATAATTTTTGAAATAGTTATTTTCATTTAGTTTGAAGTTTAAAGTCAATCAAATTGTTTTTGAGGGAGTATTTGTCTCTTTTCAACGTACAGAAGAATTGTTTTTGCGCTATTATAACTCTGACGAGTTTTGTGGCCGAGCTTCTCTCCCAATTCGAGGTGTGCTCCTTTTGTTTTTCCTACCATTGGACAGTTTTATGCCGGCTCCGAACGGAGTCATATAGGCATTAGGAAAGCAAACCATTTATTTGAAAAAATTCAGCAGCCTTTATATGAAAGCATTCACTGATGCCTCCTCATGATGAATTTCACCAGTGATTCATAAAGGATTAATTTCAGATTTTTACTGCTGGGTATATGTTGTATATGTTTCTTCTTCTTTTTAGTTCTTTTCAAGTGCAGCCAATTTTCATTATGAGCCGGATTGTTTCAGTAAAAATTTATCTTAACCCAGACCCAGATGTAATAACTGAAATGCCCCTATTAGGCGCATTTCAGTTATTACATCTGGGTCTGGGTCAAGATAAATTTTTACTGAAACAATCCGGATCATAATGAAATTTGGCTGCACTTGAAAAGAAGTAAAAAGAAGAAGAAATATCAACAAACCATTTGTGATTTGAGAAAGTAAAAAAAACAAAATAAAAAATCGGATCAAGAATTATTTGAGGCAAATTTATATATAATTTAATTATATGACCTTTATACTCATATTTTATGTGTTACTTCCATAATTTGTTTTGTTTTTTTCACGGCGTCTGAATGAAAAATATGGCCGACAGCTGCTTGTGTATATACATATACGAACATATACCCCGCAGTAAAAATCTGAAATGGGGAAATTTTCCAATAATGCCGCACGCCCCCCAAAAAACCACTTTTACTGGGGGGTAGGGGAGGGGAAGAGTGTTTTGAATCCGTAAAATTTAGGCGCCGGACGTACCTCTGTTTCGAGGAATTTATGATTAAAGTTTAGTAGCTCTCCATATAAATTCGATAGATAAAGAAAAAACAGTGCTTTTGCGCAGAACACATTTCTGCGTAGGCGGCCTTCGGCCGCGCCTAAAAAAAAATAACCCTGGGCTACGCCATCCGTCCGGACGTGTGCGCAAACCGTGGCTACCGCCACGGTGATGTCCTTCTGCGTAGTACACCCTTCAGCGTAATATCTATGGCCCGGTCTACAGTACTTTTGTGGCCATTTCAACTCGCAAAATGGTACAAACACTTACCTTGTACCTATGTCAGTTGTGGGTGTGTGTGTGTAAAAATTGGTAAAAATTTAACAACTTTAACAAATTCCGGGAAAACCAGGTACGTCCGGCGCCTAAATTTAACAACTTCAGAACCTACTTCCCATCCCCTACCATCCAGTAAAAGTCATTTTTGGGGGCGTGCGGCATTATTGGAAAGCCGACCCCTGAAATGAATCCTTTATGAATCACTGATGAAATTCATCATGAGGATCAGTGAATACTTTCATATAAAGGCTGCTGAATTTTTTCAAATAAATGGTTTGCTTTCCTCATGCCTATATGACACTACGTTTTTTCTCTGGTATTTTTGGTTTGGAAAACCCACCGAAAGTCAAAATACAAAAACAATTCTTCTGTACGTTGAAAAGAGACAAAACAAAAACAATTTGATTGACATTAAACTTCAAACTAAATGAAAATAATAGTTATTTCAAAAATTATTTTTTTGGAAATTTGAATTTAAATTACTGAAATAAATAATGAAACTCAAATGGCGGGGTAGCTATGTTATAAGGAGAAGCCAGTGCGCAGTATACTTTTTCTTCCGGACTTCTTCTTTCCCCTTACGGCCAAAGTAGAAGCTTACAAGAGGCAATTTAAAATTTGTATTTCCATATACATATTTTTTATTTTAAATATAATTTATTTTATAGTTGTCAAATAGAAAAATTTGTCAGAAAAGCTGCAGAATGACAAAAAACCTACCGAAATACAAGCTGGCTCGTTGGTTTTTAACCGCCTAGATGGTATTTCGTTTGTTTTTTTCAATATAGCTTGCTCGCTTGCACCAACGCAAAACGATAGTGATGAATATTCAACAAAGAATCATCAATGATTATTTAGCAGTGAAACAAATTGACTGCAGGGTATATGTATATATATGTATACATACACAAATGTCACTTTTCAGTTCTGCCAAATCAAAAAAGCACTGTGCTGCCAATTCAGCACGGAAAAAACAAATCGAACAGGGCGGATCATAAATTGAACCAGCAATTTATCTGGTTTAATCGAGCTGAAATCGTTGTTGTTGCATTTGCATGTAAAAATTTTTATCTGGGTTAGGATCACCGTATGTGAAACACGGCTATTATGTCGTTATTTTTTTTTTAATCTCTTAAAAAAAAGGTGTTAACGAGACTTGCCATTGCTCCAATGCAGTTCTGGCACAAATGGCAATGCAAGAAAAACACACCTTAGGGCATTTCCGTTTGCATGGTGAATTTTTAACGGAAGTGATAACAAGTTGTTATATTTTTTTTTTTTTTTTTTTTTTTTAGCATCCAATATATTTTGCCAACTGTATAAATAAAATACATCCAGCAATTTTGTGGTTCGTTAAAAGTAATTAGTAATTAATAATGACTTAATAAACATGGTGGGCATGTATGGATTGCTCTCAGTAGCGCATCCATTTATTATAGTGCATCAGCAAAGATCTGTAAATGATTTTCTTTTGAGGCGTACGAAATTGGTTGGTCTTGCCGTCAGGGCTAGAACGAGTGGGTTGGGGTGAGCTAATATTCTCATTTTGTATGATGCAGCATACTTTCTGATTTCCTGAGATATAGTAGGTATCTTTAGGTCACGATGTAGTTGGTCGTTCGTGACGTAGTAGGGCGCATTTACAATCATTCTAATGGTTTTCGATTGGAATCTTTGGAGAATCTCTATATTTGAGTTTGCTGCGGTTCCCCATAGCTGTATGCCATAGGTCCAGATGGGTTTTAAGATAGCTGAGTAGAGCAGGAGTTTGTTGTCGATTGATAGTTGGGAGTTTCGATTCATGAGCCAATAAAGATTTCTCAGTTTTATACCAAGAGCTTTTCGTTTGGTGAATATGTGGGTTCTCCATGTTAGTTTTCTGTCGAGATGCATACCCAGGTACTTTGTTACGTCACTTTGCGGTATATCAATGCCATTGAGTTTTACGGGTGGGCAAGTGTTGCGTCTAGTGGTAAACGTCACTTGAACAGATTTTGATTCATTTGACTTTATCCGCCAGTCTTTCAGCCAATGGGTAATTTTATTTAAACTTCTTTGAAGCTTGAGTGAGGCGACGTTAGGGTTGAGGTCTGAAGCCAGTACAGCAGTGTCATCGGCAAAAGTGCCGATAGTGACTCCTTCTGCTATTGGGAGGTCGTATGTGTAAAGTAGGTACAGTATTGGGCCCATTACACTACCTTGCGGGACGCCTGCTAAGCTCTCGTAAAGCTCAGACTGCTCTGCTCCTTCTTTGACGAAAAAGTAACGATTTTTTAGATAAGATTGTATAAATAGAAAGTAGCTTGTAGGGAGAGTATTTTTTATTTTATAGAGCAGGCCGTCGTGCCATACGCGATCAAAAGCTTGGGATATATCTAGAAAGGCAGCTGTACAGTATTTTTTTTGCTCAAAGGCAGAGTAGATTTTCTCGGTAAGTCTATGTACTTGTTCAATTGTTCCGTGTCCTCTTCTGAAGCCAAATTGGTGATTAGGTATAATGTTACGCTCTTCTATTTTGGGTAGGAGTCTTTTAAGGAAGAGAACTTCCAAGACTGTTGAGACAATGGGCAGCAGACTAATGGGTCTGTAAGACGCTGCCGTATCAGGGGGCTTTCCTGGTTTCAGAATCATTTTCATCTGAGCGACTTTCCATTGAGGGGGTATGAATGCAGTTATTAGTACTGCATTAAAAAGTTGGGTGAGAAATTTTATGCCTTCGTAAGGTAAGTGTTTTAGTACATTGCCATTAATAATATCGTACCCAGGAGCTTTCTTTGGGTTGAGCATCGCTATTACGGTTTTTACCTCCGATATTGCGAATCGTTTTATGGGGAGGTCCATTTGATAGGGATGACTCAGAGTATTTTTCACTTCTGTTGTTGTGCTTAGTGGGGGTTCAATATCATGTGGGGTGAATACTGATTTTAGGTGGCGTGCAAAAGTATTTGCTTTCTCTGCGTCACTTTTCGCCCATTCGTTATTTTCCATTCGTATTGGAGAATTGTAGAAAATCGGCCTTTTTAGGGGAGTAATCAGTTGCAGCTGTTGCATCAATATTACTGAGATATTGTTGAACTTGTCTGTTGTGTTCAATTTTGAGGATGTTTTTGAGTTCTTTGGTGAGAGCATTCAATCTTTTCTTGTCGTCGGGGTGACGGGTTTGTTGCCATTTTTTCCTTGCGAGTCGTTTTTCTTTGAGCTTAGCTTGTATGTTGTGGGTAACGCTTGTCCTTTTTTGTCTGATGAGGGTGGGAGTTGATTTCCATGCAGCTTGTTGGATGCAGCTGTTAAAATGTTCGACTGCTGCCTCTATATCTTCAGCAGATTTCAGGGCTAATTTGAAGTCAAGATTAGACGTGATGATGTGTCGGAAGTATTCCCAATCAGTCTTCCGATTGTAAAGGCTGCATTGTTCCGCTGCCGGTGTAAAATTTTTATCAATTGTTACCAGGATTGGAGAGTGGTCGGAAGACAATTCAAAGCACGATTTGCAATTTATATCTGAAGAATTCACGCCTTTCACCACACAGAAATCGATTAAGTCGGGTATTTTATTTTTATCTGTTGGCCAATAAGTGGGAGTTCCAGTAGAGAATGGAGTTAAACTGAGATTGCTAATAGCATTATATAGTTGTCTTCCTTTAGGGGTAATGAGACGAGAGCCCCAGAACGTGTGTTTGGCATTGTAATCGCCCCCAGCTAGAAATCGATTTCCAAGAGTTTTGAAGAAATTTTCATATTCTGCAGTGCTGATAGAGTGCCTCGGCGGGCTATAGATAGCAGAGAGTGTAAGCTGGCCGCTCGGGTCTTCAATGACAATATTTGTGGCTTGTATAGCATTTGTACGGAATGAATTCGTGCTGTAATGTTTAATACTTTTCCGTATCAAGATACCTGAGCCTCCATGAGCGTTGTTACTGGGGTGTTTTGTGTGGTAAAACTTGTAGTTGGGTACTTCAAAGTAGCTTTTGTCAGTAAAGTGGGTCTCAGATATGAGGAGTATATCTATATTGTGGGTCTGAAGTAAAGTTTTAACTTCAAGTAAGTGTTTGGATAGGCCATTGGCATTCCAAATGATAATTTTCAACGGGTTGAAGATGCACAGTTTTTAGTCGTGAGGGTGACGAGGAGGCTCATCATTGATGTCATTTGTTGCATGACTTGTTTCAGTAAGTCTATCATTTCTCGCATTTCGTTAGTGTTTTGCGTTGGGGTGTGGGTTTCATTACTATTTGGAATGGCATTATTAGGGTTCGAGCGGGGTGTTACGCCTTTCTTTGCTGCTTGAGCATATGTGGCTGGGTATTGGTCAATTTCAATTGGGGTTTCAATCTGCATTGGGGTTTGAATTGGCTGTTGTGGTTTCTCTTGGGGCTGTGCAGGAGCTTTTTTCCTCAGAGTTGGGTATTTGGCGCTTTGGATGTTTTTGTATACCATACAGCCTTTATAATTTGCTGGATGGTTGCCTTCACATAGAGCGCATTTGACATCTTCAGATCTTGTCTTTCGCTTGCAATCAGCGGAGAGGTGGTTTCCAGCACATTTTATACATACTGATTTTCGACGACAGTAGGACTTTGTGTGGCCATATTGCTGACAGTTGGCGCATTGCGGTATTTCACGCTTCGGGTGTGGGGGCTCGAAAGCAATTCTTGAGTGCAGGAGACTTTTAATTTGATATATCTCCTTGTTATTGGAGGCGGGTTTGAGTTCAATGATAAACATTGGGAGAGGATTTTTTGTGACTCTGTGTTTTATGTTCCAAATGTTTGTGACTGAGTGACCGAGATCTTTTAGAGAATCCACAATTTCTTTTGTGTCTATTGAGGAGTGCATGTTTCTGAGAACAACTCTGAAGGTACGTTCTTGTTTTGTTTTATAAGTGTGGAACTCTGTGCCCTTCTGTTCCAGTTGTGACACTATGGTTTTGTAAGCATCCAGGGATGATGCTTGTACTTTTACTTGATCCTTGCCTGTGAGCTTTAGATCATAGGAGTTTGGAGCAACTTCTTGTAGTAAACTCATTAGGGGGGGAATGTTTAGAACTTTGTCTATAAATATTGGCGGCGGCTTGGGTATTTTTTCAGTTGGTTGGTTAGTTTCCTCAACTTCAAGGGAGGCAAATCTGTTTTCGTTTTCATTTTCATTTGGTTGGCGGCTTCCAAGCCAGTAATAATTATCAAGTTTAGCCTGTTTTTTAGAGGCAGTATTTTTACTTGGGCTTTCGCGTTGGCGTTTGGGATTGACGATCTTCCATTGGTCGGTTGGGGTAGCAGTTGTCAAGTTTCCTGCAGTTTGGGGTTTCTGGGCTTGTTGTTGTTGGGCATAGAGAATTTCCAGTTGCCTTTGGAGGGTTTCGATCTGCTGTTGTACGTTTGGTACGTTGGTACTAGGCAGGCGGGATGGGGTTAGATGTTGGGACATTTGTTGGGGTGTACCTAGGGATCTCGGTGTTTGGTGCTGTAGTTGCACTTGGGCTTGTTGGGCATCTCGCACTTCGACTTGTTGGGAACCTCCTACTTTAGGAGGAGTATGGTTGGGGGGCATCTCGCTGGTGCAAACGAATATTTTAGTCTATATTCATTTGCACCCGGCTGCGCTTGTAATATGTACAACTTTTTATGATTGTAATACAATGTGGTTGCAGCTTTTTACAGCTCTGATACTTATGTATAAACTTTACACGAATGGTTTGTGTCCACACTAATTCACCACTTAGTGGTGAAAAAGAGGTTTGTGGTGGAGTTTTGTGTGTGGGAGCTTTTGCTATTGTGCGATCAATGCAACAACAATATGCACAATCACTCAGCAATAACACTTAATTTACGCTTTAGAGTTTAAATAAAGCAGTTTTATATTAATTTGATAGCACACTAAATTGCGACACTTTTTC
The DNA here is from genome assembly GCA_960531455.1 of Urophora cardui. Taxonomy (NCBI): domain Eukaryota; kingdom Metazoa; phylum Arthropoda; class Insecta; order Diptera; family Tephritidae; genus Urophora; species Urophora cardui. The sequence goes on along the minus strand of OY482671.1, from coordinate 3,608,412 downwards.
CGACACTTTTTCACAATATTATTGAGTTAAATTGATCAATTATATATTTTTTTTAGCACAAAAGTACGGAGGAAAAAATTTTTGACAACTTCACAGCGCGACCAGTGTGACCAGTTACCAAGTTGTTATATAGGTATAACCTCGTTAAGGGGGTAACAAAATGATGCCGAAAATTTTGCTGACAGCAAATTAAATTTTCACAGAACGAGAAATGTTGCGTCACTTGGAGGGTCACATTAATATTGGTTTACCCTAAAAATTGTGTCATTACAAAATAAGGTTACGTTGCTCTAAAACCTCTAAAAGATATTTTTATATTTATTTTTTTAAACTGTTCTGCTGCGGTAATATGCTTCGTGCCGGATGCTGATAGGTAGGTATTAATAACAGCAGTACATGTACATTCATGTATAAAGCTAATCCATGATTGTGGTAGGTTTATCGCACATTTGCCGATATTCAGATTGTTTTACCTGAAAATATAACAATTTAGAGATTTTCAAAAATTATTTTGTATATTATTTAGCAAACAAAATATGTAGTTAAATGTTAAACATGCCTCTTTGTTAAATGCATCGGAGTTACCTCAATTATGTAGTGTGTTGGATTTGGTGTAGAACGCTGTTTTTAACCTAGATAGTAATAAATAAAAGTATCACAGAGCGCAGAAGGTTTTTTTTTTTCAACTTAAAAAAATTATTTAGTAACATTATTTAATTTTGTTAATTATAAATGTATGAACATATATGGATATATGCTAAGAAATGCAGAAATGCCAATAAATACATTGAGATTAGCCACATTGCGGAGAAGGAACGCATACAATTGTTTCATAAACTTTTGATTTTATTTTGTCGGTCTGTAAGTCTAAAGCTAGAAACGCACCATACTACGCTACACTGCCGCGACACTTTTGGGTATATCGCACTGTGCGACACTTTGCTGAACAATTTTTTTAATTTATTTCTCTAAAAACTTAATAATTTGTCACTCACTAACCAAATTAAATTTTATACGTCCAACAACATTTTGCATTCATTATATTTTGAAGTGCAGTTGGCTATACCGAACTATGCGACGGTGTAACTGCACAAATTTCTGTCGTACGACGAAGTTGCCTAGTTGGTCAACTTCGTCGCGTGGTGTCGCGCAGTTCAGCTCAATTGCAGCGTAGTGCGGTTGCTTCCATAAGAATACATGCAAAGAATATTTTGTCGCGTCTGCAGCGTCGCGTAGTGTAGTATGGTGCGATTCTAGCTTAAATTTAAATGTATGTATGTATGTATATGTTGTTGTTTTCTCATCATTTTATGAATACTATTCGCTCATAATTTTTTATATGCAGGTACAAATGCACATTGAAAACTTAATTATTTTCTAAATCTTCCAATCGTACCGGATGTGTGTATGGTATAATTGATTTCTTTT